>CAWUFW010008434.1:600000-888723 GCA_963921515.1 Calotriton arnoldi | reverse complement strand
CTCGTACAAAACCATCGAAATTCGGGCGTTATAGTTAGTTGAGCTAACTATAACTCGCGCCACCACAATGCACTGCTGATGACATCACATATAACATCATTCATGACATGGTCAGTGACATCACTGATGACATCTCAAATGACATCACAGATGACATCACTGATGACATCATCCACGTGATAATCTGATGCACCTCCTCATACCCTAATATAACTTTTGATACACCCACTCTAAAATACAGACTACCATTTAAGAAACCATAGACACCCAACACCAGTTACTAAATACCCACTCACTGATTCCTAGGTCTACACACACATCCACTCATTCACCCATACAGTCACTCATACATGCAGTCACTCATCAATACAGCACTATCATTTGCACTCATACACCTATACAGACACTCACACACCGCCACTCATCCATTGAGTTACTCACACACCTAGTCAGTCATGCAAAGAATCAATCACACTCCCAATTACTCACCTATACAGTTATACACACACCACCTCACTTATTCATACAGATACTAACGCATACTTATTCTCTTATACAATCACTGATACAAGCACACACTCATCCATACAGCCACTCTCACAATCACTCAGTCTCACAGATAGTCATTTATATAGTCCAACACTCACATATACTGCCTTTCACATATGTAGTTACTCACCCATGTACCACTGAGACATCCATTCACTCACCAACTCACCCATACACACACTCAGCCACCCATACAGCCCTTCACAGATGCACTCTTGAACCCATACACCCAGTGAATCACCCACTCACACATCTATGCACAGAGTCACCTACCCCCCACCCACCCACACAGACACTCAGGCACCCATTACAGATACTCAGACAACCAATCAATAACCCATATAGACATTCATGTAGCTACTCATCAACCCATGTAGCCGCTTACACACCAACTGACAGACTGATACAGACATTCACACAGTTTAGTCACTAACCCATTCATTCAGTAAGACACGTTTAATCACTCACTTATACAGTCAGTCACACACCGAATAAATCATCCATTCAGACACTTATACACCCACTCATTCTTCAATACACCTTGGCATATATATATATAAAACATATTTAAACTTTACAGAAACACACAGTCACTGGATGATGTTATCAGTGATTTCATCAGTGATGTCATTTGAGATGTCATGAGTGATGTCATCAGTGATGTCACTGACCATGTCATGAATGATGTAATATGTGGCGTCATCAGCAGGGCATTGCGGGAGCGCGAGTTATAGTTAGCTCAACTAACTATAACAGCCGAATTTCTTTGGTTTTGTATGAGTGAAATGTCCAACTAACTATAACGTCCCTGAAACCTGTGGTTTTTTTGTGAATTTCTATGGTTTTTTAAATGCTAATTACTAACTATAACATCCCTGAAACCTATGGTTTTTTCAGTGAATTTCAAAGGTTTTTTAAAAGTTAATTTCTAACTATAACGTCCCTGAAACCTATGGTTTTTTCAGTATATGTGATCAAGTCCCCTGTGAGGGACGAAACGCGTCATGGCAGCTACGATCTACTGAGAGCTTGACAATAAACTAATAGCACCAAACTACAGCGGTCCGTGCTCTTTCTTTTCGTGGGGAGGAAGCGAGATGAGACGGAGTATTGTCATATATATATATATATATACACATATTACCTACTGGCGGTCGCCAGTAGGTAGTTATAGTTAGGATCTCGTTTCTATTCAAAAAGTGTTTTTTCTTTTGCCAATATCTTTGATGCCATTTGATGAATCTTCGCAAAACTTTCAAAACTAATGGTTCACTCAGGCCAGCTCCTGTCTTGAAAGTTTCAGGGTGATTCGTCGAGCGGGCCGAGAACAAAGGCGGGTCCCAAAACGCGTTTTCTCCATGTTAATTTCCATAGGAACTTTAGACAAAGCTACAGCCTGAACTGCTGAACGGAATTACACCAATTTTGGCAAAAAGGTAGCTCTTGGTTAAGAAAGCGACCTTTTTTTTAAATGGTGTAAATCCATTTAGTAGTTCCTGAGAAATTCAAAAAATAAAAATATCGATATCTGGTGGCCGAGGAGGATTCGCTAACCCTCCCGAGCACGAGCTTCATTTTGATTGACTGTCAACACTCCAAACCAGGAAGTGTTGGCAGCCATCTTGTGACTCAGTAAAACCGAGTCACAAGAAAACAGTAAAAAAAGGATAAAAAACAAGAAAAGGGCGCAGGGTAGAAACATCCTGACCCCCTATGCCTGCTCAGGGGGTCCCAGAAGGACCCCCAGGGCCAAAAAAAGCATTTTTTAATAATATTTTCAGTTGAATTTGCTCTGGGTGCGCGAATCCGGCCGAACAAATAAAAAGAAATGAAGCGCGGGCTGCCGTGCTTCATTTCTTTGAGCCCCCGGGTGGGCCAGGTCCCGGGGAAAATGAGGAAATTATGTGCAGGGGACACAGGGGGCCCCTGCAGCCCCAGGGACCACCACCTCCCCGGGGCTTTATGTATTATGCATGGGGGGGCACACCCCCCCGCAGCCCCGGGGACCACTACCTCACTGGGGGTTTTTAATTGAAATGCATGGGGGGGCTCCTTCCCCCCTCCACGCAGCCCCGGGGACCACCACCTCCCCGGGGCTTCTAATTGAATAGGGCAGGGGGCCTCAGAGGCCCCCTAAGTCCCGGGGACCGCCACCTTCCTGGGGCTTCAAAATATTACCAGAAGTGTGGGGGGACTCCTGCCCCTCCCCACACTGCCCTGGGGACCACCACCTCCCCGGGGCACTAAGCATTGAAATACGGGGATCCGTTGAGGAGCCCCGGGGACCACCACCTCCCCGGGGCTATTTTCACGTTGGGAGGGGGGCCACGCAGCCCCCCTCCAGGAGCCCTCCTTGGCCCTGGAGACCGCCACCCCCCAGGACCGGCTCCAGCAATGTCCCGGGGTGCCCTCCCCCGGTACATTGCAGTTTGCAATGGCAGGGCAGGAGCACGGCTCCTGCCCTGTCATTGCAAACTTCTGCTTTGCTTCATGGAAGCGAGAGTCTCGCTTCCACGAAGCAAAGCAGATTGCTTTTGGACAAGGGGAGCTGCATGTCAGCAGCTCCTTTTGTCCAAAAGCAATGCCGGCTCCTGCAGAAGGTGGGGAGCCAGCTAGCACCACAGGGGCATTGGGGCTCCCCCCGTGGTCCCCAACATTAAGGGCTGCCCCCGCGTGGCCCCCCTCCCCAGAAAATGTAAAAAAACAAGGCCAGGCACTGGGGGATGGGGTCCCCGGGGCCAAAAGAGGCCAAGGGAAGGGGGGCCACGCAGCCCCCCTCCCGTATATATAATTTTTTTGTTTTTGTTTTTTAAACGAGGTCAGGCCCCGGGGGATGGGGTCCCTGGGGCCAAAAGAGGCCAAGGGAAGAGGCGCCATGCTGCCCCCCTCCCGTATATATCATTTTTTTTTTTTTTTTAAACGAGGCCAGGCCCCGGGGTATTTGGTCCCTGGGGCCAAAAGAGGCCAAGGGAAGGGGTGCCACACAGACCCCTCCCGTATAAATGTAAAAAAAAAAAAAATACAGAAGGCCATGCCCCGGGGGATGGGGTCCCTGGGGCCGAAATCGGCCTCGGGAGGGGCGCCGCGCAGCCCCCTTTCCATTTTTTAAATTTGTTTTTCAAAAAATGGCTCAGGCCCTGGGGGATGGGGTCCCCAGGGCCCACCAAATATTAAGAGAAGGGGGGCCACACAGCCCCCCTTCTAACAATAATTTAAAAAAAAGAAGCCGGCATCTCGCCGGAGGCCCCGCTCCCTCCCTGCACCACTGTGCAAAGGCACCTCCTGGCGTGTTCTGAATTGGGCGATTAAGTCCCCTTCAATCCTAAGGGTCCTTAGAGGCCAACTAGACCGGCAGGTACCTCCAGCAATCCCCACACAGTGGGATTGCTGAGAGGTGGCCCCTTTTGACACCACTCTGCAAATGCAACTCTTGGCACACTGCTGGTGGGGTGATGAGGTCCTCTTGTGTCCTGAGGTCCTCAGGACTAAAGTGGACTTCATTCCCCAAGCAGTAGTGCACCAGGAAACGTGTTTGCAGAGTGGTGTAAAAAGTGGGCGTGGCCTCGGACCACTCTCAGCAATCCAGCTGTGTGGGGCTTACTAGAGTTAACAGGAGGGCTAGTTGTCCCCCAGGGATCCTCAGGAGGCAAGTGGACTTCATCTCCACACCAAGAGCGCACCAGGAGGCGCGTTAACAAAGTGGTGGAGAAAGGGGGCATGGCCTGTGTCCACCTCTCAACAATCCCACTGTGTGGGGCTTACTAGAGGTAACAGGTAGGCTAGGTGACCTCTAAGGACCCCCACAAGCAAAGGGGACTTCATCCCCCAACCAAGAGCGTGCCAGGCGGCGCGTTTGCAGAGTGGTGTACAAAGGGGGCTTGGCCTGCCATGAGAACTTAGCAATCCTGTTGTGTGGGACTTACTGGAGATAATAGGAGGGGTAGTTGGCCCCCAAAGATGTCCTTGGGGGCCAACTACCTCTCCTGTTACCTCTAGTAAGTCCCACACAGTAGGATTACTAAGAGGTCTTCGGAGCCCACGACCCCCTTTTTCCACCACACTGCAAACGCGCCTCCTGGCACACTACAGGTTGGGGGATGAAGTCCACTTTACTCCTGAGGGACTTTGGGGGCCAAGAAGCCCTCCTGGTACCTCCTGAAAGTCCTATGCAGCGGAATACCTGAGCGCTGGTCGGAGGCCCACCACTCTCCAAACGCGACTACTAGTTAAAGAAGCATTTGCAATGTAATAGGTTTCACATTTGCGAGAGTTAGAGCTATTGGCATTGTAAATGTAAAAGTTTTTACTAATGTTTTTTGGAGTGGCGTGGATGTATGCTGTCTGTAGTGGAATTATGTGGTATGTTGTGCAGTGAAATTATGTGGATAGAAAGTATGTGGTATTTAGTGTATAGGAATTATGTGGAGTGATATTATGTGTTATGGAGAGTAATTATGTGGTGTGGTAGTCTGTGTTGTGGAGTGGTAACCTCAGGTTTAGTCTTCCTCTTTTCCATAGAAGCTAAACTATAAACTCAATGAGACAAAAAAAGAAGGGATCACTGAGGAGCACTTCTGGACCTAGTCTGAGGTATGAGCAGGGCCACTGGAATTATGTGACTGTTTGGCTGCACCGACTTTCGCACAATTATACATTTTCCGCACTAGTCACAAAATCCATCATCTGCGGCCTAATCTGCAGATTTGAACAAAAAGAGTTTTGTTTCTAACTCAAACGGCTCAAACGTTACCAAAAATGCAGCGACAAGTGTTACAGCGTGGTGGAAGGTCCTTTGTAAACCTAGAATGGTCCCCTGTTACTTATTGCTAAATGTGGGTGTTAAATTGGTACTAATGGTGTGCAGGACACTCTTGCTTCTTTCTGCGCCTCTCTTGCCTCTTTCTGCATTTATGTTGCTTCTTTCTGCACCTTTCTTTATTTTTCTGCACTTCTCTTGCCTCTTTCTGCACATCTCTTCTACTTTCTGCACCTCTTTTGCCTCTTTCTGCACCTCTGTTGCCTCTTTCTGCACCTCACTTGCTTCTTTGTGCACCCCTCTTGCCTCTTTCTGCACCTGTCTTGCCTCTTTCTGCACCCCTCTTCCCTCTTTCTGCACCCGTCCTGCCTCTTTCTGCACATCTGTTCCTTCTTTCTGCACTTCTTTTGTTTCTTTCTGCACCTCTCTTGCTTCTTTCTGCACCCCTCTTGCCTCTTTCTCCACCCCTCTTCCCCCTTTCTGCATGTCTGTTGCTTCTTTCTGCACTTCTCTTGCCTCTTTCTCCACCCCTCTTCCCTCTTCCTGCATCTCTGTTGCTTCTTTCTGCACTTATCCTGCATCTTTCTGTAAATCTCTTCCTTCTTTCTGCTCCTCTTGTGCCTCTTTCTGCACCCCTCTTCTCTTTCTGCACTCCTCTTGCCTCTTTCTGTACCTCTGTTCCTTCTTTCTGCACTTCTTTTGTTACTTTATGCACCTCTCTTGCTTTTTCTGCACCCCTCTTGCCTCTTTCTCCACCCCTCTTCCCTCTTTCTGCACCTCTGTTGCTTCTTTCTGCACTTCTCTTGTCTCTTTCTCCACCCCTCTTCCCTCTTTCTGTACCTCTGTTGCTTCTTTCTGTACCTCTGTTGCATCTTTCTGCACCCCTCGTGCCTCTTTCACACCCCTCTTCCCGCACCCCTCTTGCCTCTTTCTGCACCTGTGTTCCTTCTTTCTGCACTTTTTGTGTTTCTTTTTCCACATCTCACTTCTTTCTGCACCCCTTTTGTCTCTTTCTGCACTCCTCTTCCCTCTTTCTGCACCCCTCTTGCCTCTTTCTGCACCTCTGTTCCTTATTTATGCACTTCTTTTGTTTCTTTCTGCAGCTCTCTTGCTACTTTCTGCACCCCCTTGCCTCTTTCTCCACCCCTCTTCCCTCTTTCTTCACCCCTGTTGCCTCTTTCTGCACCTCTGTTCCTTCTTCCTGCACCCCTCTTGCCTCTTTCTGCACCGGTGTTCCTTCTTTCTGCAATTCTTTTGTTTCTTTCTGCACCCCTTTTGCCTCTTTCTTCACCCCTCTTCCTTCTTTCTCCTTCCCACTTCTCCCTTTCTGCATCTCTGTTGCTTCTTTATGCACTTCTCTTGCTTCTTTCTGCACCTCTCTTGCTTCTATCTGCACCCCTCATGCCTTTTTCTGAACCCGTCTTCCCTCTTTCTGCACTTCTCTTGCCTCTTTCTGCACCTCTGTTGCTTCTTTCTGCATTTCTTTTGTTTCTTTCTGCACCTCTCTTGCTTCATTCTGCACCCCTATTGCCTCTTTCTCCACCCCTCCTCCCCCTTTCTGCATCTCTGTTGCTTCTTTCTCCACTTCTCTTGCTTTTTTCTGCACCTCTCTTGCTTCTTTTTGCACCCCTTGTGCCTCTTTCTGTACCCCTCTTCCCTCTTTCTGCACTCCTCTTGCCTCTTTGTGCACCTCTGTTGCTTCTTTCTGGACTTCTTTTGTTTCTTTCTGCACCCCTCTTGCCTCTTTCTGCACCTCTGTTCCTTCTTCCTGCACCACTCTTGCCTCTTTCTGCACCGGTGTTCCTTCAATCTGCTATTCTTTTGTTTCCTTCTGACCCCCTTTTGCCTCTTTCTGCACCCCTCTTCCTTCTTTCTCCTTCCCACTTCTCCCTTTCTGCATCTCTGTTGCTTCTTTATGCACTTCTCTTGCTTCTTTCTGCACCTCTCTTGCTTCTATCTGCACCCCTCATGCCATTTTCTGCACCCGTCTTCCCTCTTTCTGCACTTCTCTTGCCTTTTTCTGCACCTCTGTTGCTTCTTTCTGCATTTCTTTTGTTTCTTTCTGCACCTCTCTTGCTTCATTCTGCACCCCTATTGCCTCTTTCTCCACCCCTCCTCCCCCTTTCTGCATCTCTGTTGCTTCTTTCTCCACTTCTCTTGCTTTTTTCTGCACCTCTCTTGCTTCTTTCTGCACCCCTCTTGCCTCTTTGTGTACCTCTCCTACCCCTTTCTGTACCCCCTTGCCTCTTTCTGCACCTCTGTTGGTTCTTTCTGCACTGCTCTTGCTTCTTTCTGCACCACTTTTGCCTCTTTCTGCACCCCTCTTTTCTCTTTCTGCACCTTTGTTCCTTCTTTCTGCACTTCTTTTGTTTTGTTCTGCAGCTCTCTTGCTTCTTTTTGCACCCCCTTGCCTCTTTCTCCACCCTTCTTCCCTTTTTCTTCACCCCTGTTGCCTCTTTCTGCACCTATGTTGCTTATTTCTGCACTTCTCTTTCCTCTTTCTACACCCCTCTTGCTTCTTTCTGCACCTCTGTTGCTTCTTTCTACACCTTTTTTCCCTCTTTATGCTCCCCTCTTGTCTCTTTCTGCACCTCTGTTGCTTCTTTCTGCACTTCTTTTGTTTCTTTCCGGACCTTTCTTGCTTCTTTCTGCACCCCTCGTGCCTATTTCTGCACCCCTCTTCCCTCTTTCTGCACTCCTCTTGCCTCTTTCTGCACCTCTCTTCCTTCTTTCTGCACTTCTTTTGTTTCTTTCTGCACATTTCTTCCTTCTTCCTGCACCCCTCTTGCCTGTTTCTGCACCTGTGTTCCTTCTTTCTGCTATTCTTTTGTCTCTTTCTGCACCTCTCTTGCTTCTTTCTGCACCCCTTGTGCCTCTTTCTGCACCCCTCTTCCCTCTTTCTGCACTCCTCTTGCCTCTTTGTGCACCTCTGTTGCTTCTTTCTGGACTTCTTTTGTTTCTTTCTGTACCCCTCTTGCCTCTTTCTGTACCTCTGTTGCTTCTTTCTGCACCTCTGTTGCTTCTTTCTGCACCCCTCGTGCTTCTTTCACACCCCTTTCCCCGTACCCCTCTTGCCTCTTTCTGCACCTGTGTTTCTTCTTTCTGCACTTCTTTTGTTTCTTTCTGCAGCTCTCTTGCTACTTTCTGTACCCCCTTGCCTCTTTCTCCACCCCTCTTCCCTCTTTCTTCATCCCTGTTGCCTCTTTCTGCACCTCTGTTCCTTCTTCCCGCACCCCTCTTGCCTCTTTCTGCACCTGTGTTCTTTCTTTCTGCTATTCTTTCCTTTCTTTCTGCACCTCTCACTTCTTTCTGTACCCCTTTTGCCTCTTTTTTGCACCCCTCTTCCCTCTTTCTCCTCCCAATTCCCCCTTTCTGCATCTCTGTTGCTTCTTTATGCACTTCTCTTGCTTCTTTCTGTACCTCTCTTGCTTCTTTCTGCACCCCTTGTGCCTCTTTCTGCACCCCTCTTCCCTCTTTCTGCACTCATCTTGCCTCTTTCTGCACCTCTGTTGCTTCTTTCTGCACTTCTTTTGTTTCTTTCTGCACCTCTCTTGCTTCATTCTGCACCCCTATTGCCTCTTTCTCCACCCCTCCTCCCCCTTTCTGCATCTCTGTTGCTTTTTTCTGCACTTCTCTTGCTTTTTTCTGCACCTCTCTTGCTTCTTTCTGCACCCCTTGTGCCTCTTTCTGCACCCCTCTTCCCTCTTTCTGCACTTCTCTTGCCTCTTTGTGCACCTATGTTGCTTCTTACTGGACTTCTTTTGTTTCTTTCTGCACCCCTCTTGCCTCTTTCTGCACCTCTGTTCCTTATTTCTGTACTTCTTTTGTTTCTTTCAGCACCTCTCGCTTCTTTCTGCACCACGTTTGCCTCTTTTTGCACCCCTATTTTCTCTTTCTGCACCTCTGTTCCTTCTTTCTGCACTTCTTTTGGTTTTTCTGCAGCTCTCTTGCTTCTTTTTGCTCCCCCTTGCCTCTTTCTCCACCCTTCTTCCCTCTTTCTTCACCCCTGTTGCCTCTTTCTGCACCTCTGTTGCTTCTTTCTACAACCCTTGTGCCTCTTTCTGCACCTCTCTTCCCTCTTTCTGCTCCCTCTTGTCTCTTTCTGCACCTCTGTTGCTTCTTTCTGCACTTCTTTTGTTTCTTTCCGGACCTTTCTTGCTTCTTTCTGCACCCTCGTGCCTATTTCTGTACCCCTCTTCCCTCTTTCTGCACTCCTCTTGCCTCTTTCTGCACCTCTGTTCCTTCTTTCTGCACTTCTTTTGTTTCTTTCTGCACCTTTCTTCCTTCTTCCTGCACCCCTCTTGCCTCTTTCTGCACCTGTGTTCCTTCTTTTTGCTATTCTTTTCTTTCTTTCTGCACCTCTCACTTCTTTCAGCACCCCTTGTGCCTCTTTCTGCACCTCTCTTCCGTCTTTCTGCTCCCCTCTTGTCTCTTTCTGCACCTCTGTTGCTTCTTTCTGCACTTCTTTTGTTTCTTTCCGGACCTTTCTTGCTTCTTTCTGCACCCCTCGTGCGTATTTCTGTACCCCTCTTCCCTCTTTCTGCACTCCTCTTGCCTCTTTCTGCACCTCTGTTCCTTCATTCTGCACTTCTTTTGTTTCTTTCTGCACCTCTCTTGCTTCTTTCTGCACCCCTTGTGCCTCTTTCTGCATCCCTCTTTCTGCACTCCTCTTGCCTCTGTGCACCTCTGTTGCTTCTTTCTGGACTTCTTTTGTTTCTTTCTGCACCCCTTTTTCCTCTTTCTGTACCTCTGTTGCTTCTTTCTGCACCTCTGTTGCTTCTTTCTGCACCCCTCGTGCCTCTTTCACACCCCTTTCCCCGCACCCCTCTTGCCTCTTTCTGCACCTGTGTTTCTTCTTTCTGCACTTCTTTTGTTTCTTTCTCCACCTCTCACTTCTTTCTGCACCCATTTTGCCTCTTTCTGCACCCCTCTTGCCTCTTTCTGCACCTCTGTTCCTTCGTTCTGCACTTCTTTTGTTTCTTTCTGCAGCTCTCTTGCTACTTTCTGTACCCCCTTGCCTCTTTCTCCACCCCTCTTCCCTCTTTCTTCATCCCTGTTGCCTCTTTCTGCACCTCTGTTCCTTCTTCCCGCACCCCTCTTGCCTCTTTCTGCACCTGTGTTCTTTCTTCCTGCTATTCTTTCCTTTCTTTCTGCACCTCTCACTTCTTTCTGTACCCCTTTTGCCTCTTTCTGCACCCCTCTTCCCTCTTTCTTCTCCCCACTTCCCCCTTTCTGCATCTCTGTTGCTTCTTTATGCACTTCTCTTGCTTCTTTCTGTACCTCTCTTGCTTCTTTCTGTACCCCTTGTGCCTCTTTCTGCACCCCTCTTCCCTCTTTCTGCACTCCTCTTGCCTCTTTCTGCACCTCTGTTGCTTCTTTCTGCACTTCTTTTGTTTCTTTCTGCACCTCTCTTGCTTCATTCTGCACCCCTATTGCCTCTTTCTCCACCCCTCCTCCCCTTTCTGCATCTCTGTTGCTTCTTTCTGCACTTCTCTTGCTTTTTCTGCACCTCTCTTGCTTATTTCTGCACCCCTTGTGCCTCTTTCTGGACCCCTCTTCCCTCTTTCTGCACTTCTCTTGCCTCTTTGTGCACCTCTGTTGCTTCTTTCTGGACTTCTTTTGTTTCTTTCTGCACCCCTCTTGCCTCTTTCTGCACCTCTGTTCCTTATTTCTGTACTTCTTTTGTTTCTTTCAGCACCTCTCGCTTCTTTCTGCACCACGTTTGCCTCTTTCTGCACCCCTCTTTTCTCTTTCTGCACCTCTGTTCCTTCTTTCTGCACTTCTTTTGTTTTTTCTGCAGCTCTCTTGCTTCTTTTTGCACCCCCTTGCCTCTTTCTCCACCCTTCTTCCCTCTTTCTTCACCCCTGTTGCCTCTTTCTGCACCTCTGTTGCTTCTTTCTACAACCCTTGTGCCTCTTTCTGCACCTCTCTTCCCTCTTTCTGCTCCCCTCTTGTCTCTTTCTGCACCTCTGTTGCTTCTTTCTGCACTTCTTTTGTTTCTTTCCGGACCTTTCTTGCTTCTTTCTGCACCCCTCGTGCCTATTTCTGTACCCCTCTTCCCTCTTTCTGCACTCCTCTTGCCTCTTTCTGCACCTCTGTTCCTTCTTTCTGCACTTCTTTTGTTTCTTTCTGCACCTTTCTTCCTTCTTCCTGCACCCCTCTTGCCTCTTTCTGCACCTGTGTTCCTTCTTTTGCTATTCTTTTCTTTCTTTCTGCACCTCTCACTTCTTTCAGCACCCCTTTTGCCTCTTTCTGCACCCCTCTTCCCTCTTTCTCCTTCACACTTCCCCCTTTCTGCATCTCTGTTACTTCTTTATGCACTTTTCTTGCTTCTTTCTGCACCCCTTGTGCCTATTTCTGTACCCCTCTTCCCTCTTTCTGCACTTCTCTTGCCTCTTTCTGCACCTCTGTTCCTTCTATCTGCACTTCTTTTGTTTCTTTCTGCACCTTTCTTCCTACTACCTGTACCCCTCTTGCCTCTTTCTGCACCTGTGTTCCTTCTTTCTGCTATTCTTTTGTTTCTTTCTGCACCTCTCACTTCTTTCAGGACCCCTTTTGCCTCTTTCTGCACCCCTCTTCCCTCTTTCTCCTTCCCACTTCTCCCTTTCTGCATCTCTGTTGCTTCTTTCTGCACTTCTCCTGCTTCTTTATGCACCTCTCTTGCTTCTTTCTGCACCCCTCATGCCTCTTTCTGCACTTCTCTTGCCTCTTTGTGCACCTATGTTGCTTCTTACTGGACTTCTTTTGTTTCTTTCTGCACCCCTCTTGCCTCTTTCTGCACCTCTGTTCCTTATTTCTGTACTTCTTTTGTTTCTTTCAGCACCTCTCGCTTCTTTCTGCACCACGTTTGCCTCTTTTTGCACCCTATTTTTCTCTTTCTGCACCTCTGTTCCTTCTTTCTGCACTTCTTTTGGTTTTCTGCAGCTCTCTTGCTTCTTTTGCTCCCCCTTGCCTCTTTCTCCACCCTTCTTCCCTCTTTCTTCACCCCTGTTGCCTCTTTCTGCACCTCTGTTGCTTCTTTCTACAACCCTTGTGCCTCTTTCTGCACCTCTCTTCCCTCTTTCTGCTCCCTCTTGTCTCTTTCTGCACCTCTGTTGCTTCTTTCTGCACTTCTTTTGTTTCTTTCCGGACCTTTCTTGCTTCTTTCTGCACCCCTCGTGCCTATTTCTGTACCCCTCTTCCCTCTTTCTGCACTCCTCTTGCCTCTTTCTGCACCTCTGTTCCTTCTTTCTGCACTTCTTTTGTTTCTTTCTGCACCTTTCTTCCTTCTTCCTGCACCCCTCATGCCTCTTTCTGCACCTGTGTTCCTTCTTTTTGCTATTCTTTTCTTTCTTTCTGTACCTCTCACTTCTTTCAGCACCCCTTGTGCCTCTTTCTGCACCTCTCTTCCGTCTTTCTGCTCCCTCTTGTCTCTTTCTGCACCTCTGTTGCTTCTTTCTGCACTTCTTTTGTTTCTTTCCGGACCTTTCTTGCTTCTTTCTGCACCCCTCGTGCGTATTTCTGTACCCCTCTTCCCTCTTTCTGCACTCCTCTTGCCTCTTTCTGCACCTCTGTTCCTTCATTCTGCACTTCTTTTGTTTCTTTCTGCACCTCTCTTGCTTCTTTCTGCACCCCTTGTGCCTCTTTCTGCATCCCTCTTCCCTCTTTCTGCACTCCTCTTGCCTCTGTGCACCTCTGTTGCTTCTTTCTGGACTTCTTTTGTTTCTTTCTGCACCCCTTTTTCCTCTTTCTGTACCTCTGTTGCTTCTTTCTGCACCTCTGTTGCTTCTTTCTGCACCCCTCGTGCCTCTTTCACACCCCTTTCCCCGCACCCCTCTTGCCTCTTTCTGCACCTGTGTTTCTTCTTTCTGCACTTCTTTTGTTTCTTTCTCCACCTCTCACTTCTTTCTGCACCCATTTTGCCTCTTTCTGCACCCCTCTTGCCTCTTTCTGCACCTCTGTTCCTTCGTTCTGCACTTCTTTTGTTTCTTTCTGCAGCTCTCTTGCTACTTTCTGTACCCCCTTGCCTCTTTCTCCACCCCTCTTTCTTCATCCCTGTTGCCTCTTTCTGCACCTCTGTTCCTTCTTCCCGCACCGCTCTTGCCTCTTTCTGCACCTGTGTTCTTTCTTCCTGCTATTCTTTCCTTTCTTTCTGCACCTCTCACTTCTTTCTGTACCCCTTTTGCCTCTTTCTGCACCCCTCTTCCCTCTTTCTTCTCCCCACTTCCCCCTTTCTGCATCTCTGTTGCTTCTTTATGCACTTCTCTTGCTTCTTTCTGTACCTCTCTTGCTTCTTTCTGTACCCCTTGTGCCTCTTTCTGCACCCCTCTTCCCTCTTTCTGCACTCCTCTTGCCTCTTTCTGCACCTCTGTTGCTTCTTTCTGCACTTCTTTTGTTTCTTTCTGCACCTCTCTTGCTTCATTCTGCACCCCTATTGCCTCTTTCTCCACCCCTCCTCCCCCTTTCTGCATCTCTGTTGCTTCTTTCTGCACTTCTCTTGCTTTTTTCTGCACCTCTCTTGCTTCTTTCTGCACCCCTTGTGCCTCTTTCTGGACCCCTCTTCCCTCTTTCTGCACTTCTCTTGCCTCTTTGTGCACCTCTGTTGCTTCTTTCTGGACTTCTTTTGTTTCTTTCTGCACCCCTCTTGCCTCTTTCTGCACCTCTGTTCCTTATTTCTGTACTTCTTTTGTTTCTTTCAGCACCTCTCGCTTCTTTCTGCACCACGTTTGCCTCTTTCTGCACCCCTCTTTTCTCTTTCTGCACCTCTGTTCCTTCTTTCTGCACTTCTTTTGTTTTTTCTGCAGCTCTCTTGCTTCTTTTTCCACCCCCTTGCCTCTTTCTCCACCCTTCTTCCCTCTTTCTTCACCCCTGTTGCCTCTTTCTGCACCTCTGTTGCTTCTTTCTACAACCCTTGTGCCTCTTTCTGCACCTCTCTTCCCTCTTTCTGCTCCCCTCTTGTCTCTTTCTGCACCTCTGTTGCTTCTTTCTGCACTTCTTTTGTTTCTTTCCGGACCTTTCTTGCTTCTTTCTGCACCCCTTGTGCCTATTTCTGTACCCCTCTTCCCTCTTTCTGCACTCCTCTTGCCTCTTTCTGCACCTCTGTTCCTTCTTTCTGCACTTCTTTTGTTTCTTTCTGCACCTTTCTTCCTTCTTCCTGCACCCCTCTTGCCTCTTTCTGCACCTGTGTTCCTTCTTTTTGCTATTCTTTTCTTTCTTTCTGCACCTCTCACTTCTTTCAGCACCCCTTTTGCCTCTTTCTGCACCCCTCTTCCCTCTTTCTCCTTCACACTTCCCCCTTTCTGCATCTCTGTTGCTTCTTTATGCACTTTTCTTGCTTCTTTCTGCACCCCTTGTGCCTATTTCTGTACCCCTCTTCCCTCTTTCTGCACTTCTCTTGCCTCTTTCTGCACCTCTGTTCCTTCTATCTGCACTTCTTTTGTTTCTTTCTGCACCTTTCTTCCTACTACCTGTACCCCTCTTGCCTCTTTCTGCACCTGTGTTCCTTCTTTCTGCTATTCTTTTGTTTCTTTCTGCACCTCTCACTTCTTTCAGGACCCCTTTTGCCTCTTTCTGCACCCCTCTTCCCTCTTTCTCCTTCCCACTTCTCCCTTTCTGCATCTCTTTTGCTTCTTTCTGCACTTCTCCTGCTTCTTTATGCACCTCTCTTGCTTCTTTCTGCACCCCTCATGCCTCTTTCTGCACCCGTCTGCCCTCTTTCTGCACTCCTCTTGCCTCTTTCTGCACCTCTGTTGCTTCTTTCTTCACTTCTTTTGTTTCTTTATGCACCTCTCTTGCTTCTTTCTAAACCCCTATTGCCTCTTTCTCCACCCCTACTCCCCCTTTCAGCATCTCTGTTGCTTCTTTCTGCACTTTTCTTGCTTCTTTCTGCACCTCTCTTGCTTTTTTCTGCACCCCTTGTGCCTCTTTCTGCACCCCTCTTCCCTCTTTCTGCACTCAACAGTTCAATTTTTATTTATTTTGTTATGGAACTCCAACGGAAGTCCACAAAAACACACCAACAAATTAAAAAAGACAACATTTACACACAATACAAAATTCTTCCTTTATACATCACTGCCTCCTATAGGGAATTCTTATATCAAGCGTACTGTATAATGTGCAAATAGTGCAATAAATAATACACGAGACAATCAAATATCCAACCAACAAATATTATGACATAGGAATAAAATTACTATTAAAAGATTTCTAATAAATAGACAAAAATGTTTAAAAAAATTGATATATCTTATAACAAACCATTTCATTCAGAGGAGAGAGAACCAAAAATCAGGCCTCCTGGGCAGAGTGAATATTACATTTTATAAAAAATGGCTTTAAGAACACACACTTAGCACTTTGTAGCTTTGTACATACAAATAAAACATGGTTTAGATCTTGGATTTGTACCTGGCACATTTCGCAAATTCTCTTCTCTCTTGGTATCTTATCCCAGATACCAGTAACTTTTCTTAGAGGCCGCAAATTAAGTCTCAGTAGGAGTAACAGCCTTCCGATCCAGTGAGGGTTATTCCAAGATAAATAAGGCTGTGGTTTATTCCCCAAAGCACTCCCACTGACCACCTCATTACTGGCCCTGGACTGACTTAAGGCAGCATCTCTCACCAAACTAATAGAGGATATGGACTTCTTTAAAAGCTGTTTCAGTACAAACTTAGGCATAGGAAAAGCGGGGTTCAGACTAAGACCAAATGTGTCATTTGCATATACAAAGGACCTAAAAAACGTTGATTGATCTTTTAGTATATCAAAAATTTCTATTCTCAGGGCAGCCCTAAGTGTACCCTCCTCCCCCAAGAGAGGGAGTTACCCCACCGCAGAACCGAAGCCAACGATAAAATAAAAGACGAGACTAAACTAGTCCTGGGTGGTAAATTCCGTTCCGCTCGCGGAATTTGCGAAATTTTGGCAATTCCGCATTCCGCAGAGAACGCGGAATTGCCGAAAATTCCACGATCTGCGGAGTAGAGGAATTTTTTCCTTGTTCGTGCTTTCAAAATGCGTGTTCGTGTGCGCGGTAGCGACTTACCGGGATCCCTGCGTTCGCCGACGAGTTTTCCTATCCGTTCGCGCGATCCCGCGAGAGTGTGCGATCGCGAACACGTCATTCGGACGCGCCATCGGACATCTGCGTTCACGAACAGGAAACACGCATCGCGAGCGGGTGGGAAAAGTGAAACAAGATGGCCGTGCCAATTGGCGACCGCATGGGCAAGTTAGTGAGATATTTCCCCCCGAGCACGCAAACAGCGTCCCCGAACAGGAAAAATGCATCGCGAACGGGTGGAACAAGCATTTTCCGCGTGCTCGCGGAATTCTGCGTGCTCACGGAGATTTTTTACCGTTTCGCAGAATTTTGCGTGACGCGACTACGCAAATTCTGCCCACCCTTAGACTAAACCAAATTCAAGGCGTAGTGCATGTGGGGCGGCCAAAGAGTTTAGATTGTAAATTTGACGCAAGATTCGTCCTTCCGCCTTATCAAAGGAGAGCCAATCATTTATATCCAGTACCTCAGCAGCATATGTTAGTGAAGGAGGGATTTTAACCTTAAAAACTGATAAAACATGGCCAAAATGACGTCTCCCGCAAGTTTTGTATAATCTGTTTAATGCACTCGCCTGGGAGACAGCCTTACTAACACAGTGTTTAATGTGCTCCAAATCTCGGCCTGTTTTAGAAAAACCTTCCCAAAATTAAGGTACGAATCAACCAATTCCAGTTTTTCAGAACCAAGCATCCATTTTAGACATCTCTTTATTCTAAGCCCCTTCTTGCGGAAGACCAAAATCTTGCTTTTTGCAATATTAATTTTCAAGAAGTGGGCCTCTGCATATTTACTTAGGGCATCCAGACGATGTTGCAGGCCAATGACCGTTAGATCGAATATTGCAACGTCATCTGCGTATAATAGAGAGCCAACGGGCACTGTACCGATTCTGGGTGCATCCCCCCTCACAGAGTTCAAAGCTCCGGGGAGATCAGCAATATACAAAGAAAACAAGAGTGGTGCTAATAAGCAACCCTGCTTAAGCCCATTATATGTCCTGATTTTACATGATAACCCCCGCGAACCTCCCGTCAGAACTTGGCACCAAGTATCTGTATGCAATTCCATAATAAGGCCCAGGAGATGATGTGGTATGCCAAGGAGGAGAAGCTTGCAAGTATACACAGACATACCTCGTGAGAAAACATATTTCTCTACAATAGTCTGAATGACCGCTATATTGTCCAGGGTGCCACGGTTCTTTCTAAAACCAGCTTGTTCCGGTGGTAGAATATTCTGATAATAAGCCCATTGTTATAGATGACATAATATACTTTTTGCGAATAATTTGCCTGAGGCATCCAACAGCGCAATCTGTCTGAAACTAGCCGGCAGAGTTTTCGGTCCCTTTTTATATAGAGGGACTATAATACTCCCCTTCCAAGAAGGGGGGATTTTATTCGTAAGAAAACAGTAGTTAAACAGTGGCTCTAAAAAATCACCCCATGCATCTGGCTCCTTTTTGATTAGTGCAATCGGGATTCCATCTGGCCCTTGTGCGCTGGAGGTTCTAGCATTCTTTATGTAATGTACCACTTCCTCTCCTGACGGGGGGCCAAATTCAATAAAAGTAGATTTAACCCCTTCAGTCATCATGGGAGAAACTGGGCTGTTATTTTTGTATAATAGGGAGATGTAGTCCACCCAGTCCTTTTCTGGAATCGGTAAGGGTAGGGCCCTCTGCCTTGAATCACTATATTCCGCGATCAAGTGCCAGTACTTTCTCGAATCTTTGGCCCTTGTAGCTTCCCTCAGGCCAATCCACCTGGCGTCAAGCTCCCTTCTTTTTTCACTAAGCATACATCATCTTCTTACTCGCTTAAGGTGATTAATTTCCTGCTGCCGACCAGTGAGGAAATGTATATACTGTTTTCGGACAAGGCGGTTAATTGCTTGATTGAAAGGTATCAGAGGGGACATACCGTCTTTATGCAAACGAGGTCCAGAAGAAATAGAACTTAAATTACATATCTTCTCCATTTGGACCTCAAAAAAGTGTATAATATTGGCATGAGCAAGACCCTGCTTTTCTAGGTAAGCCTTCTTTACAATCGAGCCTACTTCAGAGATGTTTTTTTGCGTCCAAAAGGACCGACCATTTGCTTTGTTAAAAGTAGCCATGCCCTGACCGGTATTCCCCGGATCCAATATGGGTAGATCAAAAGCCACTGTCATACCCACTATGCTATGGTCGCTCCATATCGACGGGAGGACAAAACAAATTATCACAAGCCCTAAACATTTGATAGGAGACAATCACATAATCTAAAAGGCTCTGAATGTGTTGAGAGCAAAAGGTAAAATGTGCTATTTTGTCAGCAGGCACTCTCCCATTTAGAATAACGAGATCTACACTTCTGATGCTATCAAGCAGGAGGATCCCCCGTTTGTCTGTT
Source organism: Calotriton arnoldi (assembly GCA_963921515.1). NCBI lineage: Eukaryota > Metazoa > Chordata > Amphibia > Caudata > Salamandridae > Calotriton > Calotriton arnoldi. The sequence continues at coordinate 869,972 of CAWUFW010008434.1, read as the reverse complement.
TTTATTTTATTTGGTAATAAAATCTCGGGAATGTGCCAAATTTCCTCTTTGTCAGTATTGGCATAAATTCCCGAAGCAGAGTTCGAGATTTTGGCATGTAGGTCCCCCATTATTGTCACTAGGGTACATTCTTCCCTAGTAGCTATATCCTGAATAAAAGAAAAAAATACACTCAGAAGCTGAAAAAGTTTTCCCAGGAGGGATATACAAATTTGCCACAAGGAAGGAAGTAGACCTGCCAGAATCTCCCAAACATGCCAGCTTCACACATATACAAAGGTTTGAGGGGTGGCAGAAAACCTTCTGATTCCAATTAATGGAGTTTTTAAGCAAAATGGAGACCCCCCACTAGCGTGCCCCCTTTCAAAGCGCTTGGCATAGCAGGAATAAACAAAATAGCCATCGCATTCAAACTCTTTGCAAGACCACGTTTCTTGTACACATATGAATAGAGGGTTCAGAGTTTTCAAGAAATTCAATTTCCTTTCATTGAGTCCCAGACCAGCCATATTCCAGGACAAAAGTAGCCCACCCAAGCTACCTCAACGGAGCACTCCTTACTACTTCCGGATGCGTGTTATTCAGGGCTCTTGCAACCCAACTCCACTGGGCAGATTCCTCTTCTATGTCCGGGGTCTGAGGGGCAACTGCCATACCAGACACAAAATTTATTGAACGTCCCCTCCTGTCCACGGAGACCGCTATATCTTTGGTATTACCCACGGAATACTCAGTATCAGGGCCCAACGCGTCTAACGCCACTGGATTAATAGCCCTAGGAACTTTCAGATGATGTGTTTTAGAGCCCACAGTTTGATATTCCTCATATTCTATAACAGATGTTATGTCAAGCCCTCATTTCAAAAAATGCTCACAATTCTGCAAAACCAGATTGGCCACTATCAAAGAGCCAAAAGTGACCCTAGAATAAGGAAGAGTGTCATGTACATTAATCATCACGTTTAGAATATCCTTGCTTGCTATCAGCTTTAATGCCTCTAGTTCCGAGAATAAGCTAAGAATGAATCCTCTGTTTACCGGAGTGGATTCATTATCAAAAAGCCAGGTAAAATCCAGAATGGGAGATACACTGGTATGTACCCGACTAGATTTCTTTGGAGCGTCCCTCCAGGGGATCCATAAAGGGACCCTATCGGTAAAGGTGGCAACTTGTGGACCACCATAGGGTTGAATGTTCGAGTATGATATGATATTGGGAGTTGGGGCCTCAATGTTTCTATTGGATGGAGATGTCGCCCCTGTGAGTATTCTATTCGGCCCAACCTGCGTGATAGTTGGAAATTGGGGCCCTCCCTCTGGGTTACCATCCACCCTAGAATCAGTGACCCCGGACCCTGTCTGTAACGAAGGGACCCCATATCCCATTCGCATTTCCCCTCCTGATGGATCCACTATCTCGTTAGTCAAGGAGAGATGGATTGCCTGGAGGGACTGCAACAACTGGGTTGGTGGGGATACTACCAGTCCAGAGTCCCCCAAACTCCCAGCTGGTACCATGGGCGCTCTGGTGTATTCTCTTAGGTTGCCATCTACTAACGGTGATTTGGGGCCTCCCTTCTCTATTATTAAATGAGTTTCACTCTGGCTTTCCAGGACCCAAGTAAAATGCAATTTTGACGCTTCTCGTTTAGAGAATTGTCTCATTTTGTGCGTTTCTTTTTCATATTATCCCCCTTATGATTTATTGCTGGGCTATCCCTCTTACCTACTTTCAGTCCTCCCTTCCCTGGCAGTATATGGGAGTGCACCTGAGTGGTAGGAGAGATTAAGGCCTCCCCCTCCCCTCCCTCCCACCCCACCTGCTTGGCATGGCCCCTGGTTTTCTCGACTTCTCCAGCGCCTCCCATTCTACTCTTCTTAAACAGAGGGAAGATTTTCAGGATAGACTTCTCCAGATGGGGGCTCAGTTCAGCCTCCTCGAATAGTGTACTTAAACAGAGCTCTTCCTTTTCGAGATTACACAAAGGAAGTATGGGGGGCACCAGGAAAAGGAGTTCCTGCCTGTACGGAGGCATCTCTCGACTCTCCCGAGGGAACATAAGGCGCTGGCCTATCATTTGGCCGTTCTCCCATCTGGGAGTGAATCGTAGAGATAGGTTTAGTGGTGTCAGACTTATTTACCCTTTGCACTTCAAATAGCATTACAGAAATCATTTCCAATATGTGGTCAGAACTCAGTACAGATTTCTCTAATAAAGACAATATAGAGTTTTAAATTATTTCGATACAAACAAGATATTCTGAGGGCACACCCTCCCTCTCATTTCCCCATTTCGGTTGTGAGCCAGGCAGAAATACGTCATGGGCAGACTCCATAGAAGTACCGATCAAATTACTTGTGCTACAATATAAGAAAGGCATAGAAAGACACCTAGGAGAGGAGCTTACAATTGGAGTGCTTTTTCCCCTGGGTCCACTCATTAACTGGTCATCCTTATGCATAAAGTCAAGATGGTCTCCCCAGTCCCTTGTTTGAGCTTCTATATCAATGTCCAGGAGTGTAAAGTCTTCCCCTGGCGTTGGCTCTTCACTTAACTTTGCCTTCTCCACCATGGGAACATTGCCTGGGCGATCATCCAGGCCACCATCCTCGCCTGATCCCTTATGGGTGTCCCCCCGGGCTGGTGAAACAACCGGGATAACCTCCATCATACAGTATTTTCCTGACTGCATTGACTGCTTTGTCCTATTTAATGAGGAGTTTGGCTGACTCTGCTGGATGACAAGAGGATCGGAGTCCAAAGATGCACAGGGGGAAGCATCAAACAGTTGCTCACTAAGGCCATCCTCCACTCTTTCAGAGATCTGGGCCCGAGGGCCTTCACAAGGCTGCACCTGGCACCCAGATAGACTACCATGGGTCCCCTGTGATCCCGCGAGAGGCTACGAAAAAGACGTTGCAGGATGGAAATTGAAGGTCTGGCCTTCTTGGACCACTGCTGCAACCTCAGGGGCAATCCGGGGCAACTTTAAAAAAAGCCAGTTATAACAGGGTGGGATTTGTAGCAGAGATGCTGTAGTTGTCTAGTGCCGCTGAACTCTCTTCTTAATTTATGAGGTTGACTTGGTGATGAGGAGAGCACACGCCCTGAGCGCAATTTTCTGGAGGTCATCTCGCTCTAAATTACGGGCTTGCGTGCCTGCCTGGCTTACTCCTGCCTCCACTCGCTTAATCTCTTAATCGGGATAATGTGCTTCAACTTTCCAGCCACAACAAGCCCTTCACTCTCCACTCTCCTCTGCTCCCCACTCTCCACTCTCCGCTCTGCACTTATCAATCTGCTATCTTCCCCTTAATTCCTGAGGTAGCAGCTCTGGTTCGCTGGCCGCCGCTCCAGCAAAGTTAGGCAGTGTCCACAAGACCCCTCCGCACAGCGGTCGATGCCCAGGAAATGGCACTTAGTAGATGGCACACAGCTTACCACTCACCACGGCTTGCTGCGGCCACCTACGATTTAGGCCTACCTGGTGGGATGAGATGTGGCGCCCGTGCCCCCAATACCTCCAAAACCGTCCCTGGAGCCGAGGCACGCCGACGAGGATGAACAGACCAGGCCAAATCAGGCTTCCCCCAAAGACACGCAGCTCGATGCACTGCGGCCGCGTCGGCTCCTGGCTCCTGCCTCTTTCTGCACTCCTCTTGCCTCTTTGTGCACCTGTTGCTTCTTTCTGCACCCCTCATGCATCTTTTGCACCCATCTTCCCGCACCACTCTTGCCTCTTTCTGCACCTGTGTTTCTTCTTTCTGCACTTCTTTTGTTTCTTTCTCCACCTCTCACTTCTTTCTGCACCCATTTTGCTTCTTTCTGCACCCCTCGTCCCTCTTTCTGCACCCCTCTTGCCTCTTTCTGCACCTCTGTTCCTTCTTTCCGCACTTCTTTTGTTTCTTTCTGCAGCTCTCTTGCTACTTTCTGCACCCCCTTGCCTCTTTCTCCACCCCTCTTCCCTCTTCCTTCACCCCTGTTGCCTCTTTCTGTACCTCTGTTCCTTCTTCCCGCACCCCTCTTGCCTCTTTCTACACCTGTGTTCTTTCTTTCTGCTATTCTTTTGTTTCTTTCTGTACCTCTCATTTCTTTCTGCACCCCTTTTGCCTCTTTCTGCACCCCTCTTCCCTCTTTCTCCTCCCCACTTCCCCCTTTCTGCATCTCTGTTGCTTCTTTATGCACTTCTCTTGCTTCTTTCTGCACCTCTCTTGCTTCTTTCTGCACCCCTTGTGCCTCTTTCTGCACCCCTCTTCCCTCTTTCTGCACTCCTCTTGACTCTTTCTGCACCTCTGTTGCTTCTTTCTGCACTTCTTTTGTTTCTTTCTGCACTTGTCTTGCTTTATTCTGCACCCCTATTGCCTCTTTATCCACCCCTCCTCCCCCTTTCTGCATCTCTGTTGCTACTTTCTGCACCTCTGTTGCTTCTTTCTGCACCCCTTGTGCCTCTTTCTGCACCCCTCTTCCCTCTTTCTGCACTCCTCTTGCTTCTTTGTGCACCTCTGTTGCTTCTTTCTAGACTTCTTTTGTTTCTTTCTGCACCCCTCTTGCCTCTTTCTGCACCTCTGTTCCTTCTTTCTGCACTTCTTTTTTTCTTTCAGCACCTCTCGCTTCTTTCTGCACCACTTTTGCCTCTTTCTGCATTCCTCTTTTCTCTTTCTGCACCTCTGTTCCTTCTTTCTGCCCTTCTTTTGTTTTTTTCTGCAGCTCTCTTGCTTCTTTTTGCACCCCCTTGCCTCTTTCTCCACCATTCTTCCCTCTTTCTTCACCCCTGTTCCTTTTTCTGCACCTCTGTTGCTTCTTTCTGCATTTCTCTTGCCTCTTTCTACACACCTCTTGCCTCTTTCTGCACCTCTGTTGCTTCTTTCTGCACCCCTCTTCCCTCTTTCTGCTCCCCTCTTGTCTCTTTCTGCACCTCTGTTGGTTCTTTCTACACTTCTTTTGTTTCTTTCCGGACCTTTCTTGCTTCTTTCTGCACCCCTCGTGCCTATTTCTGCACCCCTCTTCCCTCTTTCTGCCCTCCTCTTGCCTCTTTCTGCACCTCTGTTCCTTCTTTCTGCACTTCTTTTGTTTCTTACTGCACCTTTCTTGCTTCTTTCTGCACCCCTCTTGCTTCTTTCTGCACACCTCGTGCCTCTTTCACACCCCTCTTCCCTCTTTCTGAACCCGTCTTGCCTCTTTCTGCACCTCTGTTCCTTCTTTCTGCACTTCTTTTGTTTCTTTCTGCACCTCTCTTGTTTCTTTCTGTGTCCCTCTTGCCTCTTTCTCCACCCCACCCCCCTTTCTGTATCTCTGTTGCTTCTTTATGCCCTTCTCTTGCTTCTTTCTGCACCTTTTTTGCTTCTTTCTGCACCCCTTGTGCCTCTTTCTGCACCCCTCTTCCCTCTTTCTGCACTCCTCTTGCCTCTTTGTGCACCTCTGTTGCTTCTTTCTGGACTTCTTTTGTTTCTTTCTGCACCCGTCTTGCCTCTTTCTGCACCTCTGTTCCTTCTTTCAGCACTTCTTTTGTTTCTTTCACCACCTCTGGCTTCTTTCTGCACCCCGTTTGCCTCTTTTTGCACCCCTCTTTTTTCTTTCTGCACCTCTGTTCCTTCTTTCTGCACTTCTTTTGTTTATTTCTGCAACTCTCTTGCTTCTTTCTGCACCCCCTTGCCTCTTTCTCCACCCTTCTTCCCTCTTTCTTCACCCCATTGCCTATTTCTGCACCTCTCTTGCTTCTTTCTGCACTTCTCTTGCCTCTTTCTACACCCCTCTTGCCTCTTTCTGCACCTCTGTTGCTTCTTTCTGCACTTCTCTTGCTTCTTTCTGCACTTCTCTTGCTTCTTTCTGCAGTTCTCTTGCCTCTTTCTCCACCCCTCTTCCCCCTTTCTGAATCTCTGTTGCTTCTTTCTGCACTTCTCTTGTCTCTTTCTCCATCCCTCTTCCCCCTTTCTGAATCTCTGTTGCTTGTTTCTGCACTTCTCTTGTCTCTTTCTCCACCCCTGTTCCCTTTTCCTGCACGTCTGTTGCTTCTTTCTGCACCTTTCTTGCTTCTTTCTGCACCCCTCGTGCCTCTTTCACACCCTTCTTCCCTCTTTCTGCACCCCTCTTGCTTCTTTCTGCACCTCAGTTTGTTCTTTATGTACTTCTTTTGTTTCTTTCTGCACCTCTCTTGCTTCTTTCTGCACCCCTCTTTCCTTTTTCTGCACCCCTCTTGCCTCTTCCTGCACCCCTTGCCTCTTTCTTCACCTCTGTTCCTTCTTTCTGCACTTCTATTGTTTCTTTCTGCACCTCTCTTGCTTCTTTCTGCACCCCCTTGCCTGCTTCTGCACCACTCTTCCCTCTTTCTGCTCCCTCTTGCCTCTTTCTGCACCCCTCTTGCCTCTTTCTGCACCTCTGTTCCTTCTTTCTGCACTTCTTTTGTTTGTTTCTGCAGCTCTCTTGCTTCTTTCTGCACCCCTTGCCTCTTTCTCCTACCCTCATCTCTCTTTCTGCACCCCTGTTGCCTCTTTCTGCACCTCTGTTCCTTCTTTCTGCACTTCTTTTGTTTCTTTCTACAGCTCTCTTGCTTCCTTCTACACCCCCTTGCCTCTTTCTCAATCCCTCTTCCCGCTTTCTGCACCCCTGTTGCCTCTTTCTGACCACTGTTCCTTCTTTCTGCACTTCTTTTGTTTCTTTCTGCACATCTTTTGCTTCTATCTGCACCCCTCGTGCCTCTTTCTGCAACCCTCTTCCCTCTTTTTGTACCCCTCTTGCCTCTTTCTGTACCTCTGTTGCTTCATTCTGCACTCCTCTTGCTTCTTTCTGCACCTCTCTTGCTTCTTTCTACACCACTTGTGCTTCTTTCTGTACCCCTCTTACCTCTTTTTGCACCCCGCTTGCCTCTTTCTGCACCTCTGTTCCTTCTTTCTGCACTTCTTTAGTTTCTTTCTGCACCTCGCTTGCTTCTTTCTCCACCCCTCTTGCCTCTATCTCCAACCCTGTTCCCCCTTTTTGCTCTTCTCTTGCTTCTTCTTGTACCTCTGCCCCTTCTTTCTACAACCCTTGTGCCTCTTTCTGTACCCCTCTTCCCTCTTTCTGCACCCCTCTTCCCTTTTTTTGTACCTCTGTTCCTTCTTGCTGCACTTCTCTTGTCTCTTTCTGCACCCCTCTTTCCTCTTTCTGCACCTCTGTTGTTTCTTTCTGTACCTTTCTTGCCTCTCTCTAGACCTCTGTTCCTTCTTTATGCACTTCTTTTGTTTCTTTCTGCACCTCTCTTGCTTCTTTCTGCACCCCTCTTGCCTCTTTCTCTATCCCTCTTACCCCTTTCTGCATCTCTGTTGTTTGTCTTATCTCTTTCTCTATCCCTGTTCCCTCTTTCTGCACTTCTGTTTCTTCTTTCTTCACTTCTCTTGCTTCTTTCTGCACCCCTCGTGCCTCATTATGCTCCCCTTGTGCCTCTTTCTGTGCCCCTCTTCCCTCTTTCTGCACCTCACTTGCCTCTTTCTGAACTTGTCTTGCCTCTTTCTGCACCACTGTTGTTTTTTTCTGCACCCCTCTTGCCTCTTTCCTGCACCCCACATGCCTCTTTCTGCACCCCTCTTCCCTCTTTCTGTACCTCTCTTGCCTCTTTTTTCACCTCTGTTGCTTCTTTCTGCACTCCTCTTGCCTCTTTCTGAACCCCTCGTATCTCTTTCTGCCCCTCTGTTGCTTCTTCTGCACTTCTCTTGCTTCTTTCTGCACTTCTCTTGCTTCTTTCTGCACTTCTGTTGCTTCTTTCTGCACTCCTCTTGCCTCTTTCTTCACCATTCTTCCCTCTTTCTGCACCTCTCTTGCCTCTTTCTGCACCCCTGTCCCCTTTTTCTGCACCTCTCTTGCCTGTTTCTGCAACTCTCTTGCCTCTTTCTGCAGTTCTCTTGTCTCCTTGTGCACCTCTGTTGCTTCTTTCTGCACTTCTCTTGCCTCTTTCTACACCCCTCTTGCCTCCTTCTGCACCTCTGTTGGTTCTTTCTGTACTTCTCTTGCTTCTTTCTGCACCTCTCTTGCAAATTTCTGCACCCCACATGCCTCTGTGTGCACCTTTTTTGCTTCTTTCTGCACTTCTTTTGCCTCTTTCAGCACCCCTCTTGCCTCTTTCTGCACCTCTGTTGGTTCTTTCTGCACTGCCCTTGCTTCTGTCTGCTTCTCTCTTGCACATTTCTACACCCCTCTTGCCTCTTTCTCACCTCTGTTGGTTCTTTCTGCACCTCTCTTGCCTCTGTCTGCACCCCTGTTCCCTCTTTCTGCACCTCTTTTGCCTGTTTCTGTAACTCTCCTGCCTCTTTCTGCACTTTTATTGCCTTTTCTGCACCTCTGTTGCTTCCTTCTGCACTTCTCTTGCCTCTTTCTACACCCCTCTTGCCTCTTTCTGCACCTCTGTTGCTTCTTTCTGCACTTCTCTTGCTTCTTTCTACACCTCTTTTACTTCTTTCTGCACCCCTCTTCCCTCTTTCTGTTCCCTTCTTCCCTCTTTGTGCACCTCTCCTGCCTCTTTCTGCAGCTCCCTTGCCTCTTTCTTCAGTTCTCTTGCCTCCTTCTGCACCTCTGTTGCTTCTTTCTGAACTTCTCTTGCCTCTTACTGCACCCCTCTTGTCTGTTTCTGCACCTCTGTTGGTTCTTTCTGCACTGCTCTTGCTTCTTTCTGCACCTCTCGTGAAACGTTTGGCACCCCTCCTGCCTCTTTCGGCACCCCTCTTGCCTCCTTCAGCACCTCTGTTGGTTCTTTCTGCACTGCTCTTGCTTCTTTCTGCACCCCTCTTGCCTATTTCTGCACCCCTCTTCCCTCTTTCTGTACCCCTCTTCCAAATTTCTGCACCCCACGTGCCTCTGTGTGCACCTCTTTTGCTTCTTTCTGCACTTCTTTTGCCTCTTTCAGCACCCCTCTTGCCTCTTTCTGCACCTCTGTTGGTTCTTTCTGCACTGCCCTTGCTTCTGTCTGCTACTCTCTTGCACATTTCTACACCCCTCTTGCCTCTTTCTCACCTCTGTTGGTTCTTTCTGCACCTCTCTTGCCTCTGTCTGCACCCCTGTTCCCTCTTTCTGCACCTCTTTTGCCTGTTTCTGTAACTCTCTTGCCTCTTTCTGCACTTTTATTGCCTTTTCTGCACCTCTGTTGCTTCCTTCTGCACTTCTCTTGCCTCTTTCTACACCCCTCTTGCCTCTTTCAGCATCTCTGTTACTTCTTTCTGCACTTCTCTTGCTTCTTTCTACACCTCTTTTACTTCTTTCTGCACCCCTCTTCCCTCTTTCTGTTCCCTTCTTCCCTCTTTGTGCACCTCTCCTGCCTCTTTCTGCAGCTCCCTTGCCTCTTTCTTCAGTTCTCTTGCCTCCTTCTGCACCTCTGTTGCTTCTTTCTGCACTTCTCTTGCCTCTTTCTGTACCCCTCTTGCCTCTTTCTGCACCTCTGTTGCTTCTTTCTGCACTTCTCTTGCTTCTTTCTGCACTTCTGTTGCTTCTTTCTACACTTCTGTTGCTTCTTTCTGCACCCTTCTTCCCTCTTTATGCACCTCTCTTGCCTCTTTCTGCACCCCTGTTCCCTTTTTCTGTACCTCTCTTGCCTGTTTCTGCAACTCTCTTGCCTCTTTCTGCAGTTCTATTGTCTCCTTCTGCACCTTTGTTGCTTCTTTCTGTACCTCTCTTGCCTCTTTCTGCACTTCTCTTGCCTCTTTCTGCACTTCTCTTGCCTCTTTCTGCACCTCACTTACCTCTTTCTGCTCCTCTCTTGCCTCTTTCTGCACTTCTCTTGCCTCTTTGTGCACTTCTCTTGCATCTTTCTGCACATTTCTTACTCTTTCTGCACCTCTCTTATTTTTTTCTGCAATTGTCTTGCTCCTTTCTGTACTTCTCTTGCCTGTTTCTATATTCAAATGGGAAGTGCAAGCTGTCAAGTTTAAAGGTCTGCGTGCTCTTGTGACTGAGGTATATGTCTACTTGCACATATATTCTCACATGTGTTTTGCATCTGAAGATGGTAGCTTAAAAAGCGGGTAGCTTTTCTTATAGGTGGTCAAATCTTCTTAGTTCTGCTCTGTCATTCGGTAGCAAAGGCAGACATGTCTTATGTATATATATGTGTTATAGAGCCCCTCAAATATACTATTGAATACCCATGTGCCCTGTATTGTGAGAAGAAAGAAATGCATGCACCTTTTTTACACAAATTTACAGAGTATGCTGTTTGAAACACAGGTATTCAAGTGTTTGTATGTTTATTTTCATTTAACATGTCACTAGGTAAAAGCATAGACATGCATGCATACCTTCACAAACTTGGTCAGACTTACAACAGTGATATGCTTAGGATTGCTGTTTTATATTTGGTAGGCCTAACATTCTGAGCAGTCGATTAATAGTGAACCTTCAAGAGAAAAGTCAGGTTTAAGACATCTTCGGAGAAGGATTAGTGATTAGGGTACTTTGTATGAGTCTGTTGTAAGGTACAGTCAAAGTAGGCCTCTTTCTGCACCTCTGTTGGTTCTTTCTGCACATCTCTTGCTTCTTTCTTCACCTTTCTTCCTCTTTCTGGACTTTTGTAGCCTCTTTCTGCACTTCTCTTGCTTCTTTCTGCACTTTTTTTCCCTCTTTCTGCACAAGTCCTACCTATGTAGGCATAGTTAGAAATTAGAATTTAAAAACCTTAGAAATTCACTGAAAAAACCATAGGTTTCAGGGACGTTATAGTTAGAAATTATCATTTAAAAAACCATAGAAATTCACTGAAAAGACTATAGATTTCAGGGATGTTATAGTTAGAAATTAGCATTTAAAAACCATAGAAATTCACTGAAAAAAACACAGGTTTCAGTGGCGTTATAGTTCGTTGGACATTTCACTCGTACAAAACCAGAGAAATTCGGCCATTATAGTTAGTTGAGCTGACTATAACTCGCACCCCCGGAATGCACTGCTGATGACATCACATATTACATCACTCATGACAATTGTCAGTTACATCACTGATGACATCACTGATGACATCTTAAATGATATCACTGATGACATCATCCACGTGATAATCTGATGCACCTCCTCACAGCCTAATATAACCTTTGATACACCCACTCTAAAATACAGACTGCCATTCTCGAAACCATAGATACACCAATACCAGTTACTATATACCCACTCACTGATTCCTAGGTCTACACACACATCCACTCCCTCATCCATACAGTCACTCATACATGCAGTCACTCATCAATACAGCCACTATCATAAGCACTCGTACACCCATACATACACTCACACACCGCCACTCACCCATAGAGTTACTCACACAGCTAGTCAGTCATGCAAAGATTCAATCACGCTCCCATTTACTCACCTATACAGTTATACACACACCACCTCACTTATTTATACAGATACTAACACATACTTACTCTCTTATACAATCACTGACACAAGCACACACTCATCCATACAGCCACTCTCACAATCACTCACTCTCACATATAATTATTTATATACTCCAACACTCACATATACTGCTTTTCACATATGTAGTTACTCACACATGTACCACTGAGACATCCATTCACTCACCAACACAGCCAAAAACACACTCACCCACCCATACAGCCCCTCACAGAAGCACTCTTGAACCCATACACCCAGTGAATCACCCACTCACACATCCATGCAGGGAGTCACACACACCCCACCGACCCACACAGACACACAGGCACCCATTCAGGTACTCAGACAACCAATCAAAAACCCTTATAGACACTCATGTAGCTACTCACCAACCCAAGCAGCCACTTGCACACCAACTGACAGACTGATACAGACATTCATACAGATTAGTCAGTCACCCATGTATTAGTAAGACACGTTTAATCACTCACTTATACAGTCAGTCATGCACCTATTAAATCATCCATTCAGACACTCATACACCCACTCATTCTTCAATACACCTTAGCATATATATATATATCAAACATATTTAAACTTTTTAGAAACAGTCAGTCACTGGATGATGTCATCAGTGATCATCCAGCTGAGACGTGTAGAAAAAATAAAAGAAGTGCAAAAGAAAGAACAGAGGTGCAGAAAGAGGCAAGAGGGGTGCAGAAAGAGGCAAGAGGGTGCAGAAAGAGGGAAGAGGGGTGCAGAAGCAGACAAGGGGGTACAGAAAGAAGCAAGAGAGGTGCAGAAAGAAACAATAGAAGAGCAGAAAGAAGGAACAGAGGTGCAAAAAGAGGCAAGAGGGTGCATAAAGAGGGAAGAGTGGTGCAGAAAAGGAAGAGGGTGCAGAAAGAAGCAAGAGAGGTGCAGAAAGAAACAAAAGAAGTACAGAAAGAAAGAACTGAGGTGCAGAAAGAGGCAAGAGGGTGCAGAAAGAGGAAGAAGGGTGTGAAAGAGGCACAAAGGGTGCAGAAAGAAGCAGAGAGGTGCATAAAGAAGCAACAGACATGCAGGAAAAGGGAACAGGGGTGGAGAAAGAGACAAGAGAAGTGCAGAAACAAGCAACGGAGATTCAGAAAGGGGGAAGAGGGATGGAGAAAGAGACAAGAGAAGTGCAGAAAGAAGCAACAGAGATGCAGAAAGGGGGAAGAGGGGTGGAGAAAGAGGCAAGAGAAGTGCAGAAAGAAGCAAGAGAAGTGCAGAAAGAAGCCTCTTTCTCTACCCCTCTTACCCCTTTCTGCACCTCTGTTCCTTCTTTCTGTACTTCTTTTGTTTTTTCTGCAGCTCTCTTGCTTCTTTTTGCACCCCCTTGCCTCTTTCTCCACCCTTCTTCCCTCTTTCTTCACCCCTGTTGCCTCTTTCTGCACCTCTGTTGCTTCTTTCTACAACCCTTGTGCCTCTTTCTGCACCTCTCTTCCCTCTTTCTGCTCCCCTCTTGTCTCTTTCTGCACCTCTGTTGCTTCTTTCTGCACTTCTTTTGTTTCTTTCCGGACCTTTCTTGCTTCTTTCTGCACCCCTCGTGCCTATTTCTGTACCCCTCTTCCCTCTTTCTGCACTCCTCTTGCCTCTTTCTGCACATCTGTTCCTTCTTTCTGCACTTCTTTTGTTTCTTTCTGCACCTTTCTTCCTTCTTCCTGCACCCCTCTTGCCTCTTTCTGCACCTGTGTTCCTTCTTTTTGCTATTATTTTCTTTCTTTCTGCACCTCTCACTTCTTTCAGCACCCCTTTTGCCTCTTTCTGCACCCCTCTTCCCTCTTTCTCCTTCACACTTCCCCCTTTCTGCATCTCTGTTGCTTCTTTCTGCACTTCTCCTGCTTCTTTATGCACCCCTTGTGCCTATTTCTGTACCCCTCTTCCCTCTTTCTGCACTTCTCTTGCCTCTTTCTGCACCTCTGTTCCTTCTATCTGCACTTATTTTGTTTCTTTCTGCACCTTTCTTCCTTCTTCCTGTACCCCTCTTGCCTCTTTCTGCACCTGTGTTCCTTCTTTCTGCTATTCTTTTGTTTCTTTCTGCACCTCTCACTTCTTTCAGGACCCCTTTTGCCTCTTTCTGCACCCTTCTTCCCTCTTTCTCCTTCCCACTTCTCCCTTTCTGCATCTCTGTTGCTTCTTTCTGCACTTCTCCTGCTTCTTTATGCACCTCTCTTGCTTCTTTCTGCACCCCTCATGCCTCTTTCTGCACCTGTCTGCCCTCTTTCTGCACTCCTCTTGCCTCTTTCTGCACCTCTGTTGCTTCTTTCTGCACTTCTTTTGTTTCTTTCTGCACCTCTCTTGCTTCTTTCTAAACCCCTATTGCCTCTTTCTCCACCCCTACTCCCCCTTTCAGCATCTCTGTTGCTTCTTTCTGCACTTTTCTTGCTTCTTTCTGCACCTCTCTTGCTTTTTCTGCACCCTTGTGCCTCTTTCTGCACCCCTCTTCCCTCTTTCTGCACTCAACAGTTCAATTTTTATTTATTTTGTTATGGAACTCCAACGGAAGTCCACAAAAACACACCAACAAATTAAAAAAGACAACATTTACACACAATACAAAATTCTTCCTTTATACATCACTGCCTCCTATAGGGAATTCTTATATCAAGCGTACTGTATAATGTGCAAATAGTGCAATAAATAATACACGAGACAATCAAATATCCAACCAACAAATATTATGACATAGGAATAAAATTACTATTAAAAGATTTCCTAATAAATAGACAAAAATGTTTAAAAAAATTGATATATCTTATAACAAACCATTTCATTCAGAGGAGAGAGAACCAAAAATCAGGCCTCCTGGGCAGAGTGAATATTACATTTTATAAAAAATGGCTTTAAGAACACACACCTAGCACTTTGTAGCTTTGTACATACAAATAAAACATGGTTTAGATCTTGGATTTGTACCTGGCACATTTCGCAAATTCTCTTCTCTCTTGGTATCTTATCCCAGATACCAGTAACTTTTCTTAGAGGCCGCAAATTAAGTCTCAGTAGGAGTAACAGCCTTCCGATCCAGTGAGGGTTATTCCAAGATAAATAAGGCTGTGGTTTATTCCCCAAAGCACTCCCACTGACCACCTCATTACTGGCCCTGGACTGACTTAAGGCTGCATCTCTCACCAAACTAATAGAGGATATGGACTTCTTTAAAAGCTGTTTCAGTACAAACTTAGGCATAGGAAAAGCGGGGTTCAGACTAAGACCAAATGTGTCATTTGCATATACAAAGGACCTAAAAAACGTTGATTGATCTTTTAGTATATCAAAAATTTCTATTCTCAGGGCAGCCCTAAGTGTACCCTCCTCCCCCAAGAGAGGGAGTTACCCCACCGCAGAACCGAAGCCAACGATAAAATAAAAGACGAGACTAAACTAGGCCTGGGTGGTAAATTCCGTTCCGCTCGCGGAATTTGCGAAATTTTGGCAATTCCGCATTCCGCGGAGAACGCGGAATTGCCAAAAATTCCACGATCTGCAGAGTAGAGGAATTTTTTCCTTGTTCGCGCTTTCAAAATGCGTGTTCGTGTGCGCGGTAGCGACTTACCGGGATCCCTGCGTTCGCCGACGAGTTTTCCTATCCGTTCGCGCGATCCCGCGAGAGTGTGCGATCGCGAACATGTCATTCGGACGCGCCATCGGACATCTGCGTTCACGAACAGGAAACACGCATCGCGAGCGGGTGGGAAAAGTGAAACAAGATGGCCGTGCCAATTGGCGACCGCATGGGCAAGTTAGTGAGATATTTCCCCCCGAGCACGCAAACAGCGTCCCCGAACAGGAAAATGCATCGCGAATGGGTGGAACAAGCATTTTCCGCGTGCTCGCGGAATTCTGCGTGCTCACGGAGATTTTTTACCGTTTCGCAGAATTTTGCGTGACGCGACTACGCAAATTCTGCCCACCCTTAGATTAAACCAAATTCAAGGCGTAGTGCATGTGGGGCGGCCAAAGAGTTTAGATTGTAAATTTGACGCAAGATTCGTCCTTCCGCCTTATCAAAGGAGAGCCAATCATTTATATCCAGTACCTCAGCAGCATATGTTAGTGAAGGAGGGATTTTAACCTTAAAAACTGATAAAACATGGCCAAAATGACGTCTCCCGCAAGTTTTGTATAATCTGTTTAATGCACTCGCCTGGGAGACAGCCTTACTAACACAGTGTTTAATGTGCTCCAAATCTCGGCCTGTTTTAGAAAAAACCTTCCCAAAATTAAGGTACGAATCAACCAATTCCAGTTTTTCAGAACCAAGCATCCATTTTAGACATCTCTTTATTCTAAGCCCCTTCTTGCGGAAGACCAAAATCTTGCTTTTTGCAATATTAATTTTCAAGAAGTGGGCCTCTGCATATTTACTTAGGGCATCCAGACGATGTCGCAGGCCAATGGGCGTTAGATCGAATATTGCAACGTCATCTGCGTATAATAGAGAGCCAACGGGCACTGTACCGATTCTGGGTGCATCCCCCCTCACAGAGTTCAAAGCTCCGGGGAGATCAGCAATATACAAAGAAAACAAGAGTGGTGCTAATAAGCAACCCTGCTTAAGCCCATTATATGTCCTGATTTTACATGATAACCCCCGCGAACCTCCCGTCAGAACTTGGCACCAAGTATCTGTATGCAATTCCATAATAAGGCCCAGGAGATGATGTGGTATGCCAAGGAGGAGAAGCTTGCAAGTATACACAGACATACCTCGTGAGAAAACATATTTCTCTACAATAGTCTGAACGACCGCTATATTGTCCAGAGTGCCATGGTTCTTTCTAGAACCAGCTTGTTCCGTTGGTAGAATATTCTGATAAAAAGCCCATTGTTGTAGATGACATAATATACTTTTTGCGAATAATTTGCCTGAGGCATCCAACAGCGCAATCTGTCTGAAACTAGCCGGCAGAGTTTTCGGTCCCTTTTTATATAGAGGGACTATAATACTCCCCTTCCAAGAAGGGGGATTTTATTCAGTAAGAAAACAGTAGTTAAACAGTGGCTCTAAAAATCACCCCATGCATCTGGCTCCTTTTTGATTAGTGCAATCGAGATTACATCTGGCCCTTGTGCGCCGGAGGTTCTAGCATTCTTTATGTAATTTACCACTTCCTCTCCTGACGGGGGGCCAAATTCAATAAATTCAATAAAAGTAGATTTAACCCCTTCAGTCATCATGGGAGAAACTGGGCTGTTAATTTTGTATAATAGGGAGATGTAGTCCACCCAGTCCTTTTCTGGAATCGGTATGGGTAGGGCCCTCTGCCTTGAATCACTATCCGCGATCAAGTGCCAGTACTTTCTCGAATCTTTGGCCCTTGTAGCTTCCCTCAGGCCAATCCACCTGGCGTCAAGCTCCCTTCTTTTTTCACTAAGCATACATCATCTTCTTACTCGCTTAAGGCGATTAATTTCCTGCTGCCGACCAGTGAGGAAATGTATATACTGTTTTCGGACAAGGTGGTTAATTGCTTGATTGAAAGGTATCAGAGGGGACATACCGTCTTTATGCAAACGAGGTCCAGAAGAAATAGAATTTAAATTACATATCTTCTCCATTTGGACCTCAAAAAAGTGTATAATATTGGCATGGGCAAGACCCTGCTTTTCTACGTAAGCCTTCTTTACAATCGAGCCTACTTCAGAGATGTTTTTGCGTCCAAAAGGACCGACCATTTGCTTTGTTAAAAGTAGCCATGCCCTGACCGGTATTCCCCGGATCCAATATGGGTAGATCAAAAGCCACTGTCATACCCACTATGCTATGGTCGCTCCATATCGACGGGAGGACAAAACAAATTATCACAAGCCCTAAACATTTGATAGGAGACAATCACATAATCTAAAAGGCTCTGAATGTGTTGAGAGCAAAAGGTAAAATGTGCTATTTTGTCAGCAGGCACTCTCCCATTTAGAATAACGAGATCTACACTTCTGATGCTATCAAGCAGGAGGATCCCCGTTTGTCTGTTTTTATTTTATTTGGTAATAAAATCTCGGGAATGTGCCAAATTTCCTCTTTGTCAGTATTGGCATAAATCCCCGAAGCAGAGTTCGAGATTTTGGCATGTAGGTCCCCCATTATTGTCACTAGGGTACATTCTTCCCTAGTAGCTATATCCTGAATAAAAGAAAAAATACACTCAGAAGCTGAAAAAGTTTTCCCAGGAGGGATATACAAATTTGCCACAAGGAAGGAAGTAGACCTGCCAGAATCTGCCAAACATGCCAGCTTCACACATATACAAAGGTTTGAGGGGTGGCAGAAAACCTTCTGATTCCAATTAATGGAGTTTTTAAGCAAAATGGAGACCCCCCACTAGCGTGCCCCCTTTCAAAGCGCTTGGCATAGCAGGAATAAACAAAATAGCCATCGCATTCAAACTCTTTGCAAGACCACGTTTCTTGTACACATATGAATAGAGGGTTCAGAGTTTTCAAGAAATTCAATTTCCTTTCATTGAGTCCCAGACCAGCCATATTCCAGGACAAAAGTAGCCCACCCAAGCTACCTCAACGGAGCACTCCTTACTACTTCCGGATGCGTGTTATTCAGGGCTCTTGCAACCCAACTCCACTGGGCAGATTCCTCTTCTATGTCCGGGGTCTGAGGGGCAACTGCCATACCAGACACAAAATTTATTGAACGTCCCCTCCTGTCCACGGAGACCGCTATCTCTTTGGTATTACCCACGGAATACTCAGTATCAGGGCCCAACGCGTCTAACGCCACTGGATTAATAGCCCTAGGAACTTTCAGATGATGTGTTTTAGAGCCCACAGTTTGATATTCCTCATATTCTATAACAGATGTTATGTCAAGCCCTCATTTCAAAAAATGCTCACAATTCTGCAAAACCAGATTGGCCATTATCAAAGAGCCAAAAGTGACCCTAGAATAAGGAAGAGTGTCATGTACATTAATCATCACGTTTAGAATATCCTTGCTTGCTATCAGCTTTAATGCCTCTAGTTCCGAGAATAAGCTAAGAATGAATCCTCTGTTTACCGGAGTGGATTCATTATCAAAAAGCCAGGTAAAATCCAGAATGGGAGATACACTGGTATGTACCCGACTAGATTTCTTTGGAGCGTCCCTCCAGGGGATCCATAAAGGGACCCTATCGGTAAAGGTGGCAACTTGTGGACCACCATAGGGTTGAATGTTCGAGTATGATATGATATTGGGAGTTGGGTCCTCAATGTTTCTATTGGATGGAGATGTCGCCCCTGTGAGTATTCTATTCGGCCCAACCTGCGTGATAGTTGGAAATTGGGGCCCTCCCTCTGGGTTACCATCCACCCTAGAATCAGTGACCCCGGACCCTGTCTGTAACGAAGGGACCCCATATCCCATTCGCATTTCCCTCCTGATGGATCCACTATCTCGTTAGTCAAGGAGAGATGGATTGCCTGGAGGGACTGCAACAACTGGGTTGGTGGGGATACTACCAGTCCAGAGTCCCCCAAACTCCCAGCTGGTACCATGGGCGCTCTGGTGTATTCTCTTAGGTTGCCATCTACTAACGGTGATTTGGGGCCTCCCTTCTCTATTATTAAATGAGTTTCACTCTGGCTTTCCAGGACCCAAGTAAAATGCAATTTTGACGCTTCTCGTTTAGAGAATTGTCTCATTTTTGTGCGTTTCTTTTTCATATTATCCCCCTTATGATTTATTGCTGGGCTATCCCTCTTACCTACTTTCAGTCCTCCCTTCCCTGGCAGTATATGGGAGTGCACCTGAGTGGTAGGAGAGATTAAGGCCTCCCCCTCCCCACCCTCCCACCCCACCTGCTTGGTTTGTTTGGCATGGCCCCTGGTTTTCTCGACTTCTCCAGCGCCTCCCATTCTACTCTTCTTAAACAGAGGGAAGATTTTCAGGATAGACTTCTCCGGAAGGGGGCTCAGTTCAGCCTCCTCGAATAGTGTACTTAAACAGAGCTCTTCCTTTTCGAGATTACACAAAGGAAGTATGGGGGGGCACCAGGAAAATGAGTTCCTGCCTGTACGGAGGCATCTCTCGACTCTCCCGAGGGAACATAAGGTGCTGGCCTATCATTTGGCCATTCTCCCATCTGGGAGTGAATCGTAGAGATAGGTTTAGTGGTGTCAGACTTATTTACCCTTTGCACTTCAAATAGCATTACAGAAATCATTTCCAATATGTGGTCAGAACTCAGTACAGATTTCTCTAATAAAGACAATATAGAGTTTTAATTTATTTCGATACAAACAAGATATTCCGAGGGCACACCCTCACTCTCATTTCCCCATTTCGGTTGAGAGCCAGGCAGAAATACGTCATGGGCAGACTCCATAGAAGTACCGATCAAATTACTTGTGCTACAATATAAGAAAGGCATAGAAAGACACCTAGGAGAGGAGCTTACAATTGGAGTGCTTTTTCCCCTGGGTCCACTCATTAACTGGTCATCCTTATGCATAAAGTCAAAATGGTCTCCCCAGTCCCTTGTTTAAGCTTCTATATCAATGTCCGGGAGTGTAAAGTCTTCCCCTGGCGTTGGCTCTTCACTTAACTTTGCCTTCTCCACCATGGGAACATTGCCTGGGCGATCATCCAGGCCACCATCCTCGCCTGATCCCTTATGGGTGTCCCCCGGGCTGGTGAAACAACCGGGATAACCTCCATCATACATTCTTTTCCTGACTGCATTGACTGCTTTGTCCTATTTAATGAGGAGTTTGGCTGACTCTGCTGGATGACAAGAGGATCGGAGTCCAAAGATGCACAGGGGGAAGCATCAAACGGTTGCTCACTAAGGCCATCCTCCACTCTTTCAGAGATCTGGGCCCAAGGGCCTTCACAAGGCTGCACCTGGCACCCAGATAGACTACCATGGGTCCCCTGTGATCCCGCGAGAGGCTACGAAAAAGATGTTGCAGGATGGAAATTGAAGGTCTGGCCTTCTTGGACCACTGCTGCAACCTCAGGGGCAATACGGGGCAACTTTAAAAAAAGCCAGTTATAACAGGGTGGGATTTGTAGCAGAGATGCTGTAGTTGTCTAGTGCCGCTGAACTCTCTTCTTAATTCATGAGGTTGACTTGGTGATGAGGAGAGCACATGCCCTGAGCGCAATTTTCTGGAGGTCATCTCGCTCTAAATTACGGGCTTGCATGCCTGCCTGGCTTACTCCTGCCTCCACTCGCTTAATCGCTTAATCGGGATAATGTGCTTCAACTTTCCGGCCACAACAAGCCCTTCACTCTCCACTCTCCTCTGCTCCCCACTCTCCACT
Source organism: Calotriton arnoldi (assembly GCA_963921515.1). Lineage (NCBI taxonomy): Eukaryota > Metazoa > Chordata > Amphibia > Caudata > Salamandridae > Calotriton > Calotriton arnoldi. Next base: position 849,326 of record CAWUFW010008434.1, on the reverse strand, counting down.
CTCCGCTCTGCACTTATCAATCTGCTATCTTCCCCTTATTCCTGAGGTAGCAGCTCCGGTTCGCTGGCCGCCGCTCCAGCGAAGTTAGGCAGTGTCCACAGGACCCCTCCGCACAGCGGTCGATGCCCAGGAAATGGCACTTAGTAGATGGCACACAGCTTACCACTCACCACGGCTTGCTGCGGCCACCTACGATTTAGGCCTACCTGGTGGGATGAGATGTGGCGCCCGTGCCCCCAATACCTCCAAAACCGTCCCTGGAGCCGAGGCACGCCGACGAGGATGAACAGACCTGGCCAAATCAGGCTTCCCCCAAAGACACGCAGCTCGATGCACTGCGGCCGCGTCGGCTCCTGGCTCCTGGCTCCGGCTCTGCCTCTTTCTGCACTCCTCTTGCCTCTTTGTGCACCTCTGTTGCTTCTTTCTGCACCCCTCATGCATCTTTCACACCCATCTTCCCGCACCACTCTTGCCTCTTTCTGCACCTGTGTTTCTTCTTTCTGCACTTCTTTTGTTTCTTTCTCCACCTCTCACTTCTTTCTGCACCCATTTTGCTTCTTTCTGCACCCCTCTTTCTGCACCCCTCTTGCCTCTTTCTGCACCTCTGTTCCTTCTTTCCGCACTTCTTTTGTTTCTTTCTGCAGCTCTCTTGCTACTTTCTGCACCCCCTTGCCTCTTTCTCCACCCCTCTTCCCTCTTTCTTCACCCCTGTTGCCTCTTTCTGCACCTCTGTTCCTTCTTCCCACACCCCTCTTGCCTCTTTCTGCACCTGTGTTCTTTCTTTCTGCTATTCTTTTGTTTCTTTCTGTACCTCTCATTTCTTTCTGCACCCCTTTTGCCTCTTTCTGCACCCCTCTTCCCTCTTTCTCCTCCCCACTTCCCCCTTTCTGCATCTCTGTTGCTTCTTTATGTACTTCTCTTGCTTCTTTCTGCACCTCTCTTGCTTCTTTCTGCACCCCTTGTGCCTCTTTCTGCACCCCTCTTCCCTCTTTCTGCACTCCTCTTGAATCTTTTTGCACCTCTGTTGCTTCTTTCTGCACTTCTTTTGTTTCTTTCTGCACCTGTCTTGCTTTATTCTGCACCCCTATTGCCTCTTTATCCACCCCTCCTCCCCCTTTCTGCATCTCTGTTGCTACTTTCTGCACTTCTCTTGCTTTTTTCTGCACCTCTCTTGCTTCTTTCTGCACCCCTTGTGCCTCTTTCTGCACCCCTCTTCCCTCTTTCTGCACTCCTCTTGCCTCTTTGTGCACCTCTGTTGCTTCTTTCTAGACTTCTTTTGTTTCTTTCTGCACCCCTCTTTCCTCTTTCTGCACCTCTGTTCCTTCTTTCTGCACTTCTTTTGTTTCTTTCAGCACCTCTCGCTTCTTTCTGCACCACTTTTGCCTCTTTCTGCATTCCTCTTTTCTCTTTCTGCACTTCTGTTCCTTCTTTCTGCACTTCTTTTGTTTTTTCTGCAGCTCTCTTGCTTCTTTTGCACCCCCTTGCCTCTTTCTCCACCCTTCTTCCCTCTTTCTTCACCCCTGTTCCTTTTTCTGCACCTCTGTTGCTTCTTTCTGCACTTCTCTTGCCTCTTTCTACACCCCTCTTGCCTCTTTCTGCACCTCTGTTGGTTCTTTCTGCACTTCTTTTGTTTCTTTCCGGACCTTTCTTGCTTCTTTCTGCACCCCTCGTGCCTATTTCTGCACTCCTCGTCCCTCTTTCTGCCCTCCTCTTGCCTCTTTCTGCACCTCTGTTCCTTCTTTCTGCACTTCTTTTGTTTCTTACTGCACCTTTCTTGCTTCTTTCTGCACCCCTCTTGCTTCTTTCTGCACACCTCGTGCCTCTTTCACACCCCTCTTCCCTCTTTCTGAACCCGTCTTGCCTCTTTCTGCACCTCTGTTCCTTCTTTCTGTACTTCTTTTGTTTCTTTCTGCACCTCTCTTGTTTCTTTCTGTGTCCCTCTTGCCTCTTTCTCCACCCCATCCCCCCTTTCTGTATCTCTGTTGCTTCTTTATGCACTTCTCTTGCTTCTTTCTGCACCCTTTTTGCTTCTTTCTGCACCCCTTGTGCCTCTTTCTGCACCCCTCTTCCCTCTTTCTGCACTCCTCTTGCCTCTTTGTGCACCTCTGTTGCTTCTTTCTGGACTTCTTTTGTTTCTTTCTGCACCCGTCTTGCCTCTTTCTGCACCTCTGTTCCTTCTTTCAGCACTTCTTTTGTTTCTTTCACCACCTCTGGCTTATTTCTGCACCCCGTTTGCCTCTTTTTGCACCCCTCTTTTTTCTTTCTGCAGCTCTCTTGCTTCTTTCTGCACTCCTTGCCTCTTTCTCCACCCTTCTTCCCTCTTTCTTCACCCCATTGCCTATTTCTGCACCTCTCTTGCTTCTTTCTGCACTTCTCTTGCCTCTTTCTACACCCCTCTTGCCTCTTTCTGCACCTCTGTTGCTTCTTTCTGCACTTCTCTTGCTTCTTTCTGCACTTCTCTTGCTTCTTTCTGCAGTTCTCTTGCCTCTTTCTCCACCCCTCTTCCCCCTTTCTGAATCTCTGTTGCTTCTTTCTGCACTTCTCTTGTCTCTTTCTCCATCCCTCTTCCCCCTTTCTGAATCTCTGTTGCTTGTTTCTGCACTTCTCTTGTCTCTTTCTCCACCCCTGTTCCCTTTTCCTGCACGTCTGTTGCTTCTTTCTGCACCCCTCGTGCCTCTTTCACACCCTTCTTCCCTCTTTCTGCACCCCTCTTGCTTCTTTCTGCACCTCAGTTCGTTCTTTATGTACTTCTTTTGTTTCTTTCTGCACCTCTCTTGCTTCTTTCTGCACCCCTCTTTCCTTTTTCTGCACCCCTCTTGCCTCTTCCTGCACCCCTTGCCTCTTTCTTCACCTCTGTTCCTTCTTTCTGCACTTCTATTGTTTCTTTCTGCACCTCTCTTGCTTCTTTCTGCACCCCCTTGCCTGCTTCTGCACCACTCTTCCCTCTTTCTGCTCCCTCTTGCCTCTTTCTGCACCCCTCTTGCCTCTTTCTGCACCTCTGTTCCTTCTTTCTGCACTTCTTTTGTTTGTTTCTGCAGCTCTCTTGCTTCTTTCTGCACCCCCTTGCCTCTTTCTCTTCCCCTCATCTCTCTTTCTGCACCCCTGTTGCCTCTTTCTGCACCTCTGTTCCTTCTTTCTGCACTTCTTTTGTTTCTTTCTACAGCTCTCTTGCTTCCTTCTACACCCCCTTGCCTCTTTCTCAATCCCTCTTCCCGCTTTCTGCACCCCTGTTGCCTCTTTCTGCACCTCTGTTCCTTCTTTCTGCACTTCTTTTGTTTCTTTCTGCACATTTTTGCTTCTAACTGCACCTCTCGTGCCTCTTTCTGCAACCCTCTTCCCTCTTTTTGTACCCCTCTTGCCTCTTTCTGCACCTCTGTTGCTTCATTCTGCACTCCTCTTGCTTCTTTCTGCACCTCTCTTGCATCTTTCTACACCACTTGTGCTTCTTTCTGTACCCCTCTTACCTCTTTTTGCACCCCGCTTGCCTCTTTCTGCACCTCTGTTCCTTCTTTCTGCACTTCTTTTGTTTCTTTCTGCACCTCGCTTGCTTCTTTCTCCACCCCTCTTGCCTCTATCTCCAACCCTGTTCCCCCTTTTTGCTCTTCTCTTGCTTCTTTCTGTACCAATGCATCTTCTTTCTACAACCCTTGTGCCTCTTTCTGTACCCCTCTTCCCTCTTTCTGCACCCCTCTTCCCTTTTTTTGTACCTCTGTTCCTTCTTGCTGCACTTCTCTTGTCTCTTTCTGCACCCCTCTTTCCTCTTTCTGCACCTCTGTTGTTTCTTTCTGTACCTTTCTTGCCTCTCTCTAGACCTCTGTTCCTTCTTTATGCACTTCTTTTGTTTCTTTCTGCACCTCTCTTGCTTCTTTCTGCACCCCTCTTGCCTCTTTCTCTACCCCTCTTACCCCTTTCTGCATCTCTGTTGTTTGTCTTATCTCTTTCTCTATCCCTGTTCCCTCTTTCTGCACCTCTGTTGCTTCTTTCTGCACTTCTGTTTCTTCTTTCTTCACTTCTCTTGCTTCTTTCTGCACCCCTCGTGCCTCATTATGCTCCCCTTGTGCCTCTTTCTGTGCCCCTCTTCCCTCTTTCTGCACCTCACTTGCCTCTTTCTGAACTTGTCTTGCCTCTTTCTGCACCACTGTTGTTTTTTTCTGCACCCCTCTTGCCTCTTTCCTGCAACCCACATGCCTCTTTCTGCACCCCTCTTCCCTCTTTCTGTACCTCTCTTGCCTCTTTTTCACCTCTGTTGCTTCTTTCTGCACTCCTCTTGCCTCTTTCTGAACCCCTCGTATCTCTTTCTGCCCCTCTGTTGCTTCTTCTGCACTTCTCTTGCTTCTTTCTGCACTTCTCTTGCTTCTTTCTGCACTTCTGTTGCTTCTTTCTGCACTCCTCTTGCCTCTTTCTTCACCATTCTTCCCTCTTTCTGCACCTCTCTTGCCTCTTTCTGCACCCCTGTCCCCTTTTTCTGCACCTCTCTTGCCTGTTTCTGCAACTCTCTTGCCTCTTTCTGCACCCCACGTGCCTCTGTGTGCACCTCTTTTGCCTCTTTCTGCACTTCTTTTGCCTCTTTCAGCACCCCTCTTGCCTCTTTCTGCACCTCTGTTGGTTCTTTCTGCACTGCCCTTGCTTCTGTCTGCTACTCTCTTGCACATTTCTACACCCCTCTTGCCTCTTTCTCACCTCTGTTGGTTCTTTCTGCACCTCTCTTGCCTCTGTCTGCACCCCTGTTCCCTCTTTCTGCACCTCTTTTGCCTGTTTCTGTAACTCTCTTGCCTCTTTCTGCACTTTTATTGCCTTTTCTGCACCTCTGTTGCTTCCTTCTGCACTTCTCTTGCCTCTTTCTACACCCCTCTTGCCTCTTTCTGCACCTCTGTTGCTTCTTTCTGCACTTCTCTTGCTTCTTTCTACACCTCTTTTACTTCTTTCTGCACCCCTCTTCCCTCTTTCTGTACCCTTTTTCCCTCTTTGTGCACCTCTCCTGCCTCTTTCTGCAGCTCCCTTGCCTCTTTCTTCAGTTCTCTTGCCTCCTTCTGCACCTCTGTTGCTTCTTTCTGAACTTCTCTTGCCTCTTACTGCACCCCCTTGTCTGTTTCTGCACCTCTGTTGGTTCTTTCTGCACTGCTCTTGCTTCTTTCTGCACCTCTCGTGAAACGTTTGGCACCCCTCCTGCCTCTTTCGGCACCCCTCTTGCCTCCTTCAGCACCTCTGTTGGTTCTTTCTGCACTGCTCTTGCTTCTTTCTGCACCCCTCTTGCCTCTTTCTGCACCTCTGTTGCTTCTTTCTGCACTTCTCTTGCTTCTTTCTGCACTTCTGTTGCTTCTTTCTACACTTCTGTTGCTTCTTTCTGCACCCTTCTTCCCTCTTTCTGCACCTCTCTTGCCTCTTTCTGCATCTCTGTTCTCTTTTTCTGGTCCTCTCTTGCCTGTTTCTGCAACTCTCTTGCCTCTTTCTGCAGTTCTATTGTCTCCTTCTGCACCTTTGTTGCTTCTTTCTGTACCTCTCTTGCCTCTTTCTGCACTTCTCTTGCCTCTTTCTGCACTTCTCTTGCCTCTTTCTGCACCTCACTTACCTCTTTCTGCTCCTCTCTTGCCTCTTTCTGCACTTCTCTTGCCTCTTTGTGCACTTCTCTTGCATCTTTCTGCACATTTCTTACTCTTTCTGCACCTCTCTTATTTTTTTCTGCAATTGTCTTGCTCCTTTCTGTACTTCTCTTGCCTGTTTCTATATTCAAATGGGAAGTGCAAGCTGTCAAGTTTAAAGGTCTGCGTGCTCTTGTGACTGAGGTATATGTCTACTTGCACATATATTCTCACATGTGTTATGCATCTGAAGATGGTAGCTTAAAAAGCGGGTAGCTTTTCTTATAGGTGGTCAAATCTTCTTAGTTCTGCTCTGTCATTCGGTAGCAAAGGCAGACATGTCTTATGTATATATATATGTGTTATAGAGCCCCTCAAATATACTATTGAATACCCATGTGCCCTGTATTGTGAGAAGAAAGAAATGCATGCACCTTTTTTTACACAAATTTACAGAGTATGCTGTTTGAAACACAGGTATTCAAGTGTTTGTATGTTTATTTTCATTTAACATGTCACTAGGTAAAAGCATAGACATGCATGCATACCTTCACAAACTTGGTCAGACTTACAACAGTGATATGCTTAGGATTGCTGTTTTATATTTGGTAGGCCTAACATTCTGAGCAGTCGATTAATAGTGAACCTTCAAGAGAAAAGTCAGGTTTAAGACATCTTCGGAGAAGGATTAGTGATTAGGGTACTTTGTATGAGTCTGTTGTAAGGTACAGTCAAAGTAGGCCTCTTTCTGCACCTCTGTTGGGTCTTTCTGCACATCTCTTGCTTCTTTCTTCACCTTTCTTCCTCTTTCTGGACTTTTGTAGCCTCTTTCTGCACTTCTCTTGCTTCTTTCTGCACTTTTTTTCCCCTCTTTCTGCACAAGTCCTACCTATGTAGGCATAGTTAGAAATTAGAATTTAAAAAACCTTAGAAATTCACTGAAAAAACCATAGGTTTCAGGGACGTTATAGTTAGAAATTATCATTTAAAAAACCATAGAAATTCACTGAAAAGACTATAGGTTTCAGGGATGTTATAGTTAGAAATTAGCATTTAAAAACCATAGAAATTCACTGAAAAAAACACAGGTTTCAGTGGCGTTATAGTTCGTTGGACATTTCACTCGTACAAAACCAGAGAAATTCGGCCATTATAGTTAGTTGAGCTGACTATAACTCGCACCCCGGAATGCACTGCTGATGACATCACATATTACATCACTCATGACAATTGTCAGTTACATCACTGATGACATCACTGATGACATCTTAAATGATATCACTGATGACATCATCCATGTGATAATCTGATGCACCTCCTCACAGCCTAATATAACCTTTGATACACACACTCTAAAATACAGACTGCCATTCTCGAAACCATAGATACACCAATACCAGTTACTATATACCCACTCACTGATTCCTAGGTCTACACACACATCCACTCCCTCATCCATACAGTCATTCATACATGCAGTCACTCATCAATACAGCCACTATCATAAGCACTCGTACACCCATACATACACTCACACACCGCCACTCACCCATAGAGTTACTCACACAGCTAGTCAGTCATGCAAAGATTCAATCACGCTCCCATTTACTCACCTATACAGTTATACACATACCACCTCACTTATTTATACAGATACTAACACATACTTACTCTCTTATACAATCACTGACACAAGCACACACTCATCCATACAGCCACTCTCACAATCACTCACTCTCACATATAATTATTTATATACTCCAACACTCACATATACTGCCTTTCACATATGTAGTTACTCACACATGTACCACTGAGACATCCATTCACTCACCAACACAGCCAAACACACACTCACCCACCCATACAGCCCCTCACAGAAGCACTCTTGAACCCATACACCCAGTGAATCACCCACTCACACATCCATGCAGGGAGTCACACACACCCCACCGACCCACACAGACACACAGGCACCCATTCAGGTACTCAGACAACCAATCGAAACCCATATAGACACTCATGTAGCTACTCACCAACCCAAGCAGCCACTTGCACACCAACTGACAGACTGATACAGACATTCATACAGATTAGTCAGTCACCCATGTATTAGTAAGACACGTTTAATCACTCACTTATACAGTCAGTCATGCACCTATTAAATCATCCATTCAGACACTCATACACCCACTCATTCTTCAATACACCTTAGCATATATATATATATATATCAAACATATTTAAACTTTTTAGAAACAGTCAGTCACTGGATGATGTCATCAGTGATCATCCAGCGAGACGTGTAGAAAAAAATAAAAGAAGTGCAAAAGAAAGAACAGAGGTGCAGAAAGAGGCAAGAGGGGTGCAGAAAGAGGCAGAGAGGTGCAGAAAGAAGGAAGAGGGTGCAGAAGCAGACAAGGGAGTACAGAAAGAAGCAGAGAGGTGCAGAAAGAAACAATAGAAGTACAGAAAGAAGGAACAGAGGTGCAAAAAGAGAGCAGAGGGGTGCATAAAGAGGAAGAGTGGTGCAGAAAAAGGAAGAGGGTGCAGAAAGAAGCAAGAGAGGTGCAGAAAGAAACAAAAGAAGTACAGAAAGAAAGAACTGAGGTGCAGAAAGAGGCAAGAGGGGTGCAGAAAGAGGAAGAAGAAGTGTGAAAGAGGCACAAAGGTGCAGAAAGAAGCAAGAGAGGTGCATAAAGAAGCAACAGACATGCAGGAAAAGGGAACAGGGGTCGAGAAAGAGACAAGAGAAGTGCAGAAACAAGCAACGGAGATTCAGAAAGGGGAAGAGGGGTGGAGAAAGAGGCAGAGAAGTGCAGAAAGAAGCAAGAGAAGTGCAGAAAGAAGCCTCTTTCTCTACCCCTCTTACCCCTTTCTGCATCTCTGTTGCTTTTTTCAGTACTTGTCTTATCTCTTTCTCTATCCCTGTTCCCTCTTTCTGCACCTCTGTTGCTTCTTTCTGCACTTCTCTTGCTTCTTTCTGCACCTCTCGTTCCTCTTTCTGCTCCCCTTGTGCCTCTTTCTGTACCCCTCTTCCCTCTTTCTGCACCTCACTTGCCTCTTTCTGCACCACTGTTGTTTTTTCTGCACCCTCTTGCCTCTTTCCTGCACCCCTCCTGCCTCTTTCTGCACCCCTCTTCTGTCTTTCTACACCTCTCTTGCCTCTTTTTTCACCTCTGTTGCTTCTTTCTGCACTTTTCTTGCCTCTTTCTGCACCCTTCGTACCTCTTTCTGCCCCTCTGTTGCTTCTTTCTGTACTTCTGTTGCTTCTTTCTGCACTTCTGTTGCTTCTTTCTACACTTCTGTTGCTTCTTTCTGCACCCTTCTTCCCTCTTTATGCACCTCTCTTGCCTCTTTCTGCACCCCTGTTCCCTTTTTCTGTACCTCTCTTGCCTGTTTCTGCAACTCTCTTGCCTCTTTCTGCAGTTCTATTGTCTCCTTCTGCACCTTTGTTGCTTCTTTCTGTACCTCTCTTGCCTCTTCTCTGCACTTCTCTTGCCTCTTTCTGCACTTCTCTTGCCTCTTTCTGCACCTCACTTACCTCTTTCTGCTCCTCTCTTGCCTCTTTCTGCACTTCTCTTGCCTCTTTGTGCACTTCTCTTGCATCTTTCTGCACATTTCTTACTCTTTCTGCACCTCTCTTATTTTTTTCTGCAATTGTCTTGCTCCTTTCTGTACTTCTCTTGCCTGTTTCTATATTCAAATGGGAAGTGCAAGCTGTCAAGTTTAAAGGTCTGCGTGCTCGTGTGACTGAGGTATATGTCTACTTGCACATATATTCTCACATGTGTTATGCATCTGAAGATGGTAGCTTAAAAGCGGGTAGCTTTTCTTATAGGTGGTCAAATCTTCTTAGTTCTGCTCTGTCATTCGGTAGCAAAGGCAGACATGTCTTATGTATATATATATGTGTTATAGAGCCCCTCAAATATACTATTGAATACCCATGTGCCCTGTATTGTGAGAAGAAAGAAATGCATGCACCTTTTTTACACAAATTTACAGAGTATGCTGTTTGAAACACAGGTATTCAAGTGTTTGTATGTTTATTTTCATTTAACATGTCACTAGGTAAAAGCATAGACATGCATGCATACCTTCACAAACTTGGTCAGACTTACAACAGTGATATGCTTAGGATTGCTGTTTTATATTTGGTAGGCCTAACATTCTGAGCAGTCGATTAATAGTGAACCTTCAAGAGAAAAGTCAGGTTTAAGACATCTTCGGAGAGGGATTAGTGATTAGGGTACTTTGTATGAGTCTGTTGTAAGGTACAGTCAAAGTAGGCCTCTTTCTGCAGCTCTGTTGGGTCTTTCTGCACATCTCTTGCTTCTTTCTTCACCTTTCTTCCTCTTTCTGGACTTTTGTAGCCTCTTTCTGCACTTCTCTTGCTTCTTTCTGCACTTTTTTTTCCTCTTTCTGCACAAGTCCTACCTATGTAGGCATAGTTAGAAATTAGAATTTAAAAAACCTTAGAAATTCACTGAAAAAACATAGGTTTCAGGGACGTTATAGTTAGAAATTATCATTTAAAAAACCATAGAAATTCACTGAAAAGACTATAGGTTTCAGGGATGTTATAGTTAGAAATTAGCATTTAAAAAACCATAGAAATTCACTGAAAAAACACAGGTTTCAGTGGCGTTATAGTTCGTTGGACATTTCACTCGTATAAAACCAGAGAAATTCGGCCATTATAGTTAGTTGAGCTGACTATAACTCGCACCCCCGGAATGCACTGCTGATGACATCACATATTACATCACTCATGACAATTGTCAGTTACATCACTGATGACATCACTGATGACATCATCCACGTGATAATCTGATTCACCTCCTCACAGCCTAATATAACCTTTGATACACACACTCTAAAATACAGACTGCCATTCTCGAAACCATAGATACACCAATACCAGTTACTATATACCCACTCACTGATTCCTAGGTCTACACACACATCCACTCCCTCATCCATACAGTCACTCATACATGCAGTCACTCATCAATACAGCCACTATCATAAGCACTCGTACACCCATACATACACTCACACACCGCCACTCACCCATAGAGTTACTCACACAGCTAGTCAGTCATGCAAAGATTCAATCACGCTCCCATTTACTCACCTATACAGTTATACACACACCACCTCACTTATTTATACAGATACTAACACATACTTACTCTCTTATACAATCACTGACACAAGCACACACTCATCCATACAGCCACTCTCACAATCACTCACTCTCACATATAATTATTTATATACTCCAACACTCACATATACTGCCTTTCACATATGTAGTTACTCACACATGTACCACTGAGACATCCATTCACTCACCAACACAGCCAAAAACACACTCACCCACCCCTACAGCCCCTCACAGAAGCACTCTTGAACCCATACACCCAGTGAATCACCCACTCACACATCCATGCAGGGAGTCACACACACCCCACGGACCCACACAGACACACAGGTACCCATTCAGGTACTCAGACAACCAATCAAAAACCCATATAGACACTCATGTAGCTACTCACCAACCCAAGCAGCCACTTGCACACCAACTGACAGACTGATACAGACATTCATACAGATTAGTCAGTCACCCATGTATTAGTAAGACACGTTTAATCACTCACTTATACAGTCAGTCATGCACCTATTAAATCATCCATTCAGACACTCATACACCCACTCATTCTTCAATACACCTTAGCATATATATATATATATATCAAACATATTTAAACTTTTTAGAAACAGTCAGTCACTGGATGATGTCATCAGTGATCATCCAGCGAGACGTGTAGAAAAAATAAAAGAAGTGCAAAAAGAAAGAACAGAGGTGCAGAAAGAGGCAAGAGGGTGCAGAAAGAGGCAGAGGGTGCAGAAAGAGGGAAGAGGGTGCAGAAGCAGACAAGGGGTACAGAAAGAAGCGAGAGAGGTGCAGAAAGAAACAATAGAAGTACAGAAAGAAGGAACAGAGGTGCAAAAAGAGGCAAGAGGGGTGCATAAAGAGGGAAGAGTGGTGCAGAAAAAGGGAAGAGGGTGCAGAAAGAAGCAAGAGAGGTGCAGAAAGAAACAAAGAAGTACAGAAAGAAAGAACTGAGGTGCAGAAAGAGGCAAGAGGGTGCAGAAAGAGGAAGAAGGGTGTGAAAGAGGCACAAAGGGTGCAGAAAGAAGCAAGAGAGGTGCATAAAGAAGCAACAGACATGCAGGAAAAGGGAACAGGGTCGAGAAAGACAAGAGAAGTGCAGAAACAAGCACGGAGATTCAGAAAGGGGGAAGAGGGGTGGAGAAAGAGGCAAGAGAAGTGCAGAAAGAAGCAAGAGAAGTGCAGAAAGAAGCCTCTTTCTCTACCCCTCTTACCCCTTTCTGCATCTCTGTTGCTTTTTTCAGTACTTGTCTTATCTCTTTCTCTATCCCTGTTCCCTCTTTCTGCACCTCTGTTGCTTCTTTCTGCACTTCTCTTGCTTCTTTCTGCACCTCTCGTTCCTCTTTCTGCTCCCCTTGTGCCTCTTTCTGTACCCCTCTTCCCTCTTTCTGCACCTCACTTGCCTCTTTCTGCACCACTGTTGTTTTTTTCTGCACCCCTCTTGCCTCTTTCCTGCACCCCTCCTGCCTCTTTCTGCACCCCTCTTCTGTCTTTCTACACCTCTCTTGCCTCTTTTTTCACCTCTGTTGCTTCTTTCTGCACTTTTCTTGCCTCTTTCTGCACCCTTCGTACCTCTTTCTGCCCCTCTGTTGCTTCTTTCTGTACTTCTGTTGCTTCTTTCTGCACTTCTGTTGCTTCTTTCTACACTTCTGTTGCTTCTTTCTGCACCCTTCTTCCCTCTTTATGCACCTCTCTTGCCTCTTTCTGCACCCCTGTTCCCTTTTTCTGTACCTCTCTTGCCTGTTTCTGCAACTCTCTTGCCTCTTTCTGCAGTTCTATTGTCTCCTTCTGCACCTTTGTTGCTTCTTTCTGTACCTCTCTTGCCTCTTTCTGCACTTCTCTTGCCTCTTTCTGCACTTCTCTTGCCTCTTTCTGCACCTCACTTACCTCTTTCTGCTCCTCTCTTGCCTCTTTTCTGCACTTCTCTTGCCTCTTTGTGCACTTCTCTTGCATCTTTCTGCACATTTCTTACTCTTTCTGCACCTCTCTTATTTTTTTCTGCAATTGTCTTGCTCCTTTCTGTACTTCTCTTGCCTGTTTCTATATTCAAATGGGAAGTGCAAGCTGTCAAGTTTAAAGGTCTGCGTGCTCGTGTGACTGAGGTATATGTCTACTTGCACATATATTCTCACATGTGTTATGCATCTGAAGATGGTAGCTTAAAAAGCGGGTAGCTTTTCTTATAGGTGGTCAAATCTTCTTAGTTCTGCTCTGTCATTCGGTAGCAAAGGCAGACATGTCTTATGTATATATATATGTGTTATAGAGCTCCTCAAATATACTATTGAATACCCATGTGCCCTGTATTGTGAGAAGAAAGAAATGCATGCACCTTTTTTACACAAATTTACAGAGTATGCTGTTTGAAACACAGGTATTCAAGTGTTTGTATGTTTATTTTCATTTAACATGTCACTAGGTAAAAGCATAGACATGCATGCATACCTTCACAAACTTGGTCAGACTTACAACAGTGATATGCTTAGGATTGCTGTTTTATATTTGGTAGGCCTAACATTCTGAGCAGTCGATTAATAGTGAACCTTCAAGAGAAAAGTCAGGTTTAAGACATCTTCGGAGAGGATTAGTGATTAGGGTACTTTGTATGAGTCTGTTGTAAGGTACAGTCAAAGTAGGCCTCTTTCTGCAGCTCTGTTGGGTCTTTCTGCACATCTCTTGCTTCTTTCTTCACCTTTCTTCCTCTTTCTGGACTTTTGTAGCCTCTTTCTGCACTTCTCTTGCTTCTTTCTGCACTTTTTTTTCCCTCTTTCTGCACAAGTCCTACCTATGTAGGCATAGTTAGAAATTAGAATTTAAAAAACCTTAGAAATTCACTGAAAAAAACATAGGTTTCAGGGACGTTATAGTTAGAAATTATCATTTAAAAAACCATAGAAATTCACTGAAAAGACTATAGGTTTCAGGGATGTTATAGTTAGAAATTAGCATTTAAAAAACCATAGAAATTCACTGAAAAAAACACAGGTTTCAGTGGCGTTATAGTTCGTTGGACATTTCACTCGTACAAAACCAGAGAAATTCGGCCATTATAGTTAGTTGAGCTGACTATAACTCGCACCCCCGGAATGCACTGCTGATGACATCACATATTACATCACTCATGACAATTGTCAGTTACATCACTGATGACATCACTGATGACATCATCCACGTGATAATCTGATTCACCTCCTCACAGCCTAATATAACCTTTGATACACACACTCTAAAATACAGACTGCCATTCTCGAAACCATAGATACACCAATACCAGTTACTATATACCCACTCACTGATTCCTAGGTCTACACACACATCCACTCCCTCATCCATACAGTCACTCATACATGCAGTCACTCATCAATACAGCCACTATCATAAGCACTCGTACACCCATACATACACTCACACACCGCCACTCACCCATAGAGTTACTCACACAGCTAGTCAGTCATGCAAAGATTCAATCACGCTCCCATTTACTCACCTATACAGTTATACACACACCACCTCACTTATTTATACAGATACTAACACATACTTACTCTCTTATACAATCACTGACACAAGCACACACTCATCCATACAGCCACTCTCACAATCACTCACTCTCACATATAATTATTTATATACTCCAACACTCACATATACTGCCTTTCACATATGTAGTTACTCACACATGTACCACTGAGACATCCATTCACTCACCAACACAGCCAAACACACTCACCCACCCACCTACAGCCCCTCACAGAAGCACTCTTGAACCCATACACCCAGTGAATCACCCACTCACACATCCATGCAGGGAGTCACACACACCCCACGGACCCACACAGACACACAGGTACCCATTCAGGTACTCAGACAACCAATCAAAAACCCATATAGACACTCATGTAGCTACTCACCAACCCAAGCAGCCACTTGCACACCAACTGACAGACTGATACAGACATTCATACAGATTAGTCAGTCACCCATGTATTAGTAAGACACGTTTAATCACTCACTTATACAGTCAGTCATGCACCTATTAAATCATCCATTCAGACACTCATACACACACTCATTCTTCAATACACCTTAGCATATATATATATATCAAACATATTTAAACTTTTTAGAAACAGTCAGTCACTGGATGATGTCATCAGTGATCATCCAGCGAGACGTGTAGAAAAAAATAAAAGAAGTGCAAAAAGAAAGAACAGAGGTGCAGAAAGAGGCAAGAGGGGTGCAGAAAGAGGCAAGAGGGTGCAGAAAGAGGGAAGAGGGGTGCAGAAGCAGACAAGGGGGTACAGAAAGAAGCGAGAGAGGTGCAGAAAGAAACAATAGAAGTGCAGAAAGAAGGAACAGAGGTGCAAAAAGAGGCAAGAGGGGTGCATAAAGAGGGAAGAGTGGTGCAGAAAAAGGGAAGAGGGGTGCAGAAAGAAGCAAGAGAGGTGCAGAAAGAAACAAAAGAAGTACAGAAAGAAAGAACTGAGGTGCAGAAAGAGGCAAGAGGGGTGCAGAAAGAGGGAAGAAGGGTGTGAAAGAGGCACAAAGGGTGCAGAAAGAAGCAAGAGAGGTGCATAAAGAAGCAACAGACATGCAGGAAAAGGGAACAGGGGTGGAGAAAGAGACAAGAGAAGTGCAGAAACAAGCAACGGAGATTCAGAAAGGGGGAAGAGGGATGGAGAAAGAGACAAGAGAAATGCAGAAAGAAGCAACAGAGATGCAGAAAGGGGGAAGAGGGGTGGAGAAAGAGCAGAGAAGTGCAGAAAGAAGCAAGAGAAGTGCAGAAAGAAGCCTCTTTCTCTACCCCTCTTACCCCTTTCTGCATCTCTGTTGCTTTTTTCAGTACTTGTCTTATCTCTTTCTCTATCCCTGTTCCCTCTTTCTGCACCTCTGTTGCTTCTTTCTGCACTTCTCTTGCCTCTTTCTCCACCCTCCTTCCCTCTTTCTGCACCTCTGTTGCTTCTTTCTGCACTTCTCTTGCTTCTTTCTGCACCTCTCGTTCCTCTTTCTGCTTCCCTTGTGCCTCTTTCTGTACCCCTCTTCCCTCTTTCTGCACCTCACTTGCCTCTTTCTGCACCACTGTTGTTTTTTTCTGCACCCCTCTTGCCTCTTTCCTGCATCCCTCCTGCCTCTTTCTGCACCCCTCTTCTGTCTTTCTACACCTCTCTTGCCTCTTTTTTCACCTCTGTTGCTTCTTTCTGCACTTTTTTTGCCTCTTTCTACACCCTTCGTACCTCTTTCTGCCCCTCTGTTGCTTCTTTCTGTACTTCTCTTGCTTCTTTCTGCACTTCTGTTGCTTCTTTCTGCACTCCTCTTGCCTATTTCTGCACCATTCTTCCCTCTTTCTGCACCTCTCTTGCCTCTTTCTGCACCCCTGTCCACTTTTTCTGTACCTCTCTTGCCTGTTTCTGCAACTCTCTTGCCTCTTTCTGCAGTTCTCTTGTCTCCTTCTGCACATCTGTTGCTTCTTTCTGCACTTCTCTTGCCTCTTTCTACACCCCTCTTGCCTCCTTCAGCACCTCTGTTGGTTCTTTCTGCACTTCTCTTGCAAAGTTCTGCACCTCTCTTGCAAAGTTCTGCACCCCACTTGCCTCTGTGTGCACCTCTTTCGCCTCTTTCTGCTCCTCTCTTGCCTCTTTCTGCACCCCTCTTCCCTCTTTCTGCACCTCATTTGCTTTTTTCTGCACTTCCTTTGCCTCTTTCTGCACTCCTCTTGCCTCTTTCTGCACCTCTGTTGGTTCTTTCTGCACTGCTGTTGCTTCTGTCTGCTACTCTCTTGCACATTTCTGCATCCCTCTTCCCTCTTTCTGTACCCCTCTTGCCTCTTTCTGCACCTCTGTTGCTTCTTTCTGTACTTCTCTTGCTTCTTTCTGCACTTCTGTTGCTTCTTTCTGCACTCCTCTTGCTTCTTTCTGCACCCTTCTTCCCTCTTTCTGTACCTCTCTTGCCTCTTTCTACACCCCTGTTCCCTTTTTCTGCACCTCTCTTGCCTGTTTCTGCAACTCTCTTGCCTCTTTCTGCAGTTCTCTTGTCTCCCTCTGCACCTCTGTTGCTTCTTTCTGTACCTCTCTTGCCTCTTTCTGCAGTTCTCTTGTCTCCCTCTGCACCTCTGTTGCTTCTTTCTGTACCTCTCTTGCCTCTTTCTGCACTTTTCTTGCCTCTTTCTGAACTTCTCTTGCCTCTTTCTGCACCTCACTTACCTCTTTCTGCTCCTCCCTTGCCTCTTTCTATTACTTTCTTGACTCTTTCTGCACTTCTCTTGCCTCTTTCTGTACTTCTCTTGCCTCTTTCTGCACATTTCTTACTCTTTCTGCACCTCTCTTGTTTTTTTCTGCAATTGTCTTGCTCCTTTCTGTACTTCTCTCGCCTGTTTCTATATTCAAATGGGAAGTGCAAGCTGTCAAGTTTAAAGGTCTGCGTGCTCTCGTGACTGAGGTATATGTCTACTTGCACATATATTCTCACATGTGTTATGCATCTGAAGATGGTAGCTTAAAAAGCAGGTAGCATCTCTTATAGGTGGTCAAATCTTCTTAGTTCTGCTCTGTCATTCGGTTGCAAAGGCAGACATGTCTTATGTATATAAGTGTTATAGAGCCCCTCAAATATACTATTGAATACCCATGTGCCCTGTATTGTGAGCAGAAAGAAATGCATGTACCTTTTTTACACACATTTACAGAGTATGCTGTTTGAAACACAGGTATCAAGTGTTTGTATGTTTATTTTCATTTAACATGTCACTAGGTAAAAGCATAGAGATGCATGCATACCTTCACAAACTTGGTCAGACTTACAACAGTGATATGCTTAGGATTGCTGTTTTATATTTGGTAGGCCTAACATTCTGAGCAGTCGATTAATAGTGAACCTTCAAGAGAAAAGTCAGGTTTAAGACATCTTCGGAGAAGTATTAGTGATTAGGGTACTTTGTATGAGTCTGTTGTAAGGTACAGTCAAAGTAGACCTCTTTCTGCACCTCTGTTGGTTCTTTCTTCACATCTCTTGCTTCTTTCTTCACCTTTCTTCCTCTTTCTGGACGTATGTTGCCTCTTTCTGTATTTCTCTTGCTTCTTTCTGCGCTTCTTTTCCTCTTTCTGCACATGTCCTACCTATGTAGGCATAGTTAGAAATAGGAATTTAAAAAACCTTTGAAATTCACTGAAAAAACCATAGGTTTCAGGGATGTTATAGTTAGAAATTATCATTTAAAAAACCATAGAAATTCACTGAAAAAACCATAGGTTTCAGGGATGTTATAGTTAGAAATTAGCATTTAAAAAACCATAGAAATTCACTGAAAAAGCCAGAGGTTTCAGGGAGGACATTTCACTCGTACAAAACCGGAGTAATTCGGCCGTTATAGTTAGTTAAGCTGACTATAACTCGCGCCCCCACAATGCACTGCTGATGACATCACATATTGCATCACTCATAACATGGTCAGTTACATCACTGTTGACATCACTGATGACATCTCAAATGACATCACTGATGACATCATCCACGTGATAATCTGATGCACCTCCTCACAGCCTAATATAACCTTTGATACACCCACTCTAAAATACAGACTGCCATTCTTGAAACCATAGATACACCAATACCAGTTACTACATACCCACTCACTGATTCCTAGGTCTACACATACATCCACTCCCTCATCCATACAGTCACTCATACATGCAGTCACTCATCAATACAGCTACTATCATATGCACTCATACACCCATACAGACACTCACACACCGCCACTCACCCATAGAGTTACTCAAACAGCTAGTCAGTCATGCAAAGAATGAATCACACTCCCATTTACTCACCTACACAGTTATACACACACCACCTCACTTATTTATACAGATACTAACACATACTTACTCTCTTATACAATCACTGACAGAAGCACACACTCATCCATACAGCCACTCTCACAATCACTCACTCTCACATATAATCATTTATATACTCCAACACTCACATATACTGCCTTTCACATATGTAGTTACTCACACATGTACCACTGAGACATCCATTCACTCACCAACACAGCCAAACACACACTCACCCACCCATACAGCCCCTCACAGAAACACTCTTGAACCCATACACCCAGTGAATCACCCACTCACACATCCATGCAGGGAGTCACACACACCCCACCCACCCACTCAGACACTCAGGCACCCATTCAGGTACTCAGACAACCAATCAAAAACCCATTTAGACACTCATGTAGCTACTCACCAACCCAAGCAGCCACTTGCACACCAACTGACAGATACAGACATTCATACAGATTAGTCAGTCACCCATGTATTAGTAAGACACGTTTAATCACTCACTTTTACAGTCAGTCTTGCACCTATTAAATCATCCATTCAGACACTCATACACCCACTCATTATTCAATACACCTTAGCACATATATATATATCAAACATATTTAAACTTTTTAGAAACACTCAGTCACTGGATGATGTCATCAGTGATGTCATCAGTGATGCCATTTGAGATGTCATCAGTGATGTCACCAGTGATGTCACTGACCATGTCATGAGTGATGTAATATGTGATGTCATCAGCAGTGCATTGCTGGGGCGCAAGTTATAGTTAACTCAACTAACTATAATGGCCGAATTTCTCTGGTTTTGTACGAGTGAAATGTCCAACTAACTATAACATCCCTGAAACCTGTGGTTTTTTCAGTGAATTTCTATGGTTTTTTAAATGGTAATTTCTAACTATAACGTCCCGGAAACCTGTGGTTTTTTCAGTGAATTTCTATGGTTTTTTAAATGAAAATTTCTAACTATAACGTCCCTGAAACCTATGGTTTTTTCAGTGAATGAATATATATATATATATATATATATATATATAATATATATATATATATATATATATATATATATATATATATATATATATATATATTCATAACAGAAAAATTTGCCTTGCAAGGAGTCGCCAACACAGGTGGAAATTTAGCCTTCTTTAATGCAGGTAGCAGGCATAGCGCGTTCAGTCCCCAACAGTAAATCGCCAAACATGTTTCGGGCTCGATAGCCCTTGTTCACTGGCTGCGCAAACAAAGTCTCAGCAGCTGCGTGGATATATAACTCTAACCCCGCCCTAATGGGTCTTCACCAGCAAAGCTGCATTCTGGGTTAAGTAGTCCATAACTGAACCAAGGTGGTAGCTGACCAGGACAGTGTGCACAAATACAATAAATCCCAAGTGGGGGCTGAGGGGAAAGAGGCCACGATGCCTGTCAGTGTCAATCCCAGCAAACCGGCATTTCCAACTCCACACGGTGCTCATGTCTTCAAGCACCGCAGGGCCGCTGAATACGCGGCGGGCGTCTCCGCGGCGAGGCGCGCCGCATGTCATATTCATAACAGAAAAATTTGCCTTGCAAGGAGTCGCCAACACAGGGGGAAATTTAGCCTTCTTTAATGCAGGTAGCAGGCATAGCGCGTTCAGTCCCCAACAGTAAATCGCCAAACATGTTTCGGGCTCGATAGCCCTTGTTCACTGGCTGCGCAAACAAAGTCTCAGCAGCTGCATGGATATATAACTCTAACCCCGCCCTAATGGGTCTTCACCAGCAAAGTTGCATTCTGGGTTAAGTAGTCCATAACTGAACCAAGGTGGTAGCTGACCAGGACAGTGTGCACAAATACAATAAATCCCAAGTGGGGGCTGAGGGGAAAGAGGCCACGATGCCTGTCAGTGTCAATCCCAGCAAAAATCGGCATTTCCAACTCCACACGGTGCTCATGTCTTCAAGCACCGCAGGGCCGCTGAATACGCGGCGGGGCGTCTCCTCGGCAAGGCGCGGCGCATGTCATATTCATAACAGAAAAATTTGCCTTGCAAGGAGTCGCCAACACAGGTGGAAATTTAGCCTTCTTTAATGCAGGTAGCA
This sequence comes from Calotriton arnoldi, assembly GCA_963921515.1. Classification (NCBI taxonomy): domain Eukaryota; kingdom Metazoa; phylum Chordata; class Amphibia; order Caudata; family Salamandridae; genus Calotriton; species Calotriton arnoldi. The sequence continues at coordinate 828,634 of CAWUFW010008434.1, read as the reverse complement.
GGCATAGCGCGTTCAGTCCCCAACAGTAAATCGCCAAACATGTTTCGGGCTCGATAGCCCTTGTTCACTGGCTGCGCAAACAAAGTCTCAGCAGCTGCGTGGATATATAACTCTAACCCCGCCCTAATGGGTCTTCACCAGCAAAGTTGCATTCTGGGTTAAGTAGTCCATAACTGAACCAAGGTGGTAGCTGACCAGGACAGTGTGCACAAATACAATAAATCCCAAGTGGGGGCTGAGGGGAAAGAGGCCACGATGCCTGTCAGTGTCAATCCCAGCAAAATCGGCATTTCCAACTCCACACGGTGCTCATGTCTTCAAGCACCGCAGGGCCGCTGAATACGCGGCGGGCGTCTCCGCGGCGAGGCGCGCCGCATGTCATATTCATAACAGAAAAATTTGCCTTGCAAGGAGTCGCCAACACAGGTGGAAATTTAGCCTTCTTTAATGCAGGTAGCAGGCATAGCGCGTTCAGTCCCCAACAGTAAATCGCCAAACATGTTTCGGGCTCGATAGCCCTTGTTCACTGGCTGCGCAAACAAAGTCTCAGCAGCTGCGTGGATATATAACTCTAACCCCGCCCTAATGGGTCTTCACCAGCAAAGTTGCATTCTGGGTTAAGTAGTCCATAACTGAACCAAGGTGGTAGCTGACCAGGACAGTGTGCACAAATACAATAAATCCCAAGTGGGGGCTGAGGGGAAAGAGGCCACGATGCCTGTCAGTGTCAATCCCAGCAAAAATCGGCATTTCCAACTCCACACGGTGCTCATGTCTTCAAGCACCGCAGGGCCGCTGAATACGCGGCGGGGCGTCTCCGCGGCGAGGCGCGCCGCATGTCATATTCATAACAGAAAAATTTGCCTTGCAAGGAGTCGCCAACACAGGTGGAAATTTAGCCTTCTTTAATGCAGGTAGCAGGCATAGGGCGGGGTTAGAGTTATATATCCACGCAGCTGCTGAGACTTTGTTTGCGCAGCCAGTGAACAAGGGCTATTGAGCCCGAAACATGTTTGGTGATTTACTGTTGGGGACTGAACGCGCTATGCCTGCTACCTGCATTAAAGAAGGCTAAATTTCCACCTGTTTTGGCGACTCCTTGCAAGGCAAATTGTTCTGTTATGAATATGACATGCGGCGCGCCTCGCCGCGGAGACGCCCCGCCGCGTATTCAGCGGCCCTGCGGTGCTTGAAGACATGAGCACCGTGTGGAGTTGGAAATGCCGATTTTGCTGGGATTGACACTGACAGGCATCGTGGCCTCTTTCCCCTCAGCCCCCACTTGGGATTTATTGTATTTGTGCACACTGTCCTGGTCAGCTACCACCTTGGTTCAGTTATGGACTACTTAACCCAGAATGCAACTTTGCTGGTGAAGACCCATTAGGGCGGGGTTAGAGTTATATATCCACGCAGCTGCTGAGACTTTGTTTGCGCAGCCAGTGAACAAGGGCTATCGAGCCCGAAACATGTTTGGCGATTTACTGTTGGAGACTGAACGCGCTATGCCTGCTACCTGCATTAAAGAAGGCTAAATTTCCACCTGTGTTGGCGACTCCTTGCAAGGCAAATTTTTCTGTTATGAATATGACATGCGGCGCGCCCGCCGCGGAGACGCCCGCCGCGTATTCAGCGGCCCTGCGGTGCTTGAAGACATGAGCACCGTGTGGAGTTGGAAATGCCGATATTTGCTGGGATTGACACTGACAGGCATCGTGGCCTCTTTCCCCTCAGCCCCCACTTGGGATTTATTGTATTTGTGCACACTGTCCTGGTCAGCTACCACCTTGGTTCAGTTATGGACTACTTAACCCAAAATGCAACTTTGCTGGTGAAGACCCATTAGGGCGGGGTTAGAGTTATATATCCACGCAGCTGCTGAGACTTTGTTTGCGCAGCCAGTGAACAAGGGCTATCGAGCCCGAAACATGTTTGGCGATTTACTGTTGGGGACTGAACGCGCTATGCCTGCTACCTGCATTAAAGAAGGCTAAATTTCCACCTGTGTTGGCGACTCCTTGCAAGGCAAATTTTTCTGTTATGAATATGACATGCGGCGCGCCACGCCGCGGAGACGCCCGCTGCGTATTCAGCGGCCCTGCGGTGCTTGAAGACATGAGCACCGTGTGGAGTTGGAAATGCCGATTTTTGCTGGGATTGACACTGACAGGCATCGTGGCCTCTTTCCCCTCAGCCCCCACTTGGTATTTATTGTATTTGTGCACACTGTCCTGGTCAGCTACCACCTTGGTTCAGTTATGGACTACTTAACCCAGAATGCAACTTTGCTGGTGAAGACCCATTAGGGCGGGGTTAGAGTTATATATCCACGCAGCTGCTGAGACTTTGTTTGCGCAGCCAGTGAACAAGGGCTATCGAGCCCGAAACATGTTTGGCGATTTACTGTTGGGGACTGAACGCGCTATGCCTGCTACCTGCATTAAAGAAGGCTAAATTTCCACCTGTGTTGGCGACTCCTTGCAAGGCAAATTTTTCTGTTATGAATATGACATGCGGCGCGCCTCGCCGCGGAGATGCCCCGCCGCGTATTCAGCGGCCCTGCGGTGCTTGAAGACATGAGCACCGTGTGGAGTTGGAAATGTCGATTTTTGCTGGGATTGACACTGACAGGCATCGTGGCCTCTTTCCCCTCAGCCCCCACTTGGGATTTATTGTATTTGTGCACACTGTCCTGGTCAGCCACCACCTTGGTTCAGTTATGGACTACTTAACCCAGAATGCAACTTTGCTGGTGAAGACCCATTAGGGCGGGGTTAGAGTTATATATCCACGCAGCTGCTGAGACTTTGTTTGCGCAGCCAGTGAACAAGGGCTATCGAGCCCGAAACATGTTTGGCGATTTACTGTTGGGGACGGAACGCGCTATGCCTGCTACCTGCATTAAAGAAGGCTAAATTTCCACCTGTGTTGGCGACTCCTTGCAAGGAAAATTGTTCTGTTATGAATATGACATGCGGCGCGCCCGCCGCGGAGACGCCCCGCCGCGTATTCAGCGGCCCTGCGGTGCTTGAAGACATGAGCACCGTGTGGAGTTGGAAATGCCGATTTTGCTGGGATTGACACTGACAGGCATCGTGGCCTCTTTCCCCTCAGCCCCCACTTGGGATTTATTGTATTTGTGCACACTGTCCTGGTCAGCTACCACCTTGGTTCAGTTATGGACTACTTAACCCAGAATGCAACTTTGCTGGTGAAGACCTATTAGGGCGGGGTTAGAGTTATATATCCACGCAGCTGCTGAGACTTTGTTTGCGCAGCCAGTGAACAAGGGCTATCGAGCCCGAAACATGTTTGGCGATTTACTGTTGGGGACTGAACGCGCTATGCCTGCTACCTGCATTAAAGAAGGCTAAATTTCCACCTGTGTTGGCGACTCCTTGCAAGGCAAATTTTTCTGTTATGAATATGACATGCGGCGCGCCTCGCCGCGGAGACGCCCCGCCGCGTATTCAGCGGCCCTGCGGTGCTTGAAGACATGAGCACCGTGTGGAGTTGGAAATGCCGATTTTTGCTGGGATTGACACTGACAGGCATCGTGGCCTCTTTCCCCTCAGCCCCCACTTGGGATTTATTGTATTTGTGCACACTGTCCTGGTCAGCTACCACCTTGGTTCAGTTATGGACTACTTAACCCAGAATGCAACTTTGCTGGTGAAGACCCATTAGGGCGGGGTTAGAGTTATATATCCACGCAGCTGCTGAGACTTTGTTTGCGCAGCCAGTGAACAAGGGCTATCGAGCCCGAAACATGTTTGGCGATTTACTGTTGGGGACTGAACGCGCTATGCCTGCTAACTGCATTAAAGAAGGCTAAATTTCCACCTGTGTTGGCGACTCCTTGCAAGGCAAATTTTTCTGTTATGAATATATATATATATATATATATATATATATATATATAATATATATATATATTATCTACTGGCGGTCGCCAGTAGATAGTTATAGTTAGAACCTATTTTCCATAGGAAATCCGCGACATTCTATTTGAAATAACCTCTTGCCGGTTGACGTATCTTCGCAAAATTTTCAAACTTTGTGGGGCGCTCCGGTCCGCTCCTACCCTGAAAGTCTCGGGTGATTCGTCAGCGGGGGCCAAGAAAAAGGGGGGTCCCAAAATGCGTTTTCCCCATTCATTTTTCCATAGGAAACTTTAGACACGGCTACAGCCCGAACTGCTGAACGGAATTAAACCAAATTTGGCAAAGAGGTAGTTCTTGGTTCAGAAAGAACCCTTTTTGTTAAATGGTGTAAATCCGTTCAGTAGTTGCTGAGAAAATCAAAAGTAAACATATATATCTATGGCCGCGTCGGATTCGCGCACCCTCCCGATCACGAGCTGCATGCTAATTGGCTGTCAACACTCCAAATCAGGAAGTGTTGGCAGCCATTTTGTCCCTCGGTAGAACCGAGGGACAGAAACAAGTGCGCAAAACGCACAAAGGGGGCAGGGTAGAAACACCCTGACCCCCTAGGTCTGCTCAGGGGTCCCACAAGGACCCCTGGGCAAAAAAATTTTTTTTAAATCGGCAGGATGATCTCAGGGAGCGCGGATCCTGCCGAGAATCGACGCGGTCTCCGCGCTCGATAGTTAATTGGCCCCCGGGTGGCCCAAGTCCCGGGGGCATGGTGGGGGGTTTTAATTTATGTAGGGGGCCTCTAAGGCTCCCCAAGCCCCGGGGACTGCCACCCCCGGGGCTTTATTTAAAAATGATGGCGGGAGGGCTCTGAGCCCTCCCGCAGCCCCGGGGACCGCCACCTCCCCGGGGCTTCTTTTTTATTTTTTAAAAACCTGTGTGGGGGCTCCAGCCTCCCACATGCCCCGGGACCGCCACCTCCCGGGGCACTAAACATTTAAATATGGGGGTCCGTTACGACTCCAAGCCCCGGGGACCACCACCTCCCGGGGCTGTGCACTGAATGGGAGGGGGCCGTGCGGCCCCCTCCTGAAGCCCTTGATGGCCCTGGGGACCACCACCCCCAGGGTCGGCTCCTGCAGTGTCCCGGGTGCCTACCCCCGGGACACTGCTGTTTGCTATGACAGGACGGAAGCCTCGCGGCTCCCGGTCCTGTCATAGCAGTCTTGGTTTGCATTTTGAAAGAGAGAGCAGGAAACCTGCTCTCTCTTTCAAAATGCAAACCAACTGCTTTTCCACATGGGGAGCAGCATGTTAGCTGCTCCCCATGTGGAAAAGCAATGCCGGCTTCCGCAGGAGGCGGGGAGCCGGGCTGGGACTGTGGGGGTATTGGGGACCCCCACAGTCTCCAACGTGAGGCCAGGCCCCGGGGGATGGGGTCCCCGGGGCCATAAGTGGCCCGGGAGGGGGCCACGCAGCCCCCTCCCCAAAGTTCAAAAAAAAATTAAAAAAATAAGGGAAAGGCCGGCCCCGGGGGATGGGGTCCCCGGGGCCTTAAATGGCCTGAGGAGGGGGCCACGCAGCCCCCCTCCAAAGAAAAAAATAAAAAATCGAGGCCATGCCCCGGGGATGGGGTCCCCGGGGCCAATACAGGCCCAGGGAAGGGGGCCACGCGGTCTCTTCCCGTTCTTGTTTTTTTAAATTAAAAAAAAAAAAAATGCTCAGGCCCCGGGGCCAAAGTGGGCAAGGGAAGGGGGCCACGCAGCCCCCTCCCATTAAAAAAAAAAAAACGACCGGCATCGTGCCGGAGGCCCCGCCCTCCCTGCAGTACTCTGCAAACGCGCCCCTGGCGCGTTTGCAGAGGGGGAACGATTCCCCTTGAATACTGGGGGTCCCTGGGGCCAACTAGCCCACCAGGAACCTCCAGTATGCGCCAGGGGACTGCCTTGCAGAGACGTGTACATAGGCCACGCCCCTTTTTACACCTCTCTGCAACGCAGCTCTGTGGCGCTTTTGGAGGTATATGGTGGGCTAGTTGGACTCCAGGGACCCTCAGGATTCAAGGGGACTTAATCCCCCAACTTAAAACGCGCCACAGGGCGTGTTTGCACAGTGGTGAAGGGAGGGGCGGGGCTTCATGTGACATGTGTGCAAACAGGCCCCGTGGCGCGTTTTAAGATGGGGGATTAAATCCCTTCAATCCTGAGGGTCCCTGGGGGCCAACTAGCCCAACAGGTACATCCAGAAAGCGCCACAGAGCTGCGTTGCAGAGAGGTGTAAAAGGGTGTGGCATCTCTACACGTCTCTGCAACGCAGCCCCTTGCGCATACTGGAGGTTCATGGTGGGCTAGTTGGCCCCTAGGGAACCTCATGATTCAAGGGGACTTAATCCCCCAACTTAAAACGCGCCACGGGGCGCGTTTGCACAGATGTCACCTCAGGCCCCGCCCTCCCTTCACCATTGTGCAAATATTCCTCTAAAATCTGCCTTACTACGAATTCCGATTTACTCACCTGTTATCAGGAGAGACCTCAGTGCTGTATCTTTCAGCCCAGTACTGGTCCTGAAAAGTAATTTTAACCGTACTTACCAGTAACTTGAATTTCCTTCCATAGTCTAACATTGACTGGTTTCACTTGGAAATTCTTCTAAGTGTGGAGTTTTGGAACTTTAAAATATTCCTCTAAAATCAGCCGAAATACGAATTCCGATTTACTCACCTGTTATCAGGAGAGACCTCAGTGCTGCATCTTTCAGCCCAGTACTGATCCTCAAAAGTAATTTTAACCGTACTTACCAGTAACTTGAATTTCCTTCCATAGGCTAACATTGACTGGTTTCACTTGGAAATTCTTCTAAGTGTGGAGTTTTGGAACTTTAAAATATTCCTCTAAAATCAACCAAAGTACGAATTCCAATTTACTCACCTGTTATCAGGAGAGAACCCAGTGCTGCATCTTTTAGCCCAGCACTGACCCTGAAAAGTAATTTTAACCGTACTTACCGGTAGCTTGAATTTCCTTCATAGGCTAACATTGACTGGTTTCACTTGGAAATTCTTCTAAGTGTGGAGTTTTGGAACTTTAAAATATTCCTCTAAAATCAGCCGAAATACGAATTCCGATTTACTCACCTGTTATCAGGAGAGACCTCAGTGCTGTATCTTTCAGCCCAGTACTGGTCCTGAAAAGTAATTTTAACCGTACTTACCAGTAACTTGAATTTCCTTCCATAGGCTAACATTGACTGGTTTCACTTGGAAATTCTTCTAAGTGTGGAGTTTTGGAACTTTAAAATATTCCTCTAAAATCAGCCGAAATACGAATTCCGATTTACTCACCTGTTATCAGGAGAGACCTCAGTGCTGCATCTTTCAGCCCAGTACTGATCCTCAAAAGTAATTTTAACCGTACTTACCAGTAACTTGAATTTCCTTCCATAGGATATCATTGCCTGCTTTTTGCTGAAAAAGTTTCTAAGTGTTGATTTTTGAAACATACAAATATTCCTCTAAAATCAGCCGAAATCCGAATTCTGATTTACTCACCTGTTATCAGGAGAGACCTCAGTGCTGCATCTTTCAGCCCAGTACTGGTCCTGAAAAGTAATTTTTACCGGTAACTTGAATTTCCTTCATAGGCTAACATTGACTGGTTTCACTTGGAAATTCTTCTAAGTGTGGAGTTTTGGAACTTTAAAATATTCCTCTAAAATCAGCCGAAATACGAATTCCGATTTACTCACCTGTTATCAGGAGAGACCTCAGTGCTGTATCTTTCAGCCCAGTACTGGTCCTGAAAAGTAATTTTAACCGTACTTACCAGTAACTTGAATTTCCTTCCATAGGCTAACATTGACTGGTTTCACTTGGAAATTCTTCTAAGTGTGGAGTTTTGGAACTTTAAAATATTCCTCTAAAATCAGCCGAAATACGAATTTTGATTTACTCACCTGTTATCAGGAGAGACCTCAGTGCTGCATCTTTCAGCCCAGTACTGATCCTCAAAAGTAATTTTAACCGTACTTACCAGTAACTTGAATTTCCTTCCATAGGCTAACATTGACTGGTTTCACTTGGAAATTCTTCTAAGTGTGGAGTTTTGGAACTTTAAAATATTCCTCTAAAATCAACCAAAGTACGAATTCCAATTTACTCACCTGTTATCAGGAGAGAACCCAGTGCTGCATCTTTTAGCCCAGCACTGACCCTGAAAAGTAATTTTAACCGTACTTACCGGTAACTTGAATTTCCTTCATAGGCTAACATTGACTGGTTTCACTTGGAAATTCTTCTAAGTGTGGAGTTTTGGAACTTTAAAATATTCCTCTAAAATCAGCCGAAATACGAATTCCGATTTACTCACCTGTTATCAGGAGAGACCTCAGTGCTGTATCTTTCAGCCCAGTACTGGTCCTGAAAAGTAATTTTAACCGTACTTATCAGTAACTTGAATTTCCTTCCATAGGCTAACATTGACTGGTTTCACTTGGAAATTCTTCTAAGTGTGGAGTTTTGGAACTTTAAAATATTCCTCTAAAATCAACCAAAGTACGAATTCCAATTTACTCTCCTGTTATCAGGAGAGAACCCAGTGCTGCATCTTTTAGCCCAGCACTGACCCTGAAAAGTAATTTTAACCGTACTTACCAGTAACTTATATTTTCTTCCTTAGGAATCCATTGTCTGGTTTTCAGCAGAATAGTTTCAAAGTGTCGATTTTCACAAACTACAAATATTCCTTAAAACTCGCCTGTATGACTTAAACGCATTCTTTCAACTGTTTACATGAGATGCACCAGTGCTGGATCCAGGATCCAACACTGAGTAAGAAAAAGTAACGATAACAGTTTTTACCTGCTAAGTGAATTTCCTTCCATAGGATAACATTGGTGATTCTATGAGAAAAAGTTTCTAAGTGTCAACTTTTAAAATACAATAATATTCCTTAAAAATCACGACTGTAACCAAAACGCTTTTACTCAACTGTTTACAGGAGATGTACCAGGACTGAATCTAGGATCCAGTCCTGTGGTTAGAAAAGTAATCCATAAAGTAACTAATTGCATTTAACTAGAAATTCACATTGAGCTGAATGTTGCATTGTGTTTGAAAATGTGTTGCCCATTGCAACAACTGTAACTACTGTACTTAAAAGTCTATTGCCTATGTGCAAAGTATTTAAACTAAAGTAATTCATTCTGAGAAAGTATTTTTTGTAATGTAATGTATAATGTAATTACAATGTAATTTAAAAAATAAAATATGTAAAAAAAAATTGTTTCTAAAAATGTAGTAAATCAGTATGAAAAAAATTAATATAACAATTAATACATTTAAAAATTGTCATTTACAAAACCTTTGAAATTCACTGAAAAAACCGTAGGTTTCAGACATGTTATAGTTAGGAATTAGCATTTTAAAAACCTTTGAAATTCACTGAAAAAACCATAGGTTTCAGATATGTTATAGTTAGAAATTAGCATTTAAAAAACCTTTGAAATTCACTGAAAAAACCATAGGTTTTAGGGACAGTTATAGTTAGTTGGACATTTTACTCGTACAAAACCCGTGAAATTCCCCCGTTATAGTTAGTTCAGCTAACTATAACTCGCGCCCCGCAATGCACTGCTGATGACGTCACATATTACATCACTCATGACATGGTCAGTGACATCACTGATGACATCACTGATGACATCTCAAATGACATCACTGATGACATCATCCACGTGATAATCTGATGCAGCTCTTCACACCCTAATATAACCTTTGATACACCCAATCTAAATTACAGACTGCCATTCGCAAAACCATAGACACTCCAACACCAATAACTACATACCCACTCACTGATTCTTAGGTCTACACACACACATCCACTCACTCACCCGTACAGTCACTCATACTTATGGTCACTCAGTACAGGACTATCATATGCACTCTTACTCCTATATAGACACTCAAACACCGCCACTCATCCATAGAGGTACTCACACACCTAGTCAGTCATGCAAATAATTAAACACACTGCCATTTACTCACCTATACAGTTATACACACACCAGCTCACTTAATCATACAAATACTAGCACATTGTTACGCTCTTATATAATCACTGATACAAGCACACACTCATCCATACAGCCACTATCACAATCACTCACTCTCGCTTATAGCTATTTATATACTCCAACACACATATATACTGCCTTTCACATATGTAGTTACTCACACATGTACCACTGGGACATACATTCACTCACTAACACACTCTTACACACACTTACCCACCCATACAGTCTATCACAGATGCACTCTTGAAACCATCCACCCAGTGAATCACCCACTCACACATCTATGCACAGTCGCACACACCCCATCCACACAAACACTCAGGCACCCATACAGATACTCAGACAACAAATCAATAACTCTTATAGACACTCATGTAGCTATTCACAAACCCATGCAGCCACTTACACAGCAACAGACAGACGGATACAGACATTCACCCAGTTTAGTCACTAACCCATGCATTCAGTAAGATACGTTAAATCACTCACTTATAGAGTCAGTCACGCACCTACTAAATCATCCATACAGACACTTACACACCCACTCATTCTTCAATACGTCTTTTCCTATATATATTAAAAATATTTAAACTTTACAGAAACACACAGTCACTGGATGATGTCATCAGTGATGTCATTTGAGATGTCATCAGTGATGTCATCAGTGATGTCACTGACCATGTCATGAGTGATGTAATATGTGACGTCATCAGCAGTGCATTGTGAAGGCGCGAGTTATAGTTAGCTGAACTAACTATAACGGGGAATTTCATGGGTTTTGTACGAGTAAAATGTCCAACTAACTATAACTGTCCCTAAAACCTATGGTTTTTTCAGTGAATTTCAAAGGTTTTTTAAATGCTAATTTCTAACTATAACATATCTGAAACCTATGGTTTTTTCAGTGAATTTTAAAGGTTTTTTAAATGCTAATTCCTAACTATAACATGTCTGAAACCTACGGTTTTTTTCAGTGAATATATATATATATATATATATATATATATACCAATAACATAATAACATAAAATCCATTAAAAAAACATTCTATTATAAATTTAAACATTAAACTATTTAAAAAATCTTCCAACTTAAATTTACCACTCTAGTCAGTGCAACAGTAGAAAAAGTGTTGGATCGCGGGCAGGTAAAAATTACTATTCCCACTCCAGTCAGTGCAACAATAGGGAAAGTGCTGGATAGCGGAGGGATAAAATGTACTATTCCCACTCCAGTCAGTGCAACATTAGGGAAAGTGTTAGATAGCGGAGGGGTAAAAATTTCTATTTTCACTCCAGTGAGTGTAACAGTAGGGAGAGTGTTGAATAGCGAACGGGTAGATATTACTATTCCCACTCCAACAGTGCAACAGTAGGGAAAGTGTTGGATAGCAGAGGGATAAAATTTACTATTCCCACTCCAGTCAGTGCAACAATAGGGAAAGTGTTAGATAGCAGAGGGGTAAAAATTACCACTCCCACTCCAGAGAGTGTAACAGTAGGGAAAGTGTTGGATAGCGGACGAGTAAAAATTACTATTCCCACACCAATGAGTGCAACAGTAGGGAAAGTGTTGGATAGCGTAGGGATAAAATTTACCATTCCCACTTTAGTCAGTGCAACAGTAGGGAAAGTGTTAGATAGGGGAGGGGTAAAAATTACTATTCCCAATCCGGTGAGTGCAACAATAGGGAAAGTGTTAGATAGAGGAGGGGTAAAAATTACTATTCCCACTCCAGTGAGTGCAGCAGTAGGGAAAGTGTTAGATAGCGGAGGGGTAAAATGTACTATTGCGGGGTGCCACAGAGCTCATTGCTTAGCCCCAGGTTGTTTAACATTTATATGCGGCCATTGGCCGACATAGTCCAGGAATATGGCATCCCTTTGTTATCATACGCTGATGATACTCAGTTGGTGGTCTCACTAGATTCTAGGATCAAAGGTGAATCAAATCAGCTGGCGCCATGTCTGGAAAGTGTAGTGAAATGGAGGACAGGGAGCTGTCTGAAACTGAACGGGGACAAAACTAAACTGATGGTTCTGGGAAACTCAGGAGTTCCCAGGCCTCTAACTAGATGGCCAAGCTGCTAAGGGATCGCACCAGTCCCGAGTAATGCAATAAATCTCGTATTTTGGATGGATAAGGAGCTGACCATGGAGACCCAAGCAAACAAAGTGGCAGATACTTGCTTGGGTTGCTCAGAATGCCCCGCAAGATCCTAGAGCTCACAGCCTTACAGCTAAGAAAGACCGTTATACATGTTCTAGTAACTTCACACTTGGATTATGGCAACTCCCTTTTTATGGGCGCACCTAAATATGTCATCAAGAAATTACAGGTCATGCAGAATGCTGAGGTAAGACTTCTGTGTAAGATCCCAATTCAGGAACCGGTGGGAAAGCATCGAAGAACTCTACATTGGCTCCAGATTGAGGGTAGAGTTAAATTTAAAGCACTCTGCCTAACGCATAGAGCCATAAATAACAAGGGACCCTGCAAAATCAGAAAGCTGGTGGGCCTATATCTCCCTAACAGACCTCTTAGATCCGGCACTGAGCGCCTATTAAATACAACTAGAATAAAAAGAGCCAGATGGGGTGGAAGATCTTTTTCCCATCTAGCACCCAAGCTATGGAATTCACTACCTTGGGAACTCAGATTCCTAGTCACAGAATCAACCTTCAGAAAAAATCACAAGACCTGGTTGTTATACCAGTTCTGCTAATCATCTCTCCTGCAGTCTGTACCGTATTTTATGCCTAGCGCTGGGAAGCCTTTGAGCAGCCATGCGCTCTACAAATCCATATAACATAACATAACTATTCCCACTCTAGTCAGTGCAACAGTAGGGAAAGTGTTGGATAGCGAAGGGGTTAAAATTACTATTCCCACTCCAGTGAGTGCAACAATAGGGAAAGTGTTGGATAGCGGAGGGGTAAAAACTACTATTCCCACTCCAATAAGTGTAACAGTAGGGAAAGTGTTGGATAGCCTAGGGGTAAAAATTACTATTCCCACTCCAATGAGTGCAACAATAGGGAAAGTGTTGGATAGCGGAGGGGTTAAAATTACTATTCCCACTCCAGTGAGTGCAACAGTAGGGAAAGTGTTGGATAGTGGCGGGGTAACAATTAATATTCTCTCTCCAGTCAGTTAAAAATTAAAAACAAACAAAATATTAACAACAAAAATATTTAAAAAACAAAATAAATATAAATATATATAAATATGTTAAAAATTCAAATACAAATATATTTAATATTACAAATGTAAAAAAATATTATAATGTTAAATGCATATGACAAATACAAATATAATATTAAATAAAATAAAAATTAAATTTCAAACAAATAAATATTTTTAATTCGAAATTATTTAGAAATCAAAACATTAATTATTACATAAATTTACTTTTTACTTCTTACCCTATAACACCACACATTCACAACTCACTTCTAAATATTTTAAAAATAATATTTACATAATTAACATAATTAATTACCAATTAAAAAATATTATTAGATTAAAACTCATAACAATGAATAAACTTCCCACACTTTACCCCTATAATCCCCACAAACCACAGCTAAAATAAAACTGTAAAAAAATTAATAACACAATTAAAACTTCTTTTTCAATTAAAAAACTAATAGTATTTAACAACTAATTATAAAGTAAGTAAAATTAATTTACTCCCCACCCTTCACCCCTATAAAAGTAAAACCCACACACAAAAAATATAAACAATTACCCTAATTAAATATCAGTTAATTAATTAATATTAATGATCAACTAATTATTAATTAATTGAACATAAATTACTTCCCATCCTTTTTACCCCTATAAACCCCGCAACCAGCACCTAAAATTAATCACTCAATATCCATAATTAATTTTCAATCAATTAATAAATATAAATTAACAACTAATCATTAATTAATCAAAAATAAATTACTTCCCACCCTTTAACCCTATAAACCCCACAACCTGCACCTAAAAACAATTACACAATTTCCATAATTAATTATCAATTAATTAACAACCAATTAATAATTAATTACAAATAAATTACTTCCCACAATTAACACTATAAAATCTCAATTAAGTCAATATTAATAAATAAAAAATAATCATTAATTTATTATAATTAAATTACTTCCCACCCTTTTCCCCTATAAACCCACAACCAGCTACGGAGTTAAAATGCAAAATGTAATTATAATAAAATTGATAACTTCTAAAAAGGTAACACATATATTAAAAAATATAAACAATACTTATACAAAAAAACATACATTTAGAATATAAACTAAAACACATAACACTTATTAAAAAATCGATATTTTAAACAACTATATTTTTGCAAACGATATCAATGACTTGTATATTTTTAAAAACGATATTTCTTACCTTAAATTTGATATCCATGACCACAATATTCTTGCTGTCGATATTTCTGTGTCATGATATTTCCAACTCGATACTTGTGTAAGTTGACGTTTCCAACTCAATATTCTGTCTGAATACCTTCTTCGGTCGCGGGCAGTTGCTGCTTCGATTTCTTTTGCCGCATGTCGGAGGGGCATGGAGTTTTCTCCCACACGGCAGTGCTGCAACAGAAAGACAGGTGCTGGAAGGGTGAAGCATCGATTTTGACATCTTTTGCTGCAGGAACATTCTCCAAGGGCCCAGAACTGGAAATGGCATCACTTGGCTGGTTAGAAATCCCAGCGGTAGAGTTCAGGGATGCTCAAGGTAAAGTCTTTGATGGCCCTGAGACTTCTTAACAAGAGGCAAGCACATTCAAGCCCTTGTAAAACGTCTTAAGCAGGATACACAGCAAAGCCCAATCCTTTTGCTCTCCAAGACAGAAGCAGCAACTGCAGACTGTGGTATCTTCCCGTTGTGTTTATAATGTTCCCTTGTTACTTGGTTCCTAGCTGCTCAGCCAGTGTGAGTGTTCTATATGGAATGTTGGTGTTATGGACATGAGTGGAATGCTTGGGTGCCTGGTGTGAGTGTTAACACTACAGTTGAAGATGGGCTGAGCAGCAGGCAGGCTGCTCCTGGTGGGGCTGTTACCACTGATGCTATGGACTTAATAAATAACTTACAAAGACACTACTCGGCTACGTCTACTACTTCACCTCTACACATGGAACTTCATCACAACATTTTGGCGACGATCTGGAGTCTAACTCATGCGCTACAAGTGGTCTTAAGGAAGTTAAAGATGACATGTCAAGGAAGTCTTCATGTTGGAAGGAACCTACAGAAATGACAGGTACAGACAGAACACAGTACAGTTCCAAGAGGAAGTGTGTCACAAATGACCACACAGACAGCACTTGTACACTTCCAGGAGGAAGTGTTGAAACTAAAGAATCAAGACCCACAAGAAACAGGAGAAACTGGAGCAGCACGCCTCGCAGCCCCACCAGTGTCCTTTACACCGGACAGCCCCAGCCTAGGCGTGCTGTGCTCATTATCATCTTTGGGACTTCAAACACCAGTGGCAGGCCACACCGGTCTGGTGTGCGCTTCTTACATCATCAGTGGCCAGCTACAACAAGCTCTACAATGCGCAGCCTGTGCCTCACAAGTGGAGTTTATGTGGGCTTTGTGATATGTCCTCCAGCACAACGCAGTGCAGTGATGGACTCGTGCTTTGATTTGACACTAAGCGTGGTGTATTGAGTGCCTGCTCTACTGTCATTTATGGTTGTGTTCACATTTGGCATCGGCTACTAAACTTTCCACGTTTCAAGCTCAACGTTTGTGTCAGCCCTGGCTTGAGTATTACGGTCACTGACCGCTTGGTTTCTGCCTGCAACGTATCATCTATGTGTTATATTGGATCATCTACGTTCCTTACGTGTACAGGCTATTTGGGCTGTTAATAACGCTATCTGTGGTGAGTTCATTTCAACATTTTTAGTTGTCAACAGTAACGTCTTTCCTGCAGGTTGGCTGTCTAGACCCTTATGTTGCAGTTTAAATTTTTAAAAAGGTGCACCTGCATCTCACCTTTGTTCATGGAGTCGCACGGCATTCCTGAGAATTCTTCAGTGACGTCTTCAACCTTGCTGCTCTGGGAAGCTTTGCAGCACCGAGGCGCCTGGAGCCATCAGGTGCAGCGTCAAAGACATGCCGCCATCTTCTTTTGATGTACTTTGTTTCCCGCTTGCCTCTTTCACAGCGGGCACTGCGCAAAGGATTTACGTGGATGAAAAAATTATGAAACAAAATAAAAGCAGGGATGTCTGGAGGTGCGACGCAGGTTGTGCCGCCACCCCTCCGCGTCATATTCACGTGGTGTTATGCAGCTACAGCGAGCTACAATTACAGTGAGTTAACAAGTGTTGTTGTTGTCGGCATTGTAGTACTGAGGTATTTTTTCTTTTCCTGGGACACTAGCTGATCTACTCCTTGTTCTCAGCTTGAAAACGTCTCTTCATTGAGCTGACCATCATCTGCTCTGTGATGAACACTTTTCCTGAACACTTCTGATTGTGACTTTTGCCGCTTATCACACATTGGGACAACCTCTTTCACAAGAAAACATTTTTTTAATGTTGTGCTACCGTGACAGCACTCGGGTGAGAGGTCGCTCACTGCCGAAGGGTTTTGTAATTTAATTTCTTTGTTTATTACATTGCCATGTTCTGTTTTTTTCATGCCCTTACATGTGGGATTGCTGTATTGTGAGTAAGTCACCTTGTTCTGCACATGTTGTTTGTTGTTTTAGTGGGGGTTAGTCCCATTTACATGATTCACGTTACAAAGCCTTACATTAGAGATGTTAGAGTCCAGTCCCAATTCTACAGTTTGAGTTGTCTTGTGCATAAGTCACCTTGTGCTGCATGTTGGTTATTTGGTGTTTAAGTCACCTTGTGCTGCACCTATTCTCTGAGCTGTTGTAGTGTGTGCAAGTCACATTGTGCTGCACGTGTGTTTGTTGTCTCATTGGGTGTTAGTCCCATTTACACAGTTTGTCATAGTACATAAGTCACCTTGTGCTGCACGTTGGTTATACGGAGATTAAGTCACCTTCTGCTGTACCTATTTCTCTAAGTTGTCATGTGTGTGTAAGTCACCTTGTGCTTCACGTCCTGTTCACTGACTTCATGGGTGTTAGTCCCATTTAGCTTGGTTCGCATTATGGGTCACAGTTCCATTTTCGCATTTATGGTCCCTTACATGTGGGGTGGTGAGTTGGGTTGTAGTCCCTCCTTCACAGTTTCTGTGGTTTTGTTACTTTTATAAGGAAACTATTCATGGGTGCAGTCCACCCATAGTGGTAGAGTTGCGGGATGTGTTTTTCCCATGTTCTTCTCTTCACTGTGCATTGCTCTGCTTTGCAGTGCATGGTTGGATGCTTCTTTGCATCTTTCATTAGTGTAAGCTTTACGTGTCTTTTCATGTGGTGTTATCTCTCTTTATTTGAGTGAGCTTAACGTTCTCTAAAATTTCCATTTGTTTTTAATATTAAAGGAGGAGGATGTGTGATATTTTGTGTATATCTTTTCATTCTTCTTTCCTCCTTTGTTTAGTCTTTTCTCCCTCTTGTGATGTGGTGTTTTACCTTGCATCCATAGGTTCTAAACTATTTCCTTCATTTGTATATTATTTTGCATAGTTGTTTCCATTTTTGTATGGTTTAATTAATTTTCAATTTTATGGGGAGAAGATATGTGGTATCTTCCTGTTGTCTTTATAATGTTCCCTTGTTACTTGGTTCCCAGCTGCTCAGCCAGTGTGACGGTTCTGTATGGAATGTTGGTGCTATGGACATGAGTGGAATGCTTGGGTGCCTGGTGTGAGTGTTGACAGTTGAAGATGGGCTGAGCAGCAGGCAGGCTGCTCATGGTGGGTCTGCTACCACTGATGTTATGTACTTAATAAATAACTTACAAAGACACTACTCGGCTACGTCTACTACTTCACCTCTACGCATTGAACTTCATCACTACACAGACCGACCCAGCAAAGCAACACACAGCAAAGGGGCAGAACCCCTCCTCGCAGCTCTTCAGGTCTTTTTCTTAGCAGAGTCTCCTCTTGATCCAGACGTGTTCTAAGAGTCTGGGGTTTTAGATCCAATACTATACCCCTACTGGCCTTTGAAGTAGGCATACTTCAAACGAGAGCCTTTGTAGTGCATAGATCCTGCTTTGCCCTGTCTTGGCTCCAAAAGGAACAATTGATGAATGGAAAGCTGAACAATACAACATTCAATCCCAAACACAAAGATCTGAGTTTAATCCATTGTTATTTTGCTCACCATGCCATCCCAGTTTCGACCCAACCATATGCAAATCAGTCTTGACCCTGCTCCTCATGGGAACAGTCCAGCCTGAACTGCCAAGACCGGACCTCCCTGGACCAGAAACAAGCATCCTGGGACCGTTTGAGCCATCACCCCTCATCAGCCAGGCGAGCATGAATCCAGTGGCACGGTTAGCACAGGACCCTATCTGGGCATATCCTTTCCACTTAGGGTGGCAAAAGGAACAATTGATGGAAGGAACACTGAACAAGGTAAAAACATTAATCTCCAGTCACAAAGATCTGGGTTTAATCCATCGTTCTTTTGCTCAATACACCACCCCAGTATGGACCCAACCATATGCTAATAAGTCTTGACCCTGCTCCTCAAGGGAACAGTACAGCCCAAACTGAAAAGCCAGGTACTCCCTGGACCAGAAACAAGGTGGGGTAGTAAACAAAAGAACAATGGATTAAACCCAGATCCTTGTGACTGGGGCTGAATGTTAGCATTTTTCAGCATTCTATCCATTATTTGTTCCTTTTGCTTCTGTCGCCCTAAATGGGAAGGGTATGCCCAGACGTGGGTCCCGTGCTCAATGCACCACTGGATTCAAGCTAGCATGTCTGATGAGGGGTGATGCCCCGAAACCAGTCCCAGGATGCTTGTTTCCGGTCCAGGGAGGACCTGGTTTGGCAGTTCAGGCTGAACTATTCCCATGAGGAGCAGGTGCAAGACTGATTTGCATATAGCTGGGTCCAAACTGGGTGGCGTGGTGAGCAAAAGAACAATGGATTAACCCAGATCTTTGTTACTGCGGGTGAATGTTTGCATTGTTCAGCATTTCTTCCTTCATTTGTTCCTTTTGCTTTTGTCGCTCTAAGTGGGAAGGGTATGCCCAGACGTGGGTCCCGTGCTCACAGAGCCACTGGATTCAAGCTGGCCGGCCTGATGAGGGGTGATGCCCAAAACCAGTCCCAGGATGCTTGTTTCCAGTCCAGGGAGTACCTGGCTTAGCAGTTCAGGCGGGACTGTTCCCATGAGGAGCTTGATGACTGATTTGCATATGGCTGGGTCCAAAATGGGGTGGCATGGTGATCAAAAGAACAATGGATTAAACCCAGATCCTTGTGACTGGGGGTTAATGTATGCATTATTCAGCATTCTGTCCATCAATTGTTCCTTTTGCTTTTCTCACCCTACGTGGGAAGGGTATGCCCAAACGTGGGTCCCGTGCTCACTGAGCCGCTGGATTCAAGCTAGCCTGGCTGATGAGGGGTGATGCCCCGAAACTGGTCCCAGGATGCTTGTTTCCGGTCCAGGGAGGACTTAGCTTGGCAGTGCCAGGCTGGACTGTTCTCATGAGGAGCAGGGTCAAGACTGATTTGCATATATCTGGGTCCAAACTTGAGTGGCGTGGTGAGTGAAAGAACAATGGATTAAACCCAGATCCTTGTGGCTGGGGGAGAATGTTTGCCTTGTTCAGCATTCTGTCCATCCTTTGTTCCTTTTGCTTTTGTTGCCTTAAGTGGGAAGGATTTGCCCAGACGTGGGTCCCATGCTCACTGCACAACTAGAATCAAGCTAGACTGATGAGGGGTGATCCCCCGAAACCGGTCCCAAGATGCTTTTTTCCTGTCCAGGGAGGACCTAGCTTGGCAGTTCGGGCTGGACTGTTACCATGAGGAGCAGGGTCAAGACTGATTTTCATATTGCGGGCTCCAAACCTGAGTTGGGTGAGGTGAGCAAAAGACTGATGGATCAAACACTGTCCTTGTGACTGCGGGTGAATGATTGCATTGTTCAGCATTTCGTCCATCATTTGTTCCTATTGCTTTTGTCGCCTTAAGTGGGAAGGGTATGCCCAGACATGGGTCCCATGCTCACTGCACCACTGGATTCAAGCTAGCCTGGCTGATGAGGGGTGATGCCCCAAAACCGGACCCAGGATGTTTTGTTTCTGGTTCACGGAGGACCTGGCTTGGCAGTTTGAGCTGAACTGTTCTCATGAGGAGCAGGGTCAAGACTGATTTGCATATGTCTGGGTCCAAACTGGGGAGCGTGATGAGCAAAAGAACAATAGATTAAACCCAGATCCTTGTGACTGGGGGTGAATGTTTGCATTGTGCAGCCTTCCATCCATCATTTGTTCCTTTTGCTTTTGTCGCTATGAGTGGGAAGGGTATGCCCAGACATGGGTCCCGTGCTCACTGAGCCACTGGATTCAAGCTAGCCTGGCTGATGAGGGGTGATGCCTCAAAACCGGTCCCAGGTTGCTTGTTTCCGGTTCAGGGAGGACCTGGCTTGACAGTTCAGGCTGGACTGTTCCCATGAGGAGCAGGTTCAAGACTGATTTGCATATGGCTGGGTCCAAACTGAGGTGGCGTGATGAGCAAAAGAACAATGGATTATTCCAGATCTTTGTGACTGGGGGTGAATGTTTGCATTGTTCAGCATTACTTCTTTCATTTGCTCCTTTTGCTTTTGTTGCCATAAGTGGGAAGGGTGTGCCCAGTTGTGAGTCCCGTTCTCGTTGCACCACTGGATTCAAGCGTGACTAGCTGATGAGAAGTGATGGCCCAAAACTGGTCCCAGTATGCTTGTTTCTTGTCCAGGGAGGACCTGGTTTGGCAGTTCGGGCTGGACTATTCCCATGAGGTGCAGGGTCAAGACCTATTTGCATATGGCTGGGTCCAAACTGGGGTGGCGTGGTGAGCAAAAGAACAATGGTTTAAACCCAGATCTTTGTTATGTTATGTTAATTCTATTTAATATAGCGCACAAATCACGCGAGGGCATCTCGGCGCTGTCGCGGAAACAGGATCGGGGGAAGGGAGAGATGTTCAGAAATGATATGATTTGAGTAGTTTCCTGAATTTACAGTAGTTTGGACATGAGTGAACGTGAAGGGGAAGCTTATTCCAGTACAAGGAGCGAGGTAGGAAAAAGCCTTTCCACCACTGCGGGTTAGATGAATGCGGGGAACACACAGTAAGGCTTTATCCCGAAATCTTAGATAACGGCCGGGTGTGTATAGTTTTGGGGTTTTTTTTAAGATATAATGGGCCTTTCCCTTTTGAGGCATTATATTTAAGGCAGCAGATCTTAAAATAAGACCGTTTCTTCACTGGCAGCCAGTGTAGTTCTTTCAGCAGGGGGGCAAAGGAAGTGCCAGAAGGGCGATTAAGAATGAGCCTGGCTGCAGTATTTTGAACGACCTGAAATTTCGCAACTACAGTGACAGTGGGTGAATATTTTTATTTTTCATCATTACGTCCATCATTTCTTTCTTTTGCTTTTGTAACCCTAAGTGGGATAGGTATGCCCAGGCATGGGTCCCGTGCTCACTGTGCCACTGGATTCAAGCTAGCCCAGCTGAGGAGAAGTGATGCCCCAAAACCAGTCCCAGGATGCTTGTTTCTGGTCCAGGGAGGACGTGGTTTGGCACTTCGGGCTGGACTGTTCCCATGAGGGGCAGGGTCCTCAAGACTGATTTGCATATGACTGGGCCCAAACTGGGGTGGCGTGGTGAGCAAAAGAACGATGGATTAAACCCAGATCTTAGTGACTGGAGATGTATGTTTGCATTGTTCAGCATTCCGTCCATCATTTGTTCCTTTTGTTTCGGTCTTGGCTCCAGACGCATCTAGGGTGGTGGAGACAGCATTGCGAGAGGCCAGGCACAGCCCTATTAAGGTGTATGTGACAACTCCTCCCACCATTCTAGCTCAGGAAGACCCATCGCCTCTTGATGGGCCATCAGGATATGGAGGGCACATCTCAGCTCCCTTTGTGTGACTGTCTAGAGTGAATGCACAAACATGCCCCTGTCAGTGTAAACTAGACTTTGATTCCACAGGCAGGCAGAGGCACAGGATGGTAAAACTAGAAAATGCCCACTTTCCAAAAGTGGAATTTTCAAACACACAATTTAAAAACCACCTTCACTAAAAGATGTGTTTTTAAATTCTGAGCTCAGAGAGCCAAAACTCCAAATCTCTAGCTCTTCCCAATTGAAACTTACACTTGTGAAATGTCACATGGTAGCTCCAACGATAACCTATAGGAGAGCTAGTCCTTGCAATAGTGAAAAATGAAATTGGTAGTATTTCACTATCAGGTCATGAACAACACACCAGTACATGCCCTACCTTTCACATACACTGCACCCTGCACATGGGGGTACCCTGGGCCTACCATAGGGGTGCCTTACATGTAGTAAAAGGGAATGTTTGGGCCTGGCAAGTGGGAGCACTTGCCAGGTCGACATGGCAGCTGAAAACTGCACTCACAGACACTGCAATGGCAGACCTGAGACAGCTTTACAGGACTACTCATGTTGGTGTCACAACCAGTGCTGCAGGCCCACTAGTAGCATTTGATTTACAGGTCCTGGACACACACAGTGCAGTTTACTAGGGACTTACCAGTAAATCTAATATGCCAATCATGGATAACCAATCTGTGGTATTGATGTATCGAAGTTAGGGAAAGTGTCCGGGGACTTCTGCCTTGCCAAGAGAGAAAGAGCATCTTAGAATATGCTCTGTAGCTTCATGCTACAACTTTTGTGAAGAGACATCTTTTTTTTGTTTAAATTTCTTTATTGAGTTTTAACATTTTTAGATGCTGTTTGATAGACTCCTATACAGATTGTGTGCATGCACATGTTATTATAGGTAGAGATACATCCTTGAGAATCTACATAAAGGGAAGTGCGTATGCTCTACATTATTTGTGCGCCATATAACATGTGTCTGAGCATTAATGCTTAAAGAAACAGGGAATATATGAACTGGGATATGTTCGTGCTGTATCGCAAGCGCATGTGATGGCCCGCCCGCCAGGGCCGGTACCCCCTACGTCACCCCTGAGTTATACATACATTTCTTGTCTACCTGTCTAGGTTGTGTGATTCTAGCCGCCATTGAATGACATGTCCTGAGTATGAACGTGAGACGCAATGTCAGCAGGGTAACGTAGACTGGGAGTATTTTGCGGGAGACTCGGGTGCCTCCAGATCATTTGGTCTGGGCTATGAATATCTAGTAGAATCGCTTCCCATGCTCCCGTCAGTGGGGTCACCCATAGGCCCAGTGTGTCCTCCTGCCTCAGTGCCACACCCTCCGCCTGAGCCCAGTATATCAGCGACTGCAGCCAGGCTTTGACATTAGGTGCATCTGGCGACTTCCAGCGCCTAGTGATTAAGCACTTGGCTGTGATGAGCCCAAGGTCTGTAAAGCGGGACGTGACTTTATGCTTTTTTGTTCTACGGTATAAGCCTAATATGCAGGTGTCCCAGGAGCATCGACTGTGCGGCCTGTGCATTTAGTCAAGTGTGTTGTGACAGCTCTCCAATAGGAGGTGAGTGATGTGCAATCCCACAGCATGTGTAATAGGTCTGCATCTACTCATCTGGGGCATTTAGCATCTACACGGTTGTAATACCTATTAATCTTAGCTGGTGTTATATACGCTCTCTGGAGTATGTAGTACTGTATCAAGCGAAACCGGGCATTCCTGGGGATATGCGTAGGTCACTCTAGTATGGCCGACCATTCGCGATCAGTGCACTGCCTCTGCAAGTCTGTGTCCCAGCGCTGTCTGAGGGATGACAGTGGTTGTGCTGAATGCATGCATAGAGATTCAGGAAACCATTTAGTAAGGTGTCTGCCTGTGCCCAGCTTGTGTAGGTATTGAATGACAAGATGGGTTACAGGTTCGTGAGTTATATCACCCCACAAAGTTCGCAGTGCCTGTGTCAGCGTGGCAGATAAGAGGAATTGGCCTTGTGGTAAGCTACTGTCCTCAGTCAGTGTGTGGAATGGCACTAGTTGCTGGTTCTGGTAAAGGTTTCTTAGGGTCAGTAGTCCTGCCTCTTCCCAGGGGGCTAATTCCATTGCTGAGATTATGCGACGGTGAACTGGCGTGCCCAACATGGGCAGGGAAGGGGCATATGGCGTGACTGCCTTCGTGCGCTTTAGGGTCCGGCGAAAACATCTATACACAACCGAAGTCAGTAGCTGAGTTAGGGCTGCACCGTTCCTACCAGGATGACACAGGGCTATGATTTGGGATTGCATATGACCAGGCTGTTGTGTGGCAGTGTCCACCAGCTGTCGGCCACCAATCAAGCCGGCCACCCACTGTAGCTGTGATGCCAGATAGTAGTGCTCCATGTTGGGGACTGCCAATCCGCAATGGTCAACAGGTAAGTAAAGCTTCGCTAACGCTAGCCTATTACGC
The DNA here is from genome assembly GCA_963921515.1 of Calotriton arnoldi. NCBI lineage: Eukaryota > Metazoa > Chordata > Amphibia > Caudata > Salamandridae > Calotriton > Calotriton arnoldi. Next base: position 804,165 of record CAWUFW010008434.1, on the reverse strand, counting down.
ATTCCATGCCATATAAATTGCCTCAGATCTTGCTCTAGTGTATGGAAAAAGGAGGGTCTGACGTATACTGACAAATTTGTAAAATGGTAAAGCAGACGAGGGAGCACCACCATTTTTAGGAGTGCTATACGACCCATGGTGGCCAAAGAGAGAGTGCATCAGAAAGACATCTGAGACCTCACCGCCGTCACAGCCCACATGAGGTTACCTTCTAGGAGGTCATCTTGTTGGCGAAAGATACAGATCCCCAAATAACGGAAGGTTGAGTTTTGGCACGGTACCGGCGTACCACCCAGCACCAGCTCCGGGTCTGTGGTAGTCTCAGCAAAGGGATACAGACACGACTTCTCCCAGTTTATACGCAGCCCTGACAGTGAGGCAAACTCTGATAGTGCCCTCTCGACTGCCGAGTATGGACCACTTATATCTCGGAGGTAAATTAAGAGATCGTCCGCATACAGTGATACTGCATGTGTATCATCGCCCAGAGGGATATCCCACTCTGCACCGGTTTGGCATAGAGACATGGCAAGTTGCTCGATGGTGAGCGCGAACAGCAGCGGGGAGAGTGGGCAACCCTGCCTGGTGCCACCCTCAATTGGGATTGCCTGCGAAATGTACGGGCCTGTTTTGATTTTGGCCGTGGGCTGCGTGTATAGCAGCATAACTAGTCTCAGGAAATTCCCCCCCAGCCCATACCTGCCAAGGACAGCAAATAAAAAGTCCCACTCCAGGGTGTGGAACGCCTTTTCCAAATCTAGAACTAGGCAACCCGAGTGCGTCCACCTCTCTCCAGCATAGTGTGCCACCCTGAAGAATTGGCGTATATTCAATGACGTGCAGCGAGCAGGCACAACACCGTTTTGGTCTGCATGCACTAACCGCGGCACCAAAGGGGCCAATATGCATGCTAATATTTTGGCCAACACCTTGTAATCTGTGTTGAACAACGCCAGGGGCTGGTAGGAGCCCGGGTCTCTGCCCGGTTTAAAGAGCGAGACCAGCAGTGATTCACGGAGCGACTCCGGCATGTTAGCCAACTCCTGCGCATAACGGTACATGGCGAGCATGCTCGGGCCAGGACCGGCTAGTATGCTTTGTAGTACTCTGCAGGGAGACCGTAAGGGCCGGGGGCCTTACCAGTCGCCAGCGCCTGTATGGCCGCCTGCACCTCCTGCAGCGTGATTGATTCTTCTAGTTCCGCATGTTGCTCCTCCGACACCGCGGGCAGAGATAGTGGGGACAGATATGAATCCAGATCTGAGGGCGCCACCTGAAGGGCCGACCTGTATACTCTAGCATAGTGGGCTGTGAACTCCTTATGTACCTCATGTTGACCAGTTATTAAGTGACCCGATGCAGATCGCAGCGTAAGAGCCTGAGGGTGCGCCTGATCTTGCTTAATCAACCTCGCCAGCAGCCTTCCTGCTCTGTCCGCCATGGCGTGGGTGAAGGCTGCATGTGAAGCATAATTTATGCATCTGAGCCATTCCATGACCTGTGTGTGTTCATACTTCATCGCATCTAAGGCATGTTGGGCATCTGGAGCTCTCATTACATCCGATTCTAGTTGGATAAGGGCATTCTCGATGCGTGTGGCGTCTTTGTCCAACTGCCGACACAGACTCCAGTGTAGTGCCATGCATTTCCCCCAGACCACAGCCTTACACGCTTCCCACACCATACCCGCGTCAGGGACCGAGTCTTCGTTGGTTTCATAAAAGTTTGCAATAGTATTTGCTACTGAATCCCTGAAGGGGGGGTCCTCTAGTGCCACGGGCTGGAGTCTCCACACACGGGTGACCTGCACAGCCTGCTCATCTATGAGTTGAACCATGTGTGGATTGTGATCAGAATGTGTGCGGCCCAAATATTCCATGCGGGTGCACTTAGCAAGCTGCGCCTCACTCCCTACTAGTCGGTCAATGCGTACGTGTAGCCCGTGTGGGTGAGAGTAATGCGAGTATAGGCGATCACGCGCATGCAGTGCCCTCCACAAGTCAGCAAGGCCCCAGTGACGTAGTCATTCCCCTAGGCCCTTACCGTGTGATGCAGCAGTTGTGCTCTGTAGTGGTGGGAAGGACCTATCTAGGTTTGTGTCCAGCACTGCATTAAAATCTCCCCCCAGTAACCAAGGGATGTCGCACCAACGGGACAGTATGCCGGAAAGTGCCTGCAAGAACGCTGCCTGGTCAGTATTTGGGGCACAGATGGACCCTATGACTATCTGTCTCCCATTTAGGCAACCGCGTGACAGCACATAGCGGCCGTAAATGTCTATCTCAGTCTCTTCGGATGTGTATGGAGGGCCCGGGCAGATCCAGATGAGGGCACCCCTAGCAAACGAGGAATAGCTCGTGGCCAATACTTGGCCTCTCCATCTATATTGAAGCTTACGTATCTCTGGCTGCACGAGGTGCGTTTCCTGTAACAGCGCTATATGGGTGGCGTGGCGTTATATGTAAGCATATGTTTCGTACCTGCGCGCTGGCGTATGCATGTCTCTAACTTTCCAGGGAACTTTGGTGGTAGGCGGCATAGTTCTTCAATGAGGGATAGAAACGGACACAGGAGGCATCCTGCTGGGGGCTCAGACCACAGAAAACGTGCGTGCATTCCGGGCAGTGGGCATAACTTCAGTGGCTGCTGCAATACAATAGCACTTTGAGAGACAACTAACAGGAGAAGAAGCATTACACTCCACAACTGAAACAGAGCAGAGGGACAACGTGATTCTGCCCAAACTGTGAACTGTGCCAATTGGCGGATGTCAGCTGTGTGTGCTGCGCTTACTATCGAGGGGTGAGCTAAGACAGCCAAAGACAGCGGGGTCCTTGGGCGCTTGGGGCCCTAATTCTGCATGTAAGTGGAACTGCACAGTGGCTGGCTTTCCGTAATGTGGGATGTGGCATATGAACGTGGCCGTGGCCTACCGCTGTAGATCATGGGGCATAGCGGTGCAGGCAGTAGCTTACCACATTTGCACGGCCTGTGAGTGCAAATAAAGTATGCATTTATGTATGTGTCAAGGCTTAGAATCACTCAGAAGTCACTAATTGGCCCTACATCAAGTCATCAGCAGTTTGAGGAGTCACTATTGGAAGTCTCTGTGAGCTCTCGCCAGCTGGCCACACCGCAGATGAGCCACTCTCGCTGAGGGATTGCACCGAGGAAGCATCCGAGTCCCCAGTGGTTTCGACGTTCCGCATCATGGCCGCCGTCTTCAGTGCCTCCCGCCGTTCTCGTATCATTTGGTCCTGGTCAGGGACTGGGTGTTGGTGCGCGGGTGAACTTCTGATCCTCCTGCGACTCCGTCTTTGGCCGCCACAGGTGCCTGGAGTGGCTCTGCGAGCATCCCCACGCTGACTCAGGGAGGTGTGATGCCCTGCTGCTTCCAGCCAGTTCCAGACGTCTTCAGCGGTATTGAAAAAGTGAGCGGAACCTTCTGCGATTACCCGCAGTCGTGCAGGAAAGAGAAGGGAGTATCGGATGTCAAGCTCGCGCATTCGCTTCTTCACCACCAGGAATGTACTCCGCTGCCTCTGCACCCCCAGGGCATAGTCTGGGAAGAAGAGAACCGATGCACTGTCCACTTTGACTGCCTCCATCTTGCGCACCTCTCGCAGCACTGCATCCCGGTCTTTAAAATTGAGCAGCCAGAACAGGAAGGGCCGCGGCCCGGCACCCGGCAGTGGGCGGCCCGAGGGCACCCTGTGAGCCCGTTCCACTGCAAAGAAAGGAGATAGCGTCCCCACCGGCATCAGGGTTTTCAGCCATTGTTCAGTGTATGTGACTGCATCCCGGCCCTCCGAGCCTTCCGGAAGACCAATAACACGGACATTGTTGCTCCGGGAGCGGCCCTCAGAATCGTTCATTCTGCGTTCCAATAAGCGTAGTTGTTCTGTGAGTGGATGTACCTCAGTAGACACTGTTTTAAGGGCTGGGAGGGCCTCCTGTAACTCTGCCTCCACCTCGGTTACTCTTCCTGCTAACTTGCGGTGGTCTGCATGCAACAGCATGAAGTCAGACGTTACCTTGTCGATACGACCCTCCAGGGATGACCGAGTTTGGGACAGCGAAGTCCCAATCTGTTTGACCGCTTTGAGTACTGCGTCGAGCTTGGACTCCAGCGTGGGAGATCCAGCGGGGCCGCCTCACCCTGATCCAGGCCGGTCTGCCTGGCGATGTCAGCTGGTGGCACAGCCGCCGCGCCTGCCCCGCCACGCTGCCTGCCCATCTTGTTGATTGTATGCCAATTGTTATCCTGCAGCTGTTAAGTTTGGTGAAGTGGCTTAGTGTCACGGGCACCCGTAGAGCTGCACCCAGGAACTCCTGGGTTAAAGCTACTGGTGAGTGTGCCCAGTTTGTGTGGCGGCCGGCAAGTCCTCTCTAGTTCACATCTGGTGCCAGTCTCTTAGTGGTGCGCCCGCCCCGTGTCGCTAAATCCGGGTTCTGTGTAATCCCTAGGCACGGCCGGAGAGGTGTGTGACTTCGCCCGTTCCAGTGAAGGGTCACAATACTTGGGGCTTCGCCCGATGCTCCACTATCTCCGCAGTGTGCCCCCTGGGGTGCCCCTTCAGCATGCGCATCGTCTCCGACCCTCGCCAGTTACACCAGTGATGCGGCAGCCGTGCCTGCCCAGTCTCCCAGCGACTCAACTCCAGTCCCCCAAGATCCGCTGTCTGCCTGAGGGCTACACCTCCAGACTCCCTCCTACCCCACTGGATATTGCTATCAGCGGGCAGGCCTAGGCTCAACACAGCCCCCGGGCCTCACTTGGATCACTCTAGGTGATGTGCCGGTATCTATGGCCTTGGTCTGTCACCAGGCACCTTCCCTCAGACCACGCTGTCTCCCAAGGGGGCCCGCTGGTGATGTGCGGCGTGGTGTTGGCGAGAGAGGGGGGGAGATGGGGGAACACCCAGGCATGGATGCGGACCGGGATCGAGTACTTCTGTTCCCCCCCTGCACCTTACCGCACGATGTCGACGCTGACCTTCACTCCTCTGCCTCCTCTAGCAACTCAGGGGGCCACAACCTTCCAATCGTGTTGTGCTCTATGTCTCTCCAGGCTCACTGTCCGGCCGAGGGATGCGCCACTCGTCTCCTCCGCTCACTGTTGGAGCCACATCGCCGGTGGACGGGCCTGAGCCCAACACAACTCCCGGGCCTCATCAGAATCAAACCAGGTGGGGGTGCCTGCGTCTATTGTTTGAGTCCCCTGCTAGGCACAGCACCGCAGTTCTCATCGCCCTCCAGCGGTGCCGCCGACAGTATGTCTCACGTCCACGGGCAGAGAGGGGGGAGGAAAGGCCCAGATGCTGATGCGGGCTGAGATCCGGCGCCTCACCCTCCTCGCTCCCCGCCAGCCAATCTACTTTATTCTGTCCGTTCCAGCCCCGCAGAACACCTCGTACTCTCCTCGGCAGATGCAGTGCCGCATTGGAGACAACGGCGGTGGCCCAGGCGCTTCAGCGTCTCTGCCCGCCTCCTCAAAATGGCCGCAGGTTGTCTCACCCGCGCTCTCGATTCTGGCGGCCAGCGCTGTCTGGGTCACATCATGTCAACTTGCGACAGCACGCCGGGTGCACCTGCTTGTTCACTATCCCATGGACGCTCTACATTGATGAGCTGCAACCTGCAGATGCCTGATTGTGGCGGATAATCGGGCCTCGGGCGCGGAGCTGACTCAAAACACGCCCGCCATCTTGGCTGGCAAGCCACGCACCCTTCTTTGTGAAGAGACTTCTTAGGGAGACTTCACATGCTGACACCTTAATGGATCTTTCCTTGGGAAATGCTATGGAGGGATGTCACGCTAGTGGTAGTGTAGAGACAGATCAATGCTTTATACCCACAAACTCCTGATGAAGGGCAATCTCGATATTGGCGCAGTCATCTTTTGTATCCTGATTCTTGAACTAATCATTCTGTGCATTATTTGTTTATTTATTCAATGTTTTCTATAGCGTGAACATGACCCAAAAACTTGGGTGTCAGAGCGCTTTACAGTTCAACCGCATTCCAATTCAGATGATATCCAAATCTTTAACACCTACTACAGGGAATAGGTAATCCTATAACAGTGGCATATGCTAAAACTTACAAATAACACACAATTTAAGATTAATAGACATTAAGTAGAATTACCGTAATACAAGTCAAGAAGACACGCATGGTTATAGTATTGTATGACAAGTCAAAAAAAAAAACGAATATGAATTGATCAAGGTACCTGTCATTAGACCTCCTCCCTATTGACGGGAGCAGGGCCTTAAAGATTCAAACCACGCTGATTATAATCAGTAAAACCCAATCAATGAAGGCAAACTGGCTTGCATAGTCCCTGGTTTCATTATTCTGTGATTAGCAGGCCCCTAAACCTGCTTACAGTAGTAGCCTACTTGCATGACTGTATGAAGAAGATCGAAGGATTGTCAGTAGGTCTCGTACAGAGCCCTAGTACCTCTATTTGTTATGGGAGAAATTTACTCATCAGAAAGGACTTAGTCTCCTTCTTGAATCGAGGAGAATAGGTGATCCTTATAATATTCGGTGGGAGTGAGTTCCAAATTCTTTGTGCAGCTCCTGCGAACGCTCTATCATATGTTCTCTTCTTCCTGAAGAAAGCTGGTTTCAGTAAAAAATCTCTGGCACCCCTAGAGGATCTGCTACCTCCAGACAATGCAATTTTCTGGGCAAGGTAAAGTGGAGTTGTATGGTGCAGTGCCTTGTGTGTAATATATGCAATCTTTAGCTGTATTCTTGCCTCGTACGGTAGCCAATTGAGGGCTTTCAGATGTGGAGTGATATGGTTAACTTTTTTAGAGCCCGTTATAAGTCTAGCTGCAGCATTGAGACAAGCTTTAGGGGAGCAGTTGAAATCTTAGCAGGACCTGATAGAGTGGTGCAACCATACTCAATTCTTGATATGACCAGCGCCTGGACTGCTGTTTTCAGGTCATCTGTATCAATAAACAGCTTCAATTTTCTAAGGTAGCTCAGATGTAAGCTGGCATTTTTAGCCACCCGGGGCCCTCTGAATCAGTCGCAGGGGGTACCCATGGGTCCCCCCTTTCCATGCATGCACAGTGTGGTGGGCACCTTGGGGTGCCCACCACAGGGTGCACGCTTTTTCCCACTCACCCCTTTTTGCAATGGGAGCCTGTGTACGCGTTCGGTACACGGGCTCTGATTGAGTTCAATGGGAGTCCGAGTGAACCGAGTCTGTCACTAAATGGACACATCGGAATCGGTCGCTTGGACTCCTGGAGCACGAATCGTTCGGAAAGCTCTCCAGATCCGAGTCGTCTGGAGGGCTTTCCGAACTAGATCAGAATTGGGCCCTTAGTTAAATCAACCAGAATCGGGGAGCCGATTAGTGCAGTGATCATCTTGTTCCATTCCTTAACCCTGCTGGTGCTTTTAGGAGGGGAGATCAGAAAGCATTCTGTTTTCTGCGAGTTGAGCTTAAGATTATTGCAAGATAGCCATTGAACGGTCTTGTGTAGTGCTTGGTTCATTATGTTGATCTCTTCCACTGATGTAATCTTCATATACAGCTGAGTGTCACCTGCATACATGTGTTTAGTGCCGATGTATTTCTACACCCTCACTTTGAGGTGCCTGTATGTTCAGTTGTTCTTGGCTTTGTAATAAATCCACTAAACTTAATTGGGAGTCTGTGATTCTTAAGATTCCTAGTAAATTGGAACTGAAATGTTTGATCTGCTAAGTATTTCTTCCCCCCCTAGGCTTTCATGCTGATAAAAAGTCCCAGTGACCTGAGGTTCCAGAGCATATCTAGAACTTGAAACCCGGCTCCTTCATCATCATAATTTACACAGGGATCACTGACACTTTAGCACTGATCAGCAGTGGCAAAGTGCCCAGAGTACACAAACCAGCAAAAACTAAGTCCAACACACAGTCAAAAATACAGGCGATAGAGGCAAAAAGACTGGGGGAAACCAAGCCAAGGATGCAAGATCTAGCAAGTGTGAAATGTATGACATGTTTGATTAAGAGGTAACCATTCACAAATTCCTGTAATAAATTCTTATGTCCACTGATTGTTTTCATTAAAAGTATATTGATTAAAAAGTCATCTAAAATCCAGAGTTTGTGCTATGGTTTACATGCACGAAAGATGGTGAGTTATTGAGTGGCCAAGTTATATGATTGAACCATGTCGCCTTTATTAACAATTTTGTAAAATAAAGTCGGCTGGGGCTTTCTTCTTTGTTGATCCATTACTGGGCCCTCTCCCCTCGGCCTAACTGGGTCACATTCCTTACTTACTCAGTTAGTTTTCCTTGTGGAAATTGACCAACTTACATTGATATTCAGTACAGGCGTTCACAATTTGAGAGTCACAACATCTTTGGAATTCAGCCATACACAGGAGAAATGGCACAACAGGTCTAACTGAGAGCATGTGGCAATTATGAAAACATGTGTTATAACTGTACCGCGTGCTTCTGGAGCAAGGCCTGGCGGGGTTTATGAAGGCAACCCTTCTCGTAGCCCCTGAAGTGGTGAAATGTGAGTGGTGATCTGGAAGGCAGCAGGAGAAGGGGAGTGCTGCAGCCGATGGGGGACTACGTTTCACCAAAAGTGGGCTGTGCGTTAACAGAGACCACAGCCGGATTTATTATTTTTGGTGGGCACTGCAGCCGAGACCTTGCCAGCAGAAAAAGAGAATTTCACTCCCAGTTGGAAGCCAGGACATACTTTCCATTGAGGACTTAAGGGGCAAACATGCTGGACTACACTATTTGCTTCTTTTGTTTGGGTGTCCCTTTTAGGATTCAGCAAAAGTGGGAGCTGCCAGTTATTTGTGAGAAGTGCTACTACCGGGTGATGCCAGTAAAGTTACCATGTCTCAAACGAACAAATGGAAGGTTGGCATCTTTAAATTGCACAGTTTTCTGGCAAAGTCCAGCTAGAAGGAGTAAGTTTATGACTGAGTTGCAGAGCTGGAATTATTGGCATTTGAACAGACTCTCCTGCAAATTTATTTATGGTGTTCACAAAAACCTCAACAAGAAACTGCGGGACATTGCAGAGGCAATAAAGGTAGTAGAGATGAAGTTAGGGATTCAGGGCTATATTTATGAAAATTGTGACACAGGGCAGTGCAGCAAGTCACCTTACTGAGCTGCCCTGCGTCACTGAGAAAGGGCAGGAATGTGCCGTATTTGTCCAATATGGCGCATTCCTGTCCTCTTCCCTTGTGCTGGTGCAATTTTGGCAGCCTAGTGCCAAGCAGACACTCTTGCACCATGGTGCAAGGGTGCCTGTGTTGTAGGGAGGATTGTTTTTGTGCAGGAAGGGGCACCTTCCTGCACAAAACCAATCCTGAGAAACGTTTTCCTCTTTCTATATGTGCTGCAAAATGTAGCATACATAGAAAGAGAAAAAACGAGGAGAAATAAAGATATTTCTCCTCATTACGCCTTCCCTGGGAATGCGTAAGATCTTGGCATATTCCCATGTGTATAAGTCCTTGCAAATCTGGGAATGCGTCAAAATCCATGGGAGTTGCATGGGATCCCCACCCCAATGCCAAAGGAACGCCTACCCAGGGCAGGTTAAGGCAATGCAGCGATTTGTGCATCTTTGCCTTACTCCATATTTTTTAAACTACTCAGAGCCACGCAAAGTGGCTTTCCGTGGCTTCATAAATCTGTCATAGAGGTTTGCGTTGTGCATGTACCACGTTCTGTGGTGTAAGCATGACGCAACCTCTCATAAATATGCCCCTTAGCCTTAAGCGAACAAAAAAGTAGAGCAACCCGTGGAGGTAAACACTGGCAAAATATATCGATTGGATCACTGTCCAGATGGTAATAAGGAGACATTGTAGGAGATATCTTCTTTCAGGAACTGCTACATTGGCTAATGCGTGATGTGAAGTGACTGTTGAGCATTTTGACAATCTATGGAGAGCAGCAGTCCTCTGAATGCCTACAGTACCCAAAGAAGTGACATCAGAATCTCTTCATGTGGTGGCGGAGAATTTATTGGTGGAGTTGATGGACCAACAGTCAGCGTTGGAGCGTCTACTGGCAAAATGGTATATGGGTTACTCTTCGAAAATATAAAGAGAGACACTAATTCACAGAGACCCGTTGCGGTAGAAATGAGTGTCAGAGGGTGGCGAGATTCAAAACTAATTGCAGCAATATGATTAAAAATTGAAAAGACAGACGAAAGTTAAGCACTGTTGTTTCAGTGCTTGAATGCAGGTATTCAAGCCTGGAAGAGAGAGCTGATTAATATGTAGAAGAAATTGGTGGTGTGGGGAATGACAGCTTTGGGAAGAGTTTCCAGTGAAGCTGAAAGAGGAGTATTAAGGGAGGTGTCATGTCTTCACCCAGATTGAGATGGCCAGAGAGCCTGGGGTGATTCTCTAATCAGGGAGTTCTGAGAAGCCCATGGGTCTAGTCCTGAGGTAAAGCATAATGTTCTCGAACAGCCGGAGTCGGGGGTTTTTTCCAAAGGGGGAAAGAGGATGACAGTTTTCTGAGGTACACATTTTGGGGCATATTCTCAAGGAGCCATCGACGATTTATCGGCACTTTAGCGCCGCAAAAGTGGCGATAGACTTATCGCCCTATTCACAAGCTGGTGCAAACTGCCGACATCGCCAGTTTTCCTGCGATAGCTGCCGCAAAACACATCGCCACGGTTGAGAGCTACAACTAACGCTTATGATATGCAGAGTAGGCGTTCCCGTGCAAAAACACACGAAAACACCACTTCGCGAAATTCTCAACGACCAGCCAGATCTGCGATCCGAAAGCAGGCGATAAGGCGCGTTAGCAGCAGGGATTCAACACCTGCCTGTTACTGGTGTTAAGCAGGACGACAACCTGCAGTATGAAAGGGAGCCCAGCCTTGAGCCACATCTGAAGACCAACACATGCCAGGGAGACAATGATCATGCATCCTGGAGACCCAAGAGGACCACAACACCCACCGCAACCATCCCCCGGACCCTCCCCCCCAGGTCATGAAGTCCAGTAGTCAACGGTAGTGGAAAAACAGAACTTTATTACAAATACATAAACAACAAGACGAAAAGCTCAGCCAACGCGTTCCATTCCCAACGGGGAACTTCACCAGGGCAACGTGTGGATCCAATAAGCTACTAATGCTGCGGGAACTCCCCAATACCATTCCATATCCCGAAATCAGTAGTCAAAAACCTGTTGGAGAAATGGTGACAATGGTCAAGCGTCCTCATAGTCACAAACGTAATCTGGTACAGTGTATTGCACTTGGACAAACCGGAATGCATACAGGTATGATGAATCCAGAAAAGGAAGGTTATGACCACACAAACATCTGTTACGGTCTCATCATGCAGGATTCATCATACCTGTACACATCACGGTTTGTATCATCTTGATACCCCTGCACCTTCACTTCCCCCACGCTGTGCATGAACAGCTGGAGACCATGCAAGGGAATTACTCCATAGCTGCCTTACCACACGTGTCGGGGGCAATTGACTGTACACATGTACCACTTGTGCCCCCTGCCAACCCTGCACACAATTACCGCTACAGAAAGCACACGCATTCCATCAATGTGCAGGCAATAGTGGACCACCGGGGACAGTTCACCAATGTCGTCGCCAACTTCACAGGCAGTGTGCATGATACATACATCTCCCGACAGTCCATCAAAAACCAGCGCTTACAGGATGGCACCTATGGCAATGCACTGCTCATTGGTATGTACTAACTGAACACACCACACACCTCAACTCCACAATCACACAACACACAGCTGTGGGAGAGCACACGTAACATAATCACATACAACATGCCAACCAACATGCCCAACTACCGGACACGACAACACAAGTAACCATGGTAACAGGGGCCAGACATGTAGACAAACCATCCACAAAGGCAGAGCCCCTCTGCCACACAATTGCAGAATGTGGGGAGAGGAGGGAACCAAGAATGTGCGAAGGAGGCAAGTGACCCAGCAATAAGAAAGGACACAATGCCAAGTGTGGCGGAGATGTGCTGGACAGACTGCAGTATGCAGAGCACAGACATGTCCATGTGGACATCTACTGCTGGTGTTTGCAGTGTAGTGGACAGTGGATGCAAACAGGTTACCCCAGGCAGTGTGGAAGACCTTGGACATGTAGCCATGTGGTCCCCCCCGTAAGCCTGAGCAGAGCGGCCTTGGCCGGCGTATGTCGCGAATGAATAGCCCGGGGCCCTGGGCATGGTCCAGTTCCGGGATGATTAAAATGTTGCAAAGCAAGTGTCCAGTTCTGGGATGGCCACCACAGTAACTACTGCGTGTGTCTCTGTGTCCGCCATATCGTGACCATAGGCCTACACACACGTGCCCGACCACATTCAACGGCCATATTCACACTGGAGACGAGGTGACTACGTCCCAAGCCAACCCGCGCACATCTCGTCAGCACATGCAGGGTCATGTCTGCCAGGGCGGCGCCCCACCCAACCACGAGGCCGCCGCTGTGACCGGTGGTGCCTGCGCGATCCTGTGCGCCTGCTGCACCCCAGCCCTGGTCCCCAGACCGGTCCGCTGCCCAGCGATGACTGCCCGCCCCTGCGCACCCAGGCCTCAATGCTCACCTGCCGCCACCGGCGTGTCTCCAAGAGGGCCCTCCACATGCCAGTGCACCCTCCTCAGCCGATCGCTGGATTCCGCACCACAGGCCCCCAGGGCACCCTGCGGCACCGCACCGCGGAGTCATGTGTGTGCTGACTGCTGCCTGCGCATACACTGCGGTCCAGCAGGGCTCCAAAATCAAATCAAATCCTGATTTTCTGGACGCCGTATCGAGGCCAACGCATCATCGCAGGCTGCACACCCGCTCAGCTCTTCGGGTGGGCCTAACTCTGTGCACCGCAAGTCATCGCCACGTGGCGGTAGGCCCGTGCCGGACGCAGGCCATTGGGTGCCACTAACTCAGTGCACCGCAAGTCATCGCCACGTGGCGGTAGGCCCGTGGCGGATCCAGGCCATCGGGTGCCACTAACTCAGTGCAACACAAGTCACGGACCCTTTATGATTGAGTTCCGTGGATGCGGACGCCATCATGTCACCTCCGGCAGTGGGGGATGTGCTGTGGTGGGCCCCTTTTATTGGCAGGGTCACATGTCCCATGACGCCTGTGCTGGATGGTTGTGGTGTGGGTGTAAACCAGCCCTCAGGGAGCGGCTGTGGCATGCTGACAACTAGACCAGTGACCAGCAGATCACTACAGGGAAGGCCTGGGACATGTAGCTGTGTCGTCACCCCCTGTGAGCGTAAGTGGAGTGGGCTGGGCTGGCGTATGCCAGTCCAGCGTAGGGGTGTGAACAATGAGCCCGGGGCTCTGGGCGTGGTTCAGTTCTGGCCTGGACAAGGAAGTAACCAATGCGTGTGTCTCCGTTGTAGTGTCTGCGCCACCCAGACCATAATCGGCAATGTTGCACCCTGTGACCCAAGCCCCACAACATGTGCAAAATGGACGTGAGGGGGAATCAGTGACCCTACATTCATCCATACTGTCATACTTGAAGGATCATAGACATGACACATCTGTGTGAATTTGAATGTTTTATTCACATTCAGTGGAGTGTTGCAGCTGTAGCAGTACAGGGCCATGCAAACCCCACTTGACATTGTTGCCCCATGGAGGGCCAGCCAGAGTCCATTAGGGAAGGACAAATTCATCGGAAGAGGAAGAGTTCAGTCCACAGTCTGATTGCTGTGTCATTGGTAACCAAACATAATATGGCAGTCCATGTCGAGGTCCAAGGTGAGTGCCGCAGAGTGTATCGGGGGACAGTGAAAGGTGATGATGCAAAGGGCCGAACCAAGCTGAAACAGGCCATATGGCGGAGATGAATGCTACCGCTTCCTCATTACCACAACGGCAGTCTTATCCACATCATCGTCCTCTGATGTGTGATGTGCCTCACCTGTGGGTGGTGGTGTTTCGGCTGCAGCACTGTGTGGCACTGACACATCAGGTTCCGGAGGTGGATTGTCGGCTGCACTGTGTGGCAGTGACACATCAGGTGCCAGAGGTGGAATGTCTGCCGCACTGTGGGGCACTGACACATCAGAGGGTGGAGATGTGGATGGTGTAGGAGCAGCAGCATTTATCTGCACCAGGCCTTGTGGCAGCAATGCCATGATGAGGATCTGCAGGGCATGGAAGATCCCCGCTACATGTCGCTGATGTGCAGCCGTGGCAGCCATCCTTTCCGCATCCATCCGCACCATGTCCTCCATGAGCCTCCGCATGTGTCCCAACTCCCGGCTGAGATCACTGGAGCCACTCTGACTAGACAGGTGTTCTTGTCTCCGAGTCATGACTCCAGCGATGTCAGCCATGGCTCGATGGAGACCATGGAGAGGACTGTGGGTGTCCGTTTGGGACTGTAAGTGGTCCCTGATGGGACATAGACACCCATGGATGGCATCTAGTTTGGCTTCCATGAGGTCGAACCCCACCCTCACCTGCTCAGCCATCTCCTTCTGGCCCTCCAACACACGGCGTTGAAATGCCATGTGTTGGTCGTGGGGATCCTGGGAGACAGCCTGGGTGGTGGGTGCCTCCTGCTGTGTGGTCTGTGCAGGGGGTGGGGTCTCCTCGATGCAGCTGGGCTGCCCTGCTCCTGGGGGTGGGGTACGGAAGCTGTCCATGAGCTCTTGGAGGGCGTCGGTGTCGAAGGTGGGGAGGTCCTCCTCGTCATCTGTGAGGAGGTGTTCGGTCTGCTCTGCAGGAGGTGATGATTCTCCCTCTGCAATGTAAAGGGGAGATGCAGTTTAACAGTGTGTTCCATGTATGTTCACGCATTGGCCAAGTTTCCAAACAGACTGCATGACAATGTACATTGTGACTGTTTAGGAGGAGCTGCCTATTTGAAGCGGGACAGTGGAAATTTGTGCACCATCAGGGATGTGGGGTTGTACTTGTCCATTATCATGTCACAGTTTCCTGCTATGCCAAATGTGATTGGCCAGTTTCTACACACAAGCGGCAGCAGTTGTGTCCTCTGTTCTGTTGTGAATGTGTTGCAGTTTGTACCACATTGTTGTCAATGTTGATGTGCTTTGATTCTTGTGTGTGTGCTGCATTGTGTGAGAGTCACGTCTGCAGCTCAGACTTTGCTTAGCTTTCTCCCTTTCAGGCGGTGTGCCTTTGACTTCTGTGCTTATGCAGTGCTGAGATGTTGCATACTTGGGTAAATTGGGCTCTTGGTGGGAGTTGGGACTCTTGGGCATGGTTTGTCCGCAGATGTCTTGCTGTCGTCAGGGGTTGTTTGTGCACGTGAATGTGTCAGTGTGTGACCTGCTCCTTTCCGGATGTGGACCACACTCGGTGTCGTGGGGTGCAACATGTCATGATGAGTGGCCTGCAGACATGCTCATCGTCACGCAGTGTCACTTGCATTGTCAGTGGGGCTCACGGATCCGCAGCTTTGCTGGGTTCAGCACATGTGCATGGGTTTGTTGTGAGATTGGTGATGTGTGGGGAGGGCCCACTCTGGGCACATTGTGGACGGGGGACTACTTGCTATTTCTATGTGTGCTGCAGTATGGCAAGGAGATCAGGGACATGATCGAGAGTCATTGTGGTTGTGCAGTGTGCTATACTTCATTGTGCATGTGTGCCATTGTGCCCATCTCCCCCGTCCCCCAGTCCCTGGTGGTTACTCACCCTGTTGCTGTTGTGTCAGGTCATGTTGAGCAGTGTCCGGTCCCCCGACTCCTGCCACCGTCTCCACACTGATGACTGTGGACACCATTTCCTCCATCTCATCCAGCTCCTCCTGTGGCGCAGGACTCCCACCCCCAGTCTGCATTGCTGCTTTGCGGTTGTTTGCGAGTTTCAGCTTGGTTTTGCGCTTCACATCATTCCAGCGCTTCTTGAGCTCTTCCATTGTCCTCCTCAGCACTCCGACTGCATTCACCTTGTCCAGGATGGACTGCCATATTGTATTTTTAGTTGCCAATGACACAGTGGAGGTGACGAACAGTTGTTGATGGTGTTCTACCATCTCCGTTATCAGGATCCTGTTTTCCTGCAGGCTGAACCGCGTCTTCCTCTTCTTCTTCTCCTTGCCCTTCCCTGACCCCGAGGTCCCAGGCTGGTCCTCCGTGGGGCTTGTGGGGTTCGGGTTGTCCTCTGTACTTGCTCCGGCTACCTCCATTGTGCTTCGCAGTTCTTATGTTTTTTTTTTTTTTATTTGCAGCTTTTATGGTGATTTTTCCTGCCGAACGTGGGAATTGCAAGCCTGGCGCTGCTTGTCGCCGATTTTTCTATCGCGGTTGGGCCCATCGCAACTTTTTTCACGTTCGGGTTTCCTTTTTTATCGCCATCGCGGTAGTTGTATCGCTGACATTTGAGGCGTTATCGGGATACTATCGCATGTTACCGCCGTGTTGGGAATACAACGTTGACACAGAGTTATTTTCCAGCGATATGAAATATTGCGTTAGCCTATTTTGGCGATGTTTATCGCACGTTCTTGAGAATATCCCCCATTAATTCCTATTTTGGGAGATTCCATTTGATCGTTATCTCTGCATTGTCTTCTTCCCCCTTTACTCTTATCTAAGCATATGAGTAATGAATTCGGTTAATTTCTGTACAAAAAGGATACAATGTTGATACAATAGATGGCCTACTATTAATTTTAATTGAAAAACATTATTTAAACTATAACTGCAAGTTGATACTTTCCTGGTGAAATGCAGATTTATATATTGTGTGGAAATATTGTACCCTTTTATGCAGTGATGGCTTTGCACGTGGATGATGTTTGCCAAATCCAGCCATATGTATTTTGTCTTTTCTGCCCATTTAATATGACTGACGGCTTTCTAGGTTTAAGATCAAGACGTTTTTTATATAACACATTTATAGACAAGATTTACAGTAATAAAAGTATACTTTGGAAGTAAAGGAAAGCATAGCTCACACCAAACAGTATTTAGCTACTCAATAAGAAAAAGCTGAAATATCTTGACTCACCTTAAGATTTCTATTGTGCATACATACCGCAGCTAACAGTTTTTGTGCTTCTTTCATACACAACCTATGCTTGTCACAGCAGGGGCCTTTTATTGTCAGTTTCGATGTTTTATCCAAGCTCGTCTTCCGGGGAGGAAAGTCTTGCAGGATTCACTTAAAGTTTGCTCTTCCAGATTTTTTAGTTCTAGGTCTCTTGTTCATGCCCTGCAGACATAGCATTCATACTTTGAAAACCTCCACACTGAAGCTCCTGTTCTTGTCAATCATGATTCATAAGGGAGACAGGAGGATCACACTCCCATCTCTCACTGTATTTCATTTCAGGCACGTTTTCAGTACATTTTAAATCTCGAGTTTACATCCATGGCTCTGCAGGTGGAAAAGTTTGGTTGTCGCACTAACTGAATTCGAAAGTAACTTGCAAATCATGTATAGGTAGGTGTCAGCCAGTTTAGTTGCACTATTCTTTTTCCATGAGCGTATTTATGCAAAGTAACATTGCTTGCATATTTGCACCATGCGCTCTCTGGTGAAGAACTTCGTTAGTTTTATTTTTCTTCCAGTTAGAGGAAAAATATAGGAGTAATTATCGATTTGAGTAATTATTCATCTCATTGTTGTAAAAGATTTCTGATACTGCCTTTTGCCCCTTCACCGAGCCAGCTCAGTCGTATATTGTATTATGCAGAGAAGTTCACAAGGAGACTGCGGTTCCCTCTCATCTCAGTAGTTAGCTCTGGAGTGACCCCAGTCAGCCAGTTGAGGTAGGGAACCATACCCCGAATTGTGTGTCCTGACTCCGCTTGGAACGGGTGAGTTGCGCACGATGAAACGCTAGGTAGGCAGTGGGGTTTGGCTGCAAACCGCGCGTGGGAGAAAGCTTGTGAGATAAGGCTCTTTTCCGGATGAAAAGTACCTTAAGCTCAGTGTTAAATGCCGCCTTGTACTTTTCTGGGTATGACCCCTCACCCCCCACCCCGATTGTGGACCTTGAAATCAGTAATTGCTCAGGAATATAATGCTGAATCTTTTCCATAAGCACACTTGACATAAGCTTCACATACGCAGTGCTTAAATTGTATCAGAATAAGTGCTGGGGCCAAAAAATTTCACATAAGTCAGTGCTGCCGATTGTTGGGGTTTCCAAGGCTGACTGGTTTTGATTAAACCGCATGCCTCTTCTATCTGCCTCCCAATGCTCCCTGGCCCTTTATCCCACTCTTTCAGGCTGTTTTTCATCACTTCTTCTTCCTTTTTTACGTTGTCCCCTCTTTCTCTTCATCCGTGGCACATATTTTTCTGCCTTCCTTTCTCTTGCCCTGGGTCAAAGTCTGATAATAAAAAATAAGTTCCGGTTTCAAAAAATAAATGCTGGTGGGTCCCACCTACAACCACTTGGTCAAATTAAGCACTATAATATGCTTTGATCGCTGACGTCCACTGCAAGCCAATTTCTGACTGGGACATATGTGGTCCATTCTCCTCAGGTTGATACAGCTTACATTTTGGATGTAGAGATCTTGATTTGTATAGAATGTGGGAATTTAATAAATAAAAGTTACATTTCAAATGTTTGTATACTGGGTTGTTCTTTTTCTCTTCATATAGGCAGGGGTAGTTTCAGTAATATTTGTATTTACCAGATTTATTCGAGTATTTATCTAAAGTGGATAAACATAACTAAATAATGTAATTATTTTAAATCTATTAAATACAATTAAACATATTTTTCCAAAAATTAAATATAAAAAAATTCCCACCTAAGTAAAAAAAGAAATATATTTTATATGTATAAAAAAGAATGAAAGTGATGAATAGAATTATTAACTCAGACAGATGTCGATCTGATGTACTCCTGCAAAGAGGACTTTGTACAATGGTGAATTAGAATGAAACAAGCAGCCAAAGCTCTTTACTCACCCCTCTTAATTCCTTGTAATTCTTCATTATTGTAGGAAACTTGAGGGAATTCTAGTTCTTCATTAAAAGCTGCAAATGGCCAAACAAAAATCTGACAGATTCAAGAGCTGGCATAAATATCATTTGGCACATTGGATCCCAAAAATTGTATTAATTAAATAAGGACACATATATGGAGGACATAAACAACTGGAATGGGAAACTTCATGTACTGAACCATGGATACACCCTGCCCTCGCAATCTGCTACACATCGCTCTTAGCATGTTAGTGTTCAATCAAATGTCACTTTGTCATAAATCAAATTCAAACATCATACATTTTGGATCATAGAATGTTGCAGATTTTCGTATATTAAAAAATAATGACAATGTCTTAAATCTAATCAAAGCACATGCAATTTTTGCTGTCAAGAAACCTGGTGCACAGAGCCTTAACCCATTGATAGGTTTTTCCTAGTTCAAACTCCTGCAGAGACCTCCAGGAAGAACCATTGACCATGCGGGTTTTATCAACTTCTTAGACACCTTCATTAGAGCTTATTAGTAGCAAAATATCAACCAATGAGTCTTTTGTTCACATAACATAAATTGAGTCTAGGAATAGTGTAACCAGTTTTGGCCAAATCATAATAATGAACATTTACATTAATCCGGCTTCAAGTCAGAAGAGAACTGCCTTAAAAAAAGGATTAGAGATCTTTGAAAACGTAAAGACAGCTAACGTCACAGCTAAAATGACAATATCAGGCAAATTAAGTATGAATCTGCTCCAAGGAAGTCCACCAGTAGATACTTTAGAATTTCAGTATACGGTGGGTGAGGCAACCGTGAAATCTTGTCACAGCTCCAAAAAACGTCAATCCAGGGAGTCAAAATTTAACATTCATTATATAATTTACGACTGTGCAGTAAAAATGGGAGATTCCTTTCTGACAAGCCAGCAAAATATACCAGTTACCAAACATAGGGGCATATGTACAAGGAGTTAAAGCCGCTGTAGCGTCAATTATTTGACGCTACGGCGGCTTTTTTTTTATCGCCATATGTACAAGTTGCCACTAACCGCGGTTAGCGACAGTTTGCTGGCGAAATCGCCTGTTTTTTCGATTGCCACTTCTGTTAGCGATAGCTAACGAAAATGAGATGCAAGGTAGGCGTTCTCGTGCAAAAACGGCCGCTAACCCCACATCGCAATATTTACAAGGGATTCCCGGTCCGGCGATACTTTCCAAAAACAGCTGCTAAGGCCCGTTAGCGGCTGGATTTTAAGACCAGAAAAAAGGTGGTCTTAAAAATGGTGATAAAAAAACAGTACATAAGGGAGACTACCTCAGTGCCTCATTTGCTAACCTACTAATGCCATGGAGGTACTACTCTTGCAGCTCGGAGCCCCAAAAAGACCACCACAACAACCATCACCTCCAGGACCACCACAGAGGCAGTGCCAAAGAAGACAGCTGGTCTATTGCCAATGCACCACCCTGATAGACCTCACGCCAGAGGATGTGATAGCCCACTACAGGCTTAAAACGAGCTCCATCCTCCACATACTGACCCAGATAGCCCCCAGGCTGCAGGCACCATCACAGCGTAGCACCAACATCCCTCCGCAGACTAAGCTACTAGCAGTGCTGCACATATTGGCCTCTGGTACCTTCCAACCAACTACTGCAGAGTTGCTGGAGTCTCCCAGTCATCCTTTTCAAGGTTCCTCCCAACTGTCTTGGATGTCATTATAAGCCTGACGCCACAGCACCTACGCTTCCCCAACACTGTGCAAGAACAACTTGACACCAAGCAAGGCTTCTATGCCATTGCTGGGTTCCCGCATGTGTTGGGGGCAATTGACTGCACCCATGTTCTGCTTGTGCCTCCTGCGGACACTGCACACATCTACTAGAACATGAAGCACACACACTCCATGAACGTGCAGGCAATTGTTGACCACCGGGGCTTGTTCACCAATGTTATTGCTAAGTTTCCAGGGAGGGTGCATGACTCCTACATCTTCCGACAGTCCATCATCAATCAGCGGTTTGAGAATGGCACATATGGAAATGGACTGCTTGTTGGTAAGTACTAATTGAACACACCACACACCTCAAGTCCCCAATCATGTAGCTCAAAAATGTGATAATGCACATGTAGCAAAACTAATAGAACATGCCTTGTAACAGGTCCACCTACCATACACAAGAACCCAAGGGACTGCAGTTAGTGGGGGTAGCCTTGTAGACAAACTTTCCTCAAAGGTCCTGCCCCTCCGTCACACATTTGCAAATGCTGGGAGAGGTGGGAACCAAGTAGGTGTAATGCAGGGTCAGGACCAATGAGGAAAGTGTGAACAAAAGGCTACCCCCACAACCGCAGTCCCTTGAGACACATTAAATCCACCTGAATAGGGCGCACAGAAAACACTACAGAATTGGATGGGTGATAAGCATACCTTCCACCTTTTCACGAGAGTGCAATTGTCTGCGCCCTCAATTGAGAACAAGATAGGGGAACACCCCCACTGAAGACCCAGAGAGGTAAGCCCATTTCGCCATGAAGAAAACCCAGGATGCATGTGGGCCACCCAATAGGGGTGAAACATGTTGGCATACCATGAGGACTATCATCTCCTGACGACACCCGTTCATTTTCTTTCTCACATCCCCTGCGACTCAGTCATCAAAAGGCTACCTGGAGATAGAGGAGGATTTGTAATCTTCAGAACCCCTGGCCTATCTCTCTTAAATGCACCCTGAGATATGGTTGAGCCCACCCTGACCTTTTGGAGTCAGGGTGAACCCGATGATGAAGCATGACACCACTAGAGTGTGTGAGGGTTATTTAACAAAAAGGAATTGCGTCCTTCCCTGCATTTGAGTGGTTGACGCCACGAGAGTTCAGTGCCAAGCTTTCATTACACTGGATGGGATACCTCTGGTGAATAGTATTTCATTTGGGAGGACGTATCCACACCCGGGAATACCTCTCTACCCTTGCGGCTTAGGTGAAGGGCTCTTCTACCTTAGCCAAGTATAACATGCATATGACTACCCTGGTGAGGTTCAGCAATATGATGCACAAAAGCTGAAATAACAATGTGTGTCGAATGTTAACTGACACACACTGAAATATTGGTGGGTATTACTCAAACATGCATACATGCAGAGTCAAAGTCAATTCATGCACAAGGACATCAATGCATATGTACGTTGTCATCACATGTCCTAGTGAGTACATTGCTCCAGGTAACAGTGTCACAGTCACTCAACCACTGACCCGCCTTTGGGGCAAGGTGATTGTAATTAGCCAACAATGACTTCAACGTTTAGCAGACAATGAATCTCTCTCACAGCTACCCTCAACACAATCACTCACAATGAGGCATATAGATGATGTCCCAAAACAGTAATCATCAAAAACGTAAGGGGGATGTGCCAGCAGGCACATGTGTCAATGGTGCACCCCATTAAATATGTGCACATGAGAGGATCAGTATGTGCAACAGGCCTGTAAACAAACTGTAATCTATTAACGATTTAAACATACATCCTGACAGTCACAACATGGAGGCAATACACAGGATCTAGACAATGCCACCATGGTGATGTGTAGACTGTCAAGTATAGGCAATTTAATTTGCATTGATGCTGGTCAATTGTCTGAAGCTACACATGACAAACCTGAATTTCCAAAGTAGCACAAATCACACACCCCAAAATAGACACTCTGCAAACACACCAGGCACAAATACTAATGGACACATCTCTCCATTATATGTTTCAGGTGATCAAGGATATGCACTCTCTCCATGGCTGATGACACCCCTCAGAGCCACAGACACACAGGCACAGAGACAGTACAATGTTGCCCTTGGATGCACCAAGTCCATTGTTGAAAGGACATTTGGTGTGCTTAAGTCAAGGTTCCGGTGCCTCGACATATCAGGTGGCAGACTGCTGTACAGCCCAGAACTAGTGTGCAAAATAATCCGTGCGTCTTGCACAACATATGTGTCCGCACAAATGCGCCATGGCTTGAAGTGATGGATGAACCGGATAATCCTTAGGATGACCAGGAAGTCGAGGCCGATGCTGCACACCACAGCTTCTGCTGCCGGAACAGCATGGGGGAACGAATTATAAATAATTTCTTCACATAAGCACGTCAAAATATGACATCCCTTTTTTTCTTTTCTTTTGAAAATGCACATAACCATAGTTTGTGCAATAAAAAATCACTACACCAAAACCTTGTGTGCATGTTTATTCTCTGCATAAGTTAATATATCTGACAAGTGAAAGTTAAACATTGTGCGGTTAGTAATGGTGAATTGTAAGTTTTAGGGTGGGTATGTGTTTTGGGGGTCAGATATGAATTTTAGGGTGTGTTTTGGGGTCAGTTATGAATTTTAGGGTGTGGTTTGGGGGCAAAGAGATGAATTTTAGGGTGTATTTTGGGGGTCAGATATGAATTTTAGGGTGTGTTTTGGGATCAGATATGAATTTTAGGGTGTGTTTTAGGGTCAAAGATGAATTTTAGGGTGTGTTTTGGGGTCAAAGATGAAATTTCATCAAATCCTGTTCATCTGAGGAACAACTTGCACTTAGCGTCCAAATTCTGTCCGCCTTAACGCAAACGCGATAACTTTTTCATAAGAGCTATGGAAAATAATCGCTAAATACATGTAACAACACGGAATATTACCGCTAAAGCCAATTTGCGTGCAGAATCTCACCGCATAGTCAAAAAACGGGCCACAAACACACAGGAAGTGATGTCAGCATGTATCCTGTGTACTGTAGGAGTACTGTTCACTTTCACTTTCTCTTTCTCTTTTGAGCACACTGCTGGTGACTGTGGAGAGTGTTGGAGGTGTTTGGAGTTGTGTGCTGGTGATTTTGGATTTTGAGAGTGTTGTTGTGTCCTGTGAACTGTCCCTAGTGTCTCTGTGAATTCTTGTGTACTTGTCCTTACGTGTTTTTTACGTCTTGTACTAAATCTTGTTGGGTGTTTGTTCAAGGGGTAATTTACATTATTAATAGTTGCTGGGGTATATATTTGGGCTTTATTTTTGTAGGAGTGGGTTTAGGTATGTTCTGGGAGATGGTGGGTGTGGGTAAGGAGGGCAGGATGTCAGAGGGGGCATTGGGGGGCTTTCTCTGGCTAGTTAAGTACTACCTGCCCTTGATGGTTGAGAGTGGGGGTCAGATCATGCAGGGATATGTGGTACGTGTGTGGAAGGTGAGGTGGGAGCATGTGAGGAGGCAGATGCTGCGGGTCTTCGGTGTGGACAGGACTGTCCGACAATGGAAGCACCGATGGCAGGATTGCGTGGGCCGTGAGGGTAACATGTTGGACCACCTGGAAGTCCTCATTGGCCTACAAGGTGGTAAGTGCAACCTCAAAATTGTTAAATTAACACTTTAGTATCAAATCAAAAATGCTGTCTGTAACACATTGGGGTATATGTTCAAGAAAGTGACGGAGTGAGGCGTTAGCCGCCATGCCTTCACGCCTAACTTTGCCACTTCAGAAACGCAAGGCTGCACCATATTTACAAGTATATGGTGCAGGCTTGCGTTTCCCCCTGCGCTGGCGTGACACTTAGCAGTGTAGTGCCAACCCAGGCACCCTTGCACCATAGTGCAAGGGTGTCTGCGTGCAGGGCAAAGATTGTTCATGTACAGGAAGGGTGACCTTCCTGTACATAAACAATCCAAGGCATTTTGCTATTTCCATGTGTGCTACACAAGGCAGCACTCATGGAAAAAGCAAAAAGGATGAGAAATAATGCATTTCGCCTCGTTTTGCAAAGTTAGGATCAGGTTTTCCCTGACCTTAACTTTTGGCGCTGCCTCCTATGTACGCTGCCCTTGTACCTAGGTTTTGTGTAACGTTTGATGAGATAGGAAAAATTGTTCATTTAAAATATGGACATCTCCAGAGTGTCATGCACCATCAATAGTTGGGACACACCCTTGTGCGATCTGCAGCGACGCTATTGTCTACAGACCTTGGAGAACATGATGTTGTTGGGAGAAACGGGGCCTTGGGAATGTGTCACACAAGTAGTGTGTGCAAAATGTGCAAATGTGCAAGCAGGATTGTCTTGTGTTGCCAAACTCTGCATTATCATGTCTTGTGGGAATAACAGGCAAAGTAGACACAATCATGTATGCAACATGAACTGCAACAGTACAGTTACAGAGCATTGTCATTGATGTTGATGAATCGGATGATGAATAGGACACATGTGTGAATTTACGTCTGATACCAACACACGTTTCTTTTCATGTCTCACAGCTGGCAGACCACTGATCACACAGGGGGACATCAATGCCTTCAGGGACCCACACGCCACTGGTGAGTTCACCCATTAAATATTGTCATTGTGAGATGTGATGAATGTCTGGCTAAAATCCTGAACGTAGTAGTATGCAGTATGGGTGTGTATCACATGTACCTTGCCTCCAGTGTGATGATGTTTCATGGAAGTGTGAAGTGTGAACTAATCAGTAAGTGAAGATGGAGCAATGCATATGTCTTGCGGATGTAACTTTGCACATCCCCAGTCAGTGATACCCATGCAAGAAATATCAATGGGTTCTGTCACTACAGCACATGCATGTGGATTACAAAGCTTACAGACAGGAGAGGAGACATGTGAGTGGTGGTGGTGATGAGTATGACCAGACATGGAATGCGTATACATCCTTGACTGAGATGACTGTGCAAGTGGGCCAGAATATGCACAAGGAGGTAGTGTTTTTCAGGCCGTACGGGGTCAGACACAGGTCTGCACAGTACTATTGTAGGTATGCTGCATACCAGCTTTCCAGAAGTTGCGGGCGTAGGTTTAAACCAAGGATACCAATGGCATGCTCCCCAACCACCTAGCAAAGATGGCCCTATGTATCTAATTGCCATGTTTTGGCACTGCAATGGTGTTGTCAAGCTGTCTCCTTGGGGTCATTCCCCTGGTAGACTCAGGGGCAAATGTACAAGCCCCTCTCGCCACCACTACGTCACCTATTGTGAAGTTGTGGTAGCGAGAGGGGCTGCGCCTCATGTACAAGTCAGTGTTCAGCCACCTAACGTTGTTTTTCCATGTGTGCTGCCTTGTGGAGCACACATGGAGACAGACCAATTGCATAGTTTGATTCATTGCAGGAAGGTGTCCCTTCCTGTGCATGTACAAATAAAATGAAAAATGTGAACTTGACGCTTCCATTTGTGCTGCTTGATGCAGCACAAATTAAAGTGACAGTAGGGCTTTTCCAGGATTGTTCATGTGCAGGAAGGGACACCTTCCTACACATAAACAATTCTCCCCTGCACACAGACACCCTTGCACTCTTGTGCAAGGGTGGCTGTGTTGGCGCTGAGTTGATAAACTTCACGCCATCGCCGGGAGACACGCAGGGCTGCACCAGATTATTGTACATATGGTGCAGCCCTGTGTTACAGAAGTGGAGGAGCAAGGCGCTACACCCGGATGGTTAATGCCTCTCTCCTCAAATTCCTTGTACATGCCCCCCTCAGTCAGGGTATGTGACAGCACCATCATTTGACACTGACAGTCTCATTGTGTTGTGACACTACATGTCACATGCCATGCACTGTTATGTCAAAGTCACCATCATGTTGTAACTGATCCTTAAATCAACATTGCGTTGTCCATGTCACTTTCGAACTTCACAATCTTTTGCTAGAGTGTAGGCTCCCATGTTTCACTGACCTTGTGTTTCAGAGTTAAATGGAGAACATTGACATAGTCATCAGGACTCACATATTGTCATTGCTCTTATTTTACTGACATGTCACCAGAGGAGACCCACACGTTTTAGGTCAGGAAAGACCGATAGCTGCATATACGCAGGGTGGCCAAGGGCTATTGCAACATAGAGAGGAGGCACCGAGCTGACCGGGCAGCTGGGAGGTGGAAGTCTGTGCCCGAAGTCGTACTCCACCAGATGCAGAGGGACACACAGGCCATACCGGGCCCTTCTGGCGACAGGCGTGGGTTCCAACATGGACAGAGATCAGCACATCACCCCGAAACACCACACAGACAAGCTGCTGCATCTGGATCCGACACATAATCTGGTGCCCCCTCACAGCCACACGGACAAGGGACAATGCCATCAGCAGCACCTACACAAGTAGTTGGATTTACCATGAGGGACCGTCGATGCATGATGGACATGAAGGTTAGACTGGCACAAGTTGAACGGGAAATGGCGGAGCACACCACCCACCTGCAGGACATTAAGGCTGCCCTGGGTCTCCCATTTTGACTCTGAACAATAGTGACCCATCCTCCTTTTCTCCGTTCCCCCAATGTTTTTTCATATTAATAGTTAGTGCTAGGTAAGTTTTTTAAGTGTTAGGTAGTGTAGTTGTAGTGTAGGAATGGGTAGTGTAAGATTTTAACATAGTTTTAGATTGTTATTCTCTTGTAGTATTTGGGGATAAGTTTCCTTTTCCTTTGGGTGGGGGGTTGATGTATTTGTTATTATAAAAAAAAAATACCATAAAAATATATATTTGTGTAAGATAACTATGTAGTTAGATTATGTTTAGCTAAGATGTATTGTCCTGTCTTCTGATGTGCTTTAAGGGCGGGAGGGGGGTTGATGTCTTAGATATGTTGTTGCATGTTTAGGATTAGTTACGGTAGATAGTTTAGATTAGCATTCACTTAGTTCCAGTTAGTTAAGATTAGGTTAGTTGTAGTAGTGCTTAGTGTTAGTTTAGGGTAGTTAATTTTGTTAACTGATAATAAATGTTTACTGG
Organism: Calotriton arnoldi; assembly: GCA_963921515.1. Classification (NCBI taxonomy): domain Eukaryota; kingdom Metazoa; phylum Chordata; class Amphibia; order Caudata; family Salamandridae; genus Calotriton; species Calotriton arnoldi. Next base: position 776,422 of record CAWUFW010008434.1, on the reverse strand, counting down.
TTTTGAATTCTGGTTGCACTTATGTCAGAAGTGATTTGGTGGAGTGGTGCTTTTTACCTTGTACACAACTTATTCAATCACAGAACAATCATTTGAATGTGTACGTGTGGTCATGACATGTTACTTAGCTGGACGGATAGTGTTAGGATCCATTTGATTTGAGCACAGGAAACTTGCATGGATTAAAGGGTGGCAAGTAGGAGTTCTGCCCTAGGCTAGTGACACTCTTTTGTGAAGTTTAACATCTTATGTGTAACTCACATAGTTGGACAGCACATTGTTGCCCATTTACAACACAATGTACGAACATGGCCATGAGCAAACATTGACATTGCAACTCTTATCCATCATGAAGATGGAGGTATGCGCCGTGTTCCCCAGATTACGGCCCCAACCTGCATTTCACATGAGCCTGGCGCAGAGTCCATCTACCATGCACAGACATAGGTACACTTGCTGCGTAGTGCAAGTGTGTCAGCATTATGGAAATTGGATGTTCCTGTGCAGGGAGGCTCACCTTCCTGCCCATGCAGAATGTTGTAATTTTGCGGATCAAATGTGCACGGCACAAGGCAGAACACAGTTCTGCAGCAAACAGGAGGGGAAATGTAGCATTGCTCCCTGTAGTGCCAGTGTCATACCCACTTTTCCTAGCTGTTACTTTTGGCATTGCCTCATAGTGATGCCACCCTTGAAATGGTGGTACAGCATCTGACTATATGCTAATTGCAGTGCACACACATCCCTGGACACATTGCCCTTTCCTTTCACAGTGAGCACAGTATGAGAGGGTTCCTTATTTCCAAGGCATTGTTAAGCTACGGGAAGTGGCTGACTGAGGACTTGCACTTTAGGATAAGTCCCTATTGCCAACACAACTTTACTGAAACAGACATTGTGGTTCCAATAGTGGGTGGTAGATATGTGCCATTACGAATCTTCATCTATGTGAATATGGTGTGCTCTGTCTTGGTATGTGACATGCAATGACCCCCATCACAACAAGCTTTGTCCACCCCGTTGAGTGTGAGTAGATCTGCCAAGTGAGACTTGTTAGCAATGCTAAATGGAGACACTACTTGTGGCATGCGACTGACTTGGACATGTTTCCGCACATGCCTATTCCCATCATGTACGTAGGGCAATGGTGGAATCTTGCAAGAATGCTGTATTTGAGCAATGAGGGCACGGCTAGTTCACACATACCCGGTCATCTCACTGCCTATCTGGGACACAGTTAAACATGAGCATTTATCATATGTCCCTCGGTGTACGTTTTGATGGATTCACTGGCCCAACATTTTTTAAGACTTCTATACTTGAATGGTCACAGGCAACACACATCTGTGTGATTTAAATATTTTTATTTGCATGTGCAGTGACTTTGGTGAAGACTGGCCCAGTACTTGGTCAAACAACCCCCACATTCCATAGATGCCCAGTGGAGGGCCTGACAGAGTCCTTTGAGGGTAACATGTCAAGAGGAAGAGGCAGAATTCAGTCAGCAGGCTGATTGCAGTGTCATTGGGAACAACACAAATTATGGCAGTCCATATCGAGGTCCAAGGTGAGTGTCGCAGAGTGAGTCTGGGGACAGTGGAAGCTGATGTTCCAGGGCATGATGCTAAGCACAGATCATCCAAGGAGAAACAGTCCATTTGGCATAGATGAATGCTATCGCTTTCTTCTTGGCAATAATGCAGATTCATCCACATCTTTATCCTCTGATGTGCCATGTGCCTCCTGTGTGTGTGGTGGTAGATTGGCTGCGGCACTGTGAGGCACTGACACATCAGGGGGCTGAGATGTGGATGTTGAAGCAGCAGCAGCATTCATCTGTGCCAAACCTTGAGGCAGCACTGCTGTGATGAGCAGCTGCAGGGCATGGAAGATTCCAGCAACGTCTCTGTGGTGTGCAGCCGTGGCAGCCATTTGTGAGGCTTGCATCCGCTCCATGTTCTCCATGATCATTCGCATGTGACGCAACTCCTTGCTGACATCGCTGGAGCCACTGTGACTGGACAGTTGTTCTTGTCTCTGAGACAGTACTTTAGCGATGTCAGCCATGGAATGCTGGAGAGCATGGAGCGGACTGTGGGTGTCTGTGATGGTCTGTAGGTGGTCCCGAATGGGACTGAGACACCCACGTACCCCATCTAATTTGGCCGCCAGGCTGTCAAACCCCACCCGCACCTGACCAGCCATCTTCTGCTGGACCTCTACCGCACGATGTTGAAATGCCAGAAGTGGGTCCTCAAGGTCCTGGGAGACAGCTGTGGTGGTAGGTGCTTGCTGCTGGGTGTTTTGTGTAGGGGGTGGAGTTTCCACGACGCTGCTGGATGGCCCTGCTCCTGGTGATGGGCTGCCAATGGATTTGAGCAGCTCTTGGAGGGTGTCCTGGTCGATGGCTGTGATATCTTCATCTTCATCATTGAAGAGTGGGACAGGATGCTGTGCAGGAGGTGATGTTTCTCCCTCTGCAATGTAAAGGGGTGATGCAGTTGTATGTGTGTTTCAAGTATGATCATGCATTGGATAAGTTTACAAGCAGACTGCATGGCAATGTCCATTCAGAATGTTTAGGAGGATATGCCTATTACATGCCAGATAGTGATTCATTGTACAACATCACGGATGCGACGTTAGAGTTGTACATTATCATCTCACAGTTTACAAGTATGCTAAATGTGAGTGACCAATTTCTACACACATGCAGCACCAGTTGTGTCCTCTGCTCAGTAGTGACAGTGATGCAGTTTGTACCACATTGTTGTCAATGTTGTTTAGCTCAGATTTATGTGTCTGTGCACTGCATTGTGGAATAGTCACCCCTACTTAGTACACCCTGATACTTTTTCAAGATTGCTCTTTTTTGGAGGGGTGGATTGCATGGTGCCACACCTTGCTGTTGGCAACGCAACATGATTGTTGTTGTGCCTTGATTAGGGCTATCCCACTGTTGTGATCTGGGTTGATGTGATTTCCACATGATATGGGCAGGGAGGTATGCTTGATTTGCCATGATACACACAGTGTAAATACTTGTTCATTTTGTTAAGTCAAAGGGAGTGATGACATCTTAATGGATGCATGTTGATCTGCAGGTATGGTACAGCTTTGGCTTTACTGCCCCTTATCCCTTTCACCCAGTGACCCTTTCACTTATGTGCATTTCCAATGGTGAGATGTTGCAAGCTTGACGAAATATGGGTCTTGGTCACAGTTAAGACACTTGTGCATTGTTGGCCAGCAGATGTCTTTCTTACATCAGGGGTTGTATGAACATGAGGAAGTGACAGAGTGTGACCTGCTCCTTTAAGGATGAACTCCACACTCAGCCACTTCAGTTACAGTGGCCTGCACCATGTTAACGTGTTTATGGTGCAGGCATGCATTTCATCATGCACTGTCACTTGCCTTGTCAGTATGGCTCACAGACAGGCAGCTTTGCTGGGTAGTGCACATGTGCATGGGTTTGGTGCGAGAATGTTTATGTGTGAGGAGGGACCCCTTCAGGCACATTGGCAATGATGGACTAATTGCTGTTTCTATGTGTGCTGCACAATGCAGTACACATGTACATCCAAATAGCTTTGGCTATTGTGAATTCTCTTGTGTGCATGTTGTCGGTCATGTTTTTCCTTGCATGCATTACTTACTGCCCTCCTGTTGGCTTAACCATTGTGAGTATGGTGCAGCGTGACTTTCTATTGTTGTTGCAGGCTGAACAGACAGTAACAACACCTATTACCCTCAAATGTTGACACCACGTATAGTGTGTAAGTGGGCCTAGATTTAATTGCTGTGGATTTCCAAAGGCTTATTATTGGTGCTCAGGCCCTATCACCCCCCCCCCCAACATCACATCAGGTGCAATTGGCAGGGTGATGTGTGTTTGAGAATATGCCACGCAGATGGCCACATGGATGATACATGCTGTCCTGTTTCAGATTATTGGATGCCGGGGTTTGTGTGCGGATGATAACAGGCATGACTGCAGATTTGTTCACTGACACTGTTGACTTTCCCAAAATACTTGTTTGCATGCACATCAAGGTGTAATGGGCAACTCACACCAGGACTAATGTAGAATACTGTTTTCGGTATGGCACATGTGTACACTTGAGAGTAGCGGAGTGCATTTTGACCTGAGGGGTGATGGTACCATTTAGTAATTTTACATTCTTTTGTGCTAAATTGCTATTCTTGCTTGGTGTCATACTTGACTTGTGATACTTTTTTACAGGGACTTTTTACTTCTGTGAGTATGGTACACAGACAAGACATGAAGTAAAATTATGGTGACACATTCCTGATATGCGTAGTCCATGCACTGTACTGTTGAAGGCATGTCCCCCTTGTTTATGGTATGACATCACATTTTGACTCAACTGTACTGAATGTGTACATTGTGGGATATGCACCTTTTAGACAGAAGGCTGCATGATCACTATGTTGTTACAATGCATGTGTTTATGGTATGCAGACTCACTATATGCTTTCTCACTTGGTGTTCACAGGGCTGCATCTCATGAACAAGGAAAGGGGCACATTGCCTGGTGATGCAGCAGGGTGTCAAAATGCCCCCCCTTGCATCAACACCACACACATACAATTTGTCTGCACAGGACTGCATCTCTTTGATGACAATATGAGGATGCACTGTGAATGTGACTGATTATGTGCATAAGTGAGCATGCCACCACCAATGTCAGCACACATGCACCATTGTGCAAGGGTGTCTGAGTTGATTTGAAGAGTATACATGTGCATGAAGGGGACCTTACTGCACATACACATTTTTGCACACAACTCAGACACACGTGCACAATGGTGCATGTGTGCAGACATTGGTGGTGGTATGCTCACTTATGCACATAATCAGATGCGTTCACAGTGCATCCTCATATTGTAGTCAAAGAGATGCAGCCCTGTCCTTTGCTCTTTCATGTTGCCCTTATTTTGTGGTCTGATATAAATCTTTGGCTATATTTTGAATTACTTTTCAGTGCAGATTTCCAAGTCTGTTGACTAGGGTGATATGTGTCTATACCCCCAGGGACAAGAGTATCTGGGACATGATCTTCAGTCGTTGTGAGTGTGCACTGGGAGATATTTAATTGTGCATGAGTGACATTGGGCCCATCCACCCCCGTTCCCCCAGTCCCTGGTTATTACTCACCCTGTTGCTGATGTGGCTGGTCATGTTCAGCACTATCCTGTCTCTGGACTCCAACCACCGACTCCTCGCAGAAGACTGTGGACACCTGTTCCTCCAACACATCCAGCTCCTCCTGTGGCGCTGGACTCCCACCTCCGGTCTGCAGTGCTGCCTTGTGATTGTCCGACAGTTTCTCCTTGGTCTTGCGCTTAGCATCATGCCAGCACTTCTTGCAGACGTTCACTGTCCTCCTCACCTCTCCGACACCATTCACCTTGGCTGCGATGGACTGCCATATTGCATTTTTGGTACCCAATGACACAGTGGAGCTGAGAAAGAGCTGGTGTTGTTTCTCTGTCACCTCCGCAATCAGGACCTGGTTTTCCTGCTGGCTGAACCTGGTTTTTCTCTTCCTCTTCCCCTTGCCCTTCTCCTGGGTCTCTGTCTGGTCCTCCTGGCTGTTTGGGGGGTTGTTGTCTCCTGCAGTACTGAGTCCAGCTTCCTCCATGGTTCTTCAGAATTCTTTTTTTTTTTTCTGTTTGTGATACTTCGCGGGCGTTTTTGTAGTTGCTTTTCCCGCCTAACGTGAAAAATAGTGGCATCACGCTAATTAGCATGCAGTTTCTTGCCGCTGACTGGCCTGCCGCCACTTTTCTCATGTTAGCGGCAAGATTTTTATCGCCGTAACGCTGTTGTTAACGTCGACAATTTCCGGCGAGATGAGAAACTATCACCATGTAGCGACGGCTTGTCCATACGTCGCTAACATGGCGATAGTTATCGGCGGTACGCGGCGATAAAAAATTGCCGCTAACTAACGTTAGCGATAGTTATCGCCAGTCCTTGTACATATACCCCATAGTGTGCCATTTCCAGACTATACATTTGCCAGACTCTCTCTGTTCAAATATATAATCGATTCCAAAATACTTGAATGCTTCACAAGTGATCATTTGCTTCAACCTGCAAGCTTGTCAATTAGCTTAGGGAAAATGGGCAAAGCATCAAATTTGACTGAATTCACAGGCCTACAAAAACGGAACAGGTTAAGATGGTTTACAATTCATCTCCATGAACTAGATGCTTGGAGGGAGGAGACTGTGATCCAATGGCAAACCCTTACACAGTCATCAATAAACGGCCACCACGCGACAGCTTTGAACACTGTGACAGACTTTTTAATCAATTACAATGCCAATAAAGCCACACGGAGTGTAATCCAAGGTAAGACCGGCAATACATGGTTCACAACACAGCTAAGACAAAACAAGGGAACTAGGCAGGCTTTGACCACAGGACAGATCAAGCAGCTTAAACCCACAAAATCTAGATATCTTTAGAAATTGTTCAGAAAATATATAAAAGATGTCTATGGGAAATAAAGTGTAAAAAAAAGGAGAAAGAGTAGATCACCCTTTTAGCTAACTTTAAATCCAAAGATTTTGGGTCTACATAAACTCTTTGGATTATTCGACCCCCTAAATAATTGGAACTATCATCCCAGCTATTCTGCTGTAAAATCTTTTCATCTTTATATTGTCAAAGTCAGAGCTCAGCACTCACTGCACTAAGTAAAGCTTATAGATCATCTTGGGCAGAGGTAATATTTGTACATTGGTGTACAAAGAAATCTGTACCTTTACATATTAGAAAAGCAAAGCCCAAGAGTACCCCATGCCCATATTGTCTGCCTATTTTACTTTCGGTTACGGGTTCCGATGGCTACACTCTTTATTTAAAGCCTGTCACTTAACAAGATTGATACCATCACCTCAAGGCTCAATACTTTGTCTATTACATAAAAAAGGCTCACAAACAAATCCCACTAACTGTAGAATGATTGCTTTGCTCAATACAGAGGCAAAACTGAATGCAAGATTACTCTTAAGCGACCTTTTAAGCTAGCAGAGGACAGGAACATGGCATTAAACAGGCTTTAGGGGTGACTATGGAATCACCACCAACATCATGACTCTTTCAGTGTTAACAAGTGAATATACAGTGACACCCCTCATTGAGCCTTAATGCCCATTTTATCGACTTCAGCACTGCGTTTGACTCCATCGGTCTCAATAAGCTCTGGTTTAAACTGAATTCAAGAATCATTGACTATATATTGTTAAAAGCGATCTAAATCCTATAAACTGACGCTTGGGTTCTTTTGAAACCTGGGGACAATGTCTCTTTCTAAGAAAATATTCACAAATGGAGGCTTGAAACATGGGTGTGTTTTGCCACCAAGTTTGTTTGATATATATTTCTCTGACATTGCCTGGACAACCCAAAAGGATGTCCACCAAAAATGGGGGGGGTGTCAATATCAATGTTAATGTATGCATATGCCACTGTGATTTTCAACCACACTAGCATGGGACTGCAATACACATTGAGAGGACTTGAATTTCATTGTAACAACAATTGCCTAAAGGTAATTCCCAAGAAATCCAATGTGCTCTATTTCGGCACAATTAACAAACTACACCATTATGCATCTTTAATTAAACTGTGCACAGTGTACTTAGTCTCCCTCACACAATACCCATTACTCGTCTTCAGCACAATCTTAACCTGTGATCACCCTTTGACAAATCCCTATGAGCTCCCCTGCACAAGGGAAATAGCTCGCACCTGGATCTCTGAGACCGGTGCAAGGAGGGCCCAATGATGAAGCATGCCACCTAAAGGTGAGTGAGGGCTTTTCGTCCTTCTAATACTAATACCATTTTCTGTTCTTCAGAGATACTATAGCACATTTACCACTGCTTTAGCCCCAAAGAAGAAGTTTTGTTTGTGGTTCATTGAAACAAAATCATAACATCTTCAGCCTTGCCTTCAGTAGCACTACCTCTGTCTCCAAGAAAGGGTGAAGCTTTGCTAAGATGCTCCTACATCTCTGTTAATGAGCTGCCATTGTTTTGACTCTGTGCCCCCTGTTTAGTTTGACCTCATCATGGTTGTCAGGCAGGAGAAAGTATAATAGTCTGATGGCAAAAGCTCAAATGTCAGGACCCTCCAAATCCTCTGCAAGCACCCATACATGCATTTCTCCTGATGGCAGGAATTGATTTTTAATACTTGATATTGCTGGTGAGCCTCTAAGTATCTTTACGTCTTGCAGCAGAGTCTTCTAGGAAGTTATATTGTCCCTGCTGGTCTCTTTGTCTACTATTCTCTCCCCCAAACAGTCCACACCTTTTCGCAGGCCCTCAGCTTGAGTCTCAGGTCCCCGTAGACCTCTTGTAGGCCCTTTGTCAATTCCTCCTTGAGATCAGCTCAGAAATCCTTCTTGAAAGAGGGCAAGCTGTCCAGGAGGTCATTGCTGATATTTGGGGTGCAGATGCTGACCCACCACTAGCATGCTCCTCTCCTTTAGTGGTGGACACTGCTACAATTGAAGTCCAAAACAAATCCCTCAAATTTTTCTGTGTCTGTTCTTTACACAATTTTCAGAAACAAAGCCCATCACCTTTGAGGTCCCCCTGATCATTTTGTCAAGAAAAAGTCACAAGGAGGTTCCAAAGTAAGCTACCATCCATAAGGGTTACCATTTGGTGATATGACTATTTCAGGCTGTTGTAATGGATGCAGTACTTTTGGGTGTTAATCTAGGCCACTGAATTGAACAAGGCCATAGGTTGAAAAACAAATATCTACATGTAAAAAATATCTAATGCAAAAGTGGAGATTACAATATTATTGCCTTTTAAAATTTGAAATATGCAATGTTATGTTATGTTAAGCAGTCTTGTAGTGCTCACAGCTACCCAAAGATGGGCTTCCCGGCACTGACAGAAGGAGTTAAACTGAAAAACAGGGTTATCTAAAAGAATGTAATCCGAACATTATCAGAAGAGGTGGGTTTTTAGTTGCTTCCTAAAACCTAAAATAATATTGTTTGACCAGAGCTGAATAGGAAGAGTGTTGCATAATTTGGCGGTGAGGTAGGCAAATGAGTGATTTCCTCCTCTTGCTTTCTTGATTCTGGAGACGTCAAAAAGGGAGAGGCTGTTTGATCTCAGTGCTCTGGGGGCTCTGTGTGGGGTAATGAGGTGCTGAAGGATATGTGTGCCTGTCGAGTATTTTAACCTATGAGCATTGCATAGGGACTTGAATTCTATTCTTTTTTTGATTGGCAGCCAGTGAAGTTGCACAAGCTCCGGGCGTGCAGAGTTCATTTTTGGCACACCTAGTAAGGCTCTTGCTGCTGTGTTTTGATTGACCTACAATTTTTTTATGATATAAACTGAGTTAACCAGATAGAACAAGTTTCCATAGTCCAGGCGTGAAAGAGTTAGGCCTTGGACCACGGTCCTCCAACACTCCAGAGGAAGCCATTTAAGTGTTTTCCTAAGGGATCTTAGCAGCCCGAAGCACGTGCCTGCCACCTTTTTTGCCTGCAAAACCATGGTCAGATTTTTGTCCAAGGTGATGCCAAGGCTCTTAACTTCAAGTTTAGGAATAGGGGCCTCTCACAAACACGGGAGCCATAGGAGTTGGTCCCAGAGCGAAGGGTTGTTTCCAACCACCAACACCTCTAAACATAGTACATTTAAAAAAAATATATATTATAAATATAATGAATTTACACATTGTAAAAGGTACAGTACTGTTAAAAAATATATTTAATATAATTAAAATAAGTCAATCTTGTAAATAATGTCTAAAAATGTGTACTTTAATTTACAAGTAATACAAATATTATAACTTCTAGATTAAAAAATGTAATTAACCAAAATAATTTAAAAAACATTAATTTATCTAAAAATAAAATTAAATATCTTCACAAATACATATATATTTAGATGTTAAATATGAAAAATAATTACATATGAAAATATGAATATATAAAATAATTATTGAATTTTTTAAAATGTTGAAACCTTAAAATATATTTATGGGTAAGTCAAATTTACAGCTCCCATTCCAAACTAAACAACATTGGGGAAAGCGTGGGACTTTGAGTGTAGATCAGATATAATGTTCCCATTCAAACTAAGCAACACTGGGTCAAACACTGGACTATCAATGGGTCCAGTTGACAATTCCCACCCCAAATTGAGCAATAATGTGAAATGCATTGGATTGTGAAGGTGTCAAATGTATTATTTTTATTCCAAACTGCATAGCACTGTGGAAAGCATTGGATGCAAAGCGGGGGGGGTCAAATTTAGCCTTCCCACAGCACATGAAAAAAATTAGGAAAGTATTGGACTCTGGGGTGGTGGTGGGGATCAGATTTACTATTCCCTCTCCAAAATAAGCAACATTGGGAAAGCGTTGGAGACTGGTGGGGGGGGGACAGATTTACTATTCTCACTCCTAACTGAGCAACATTGGGGAAAGCGTTGGACAGTGCAGATGTTAGATTTACTATTCCCACTCCAGCTTAAGTAACACTACGGAAAGCATTGGAATTTGTGAGTGGTGTGGGTCAGATTCCAAACTAAGCAGCATTGGGTAAAGCGTTAGACTCTGGATGAGTCAAATTAAATTATCACACTCCAAACTAAACAACATTGGGGAAAATGTTAGACTTTGTAAGGGTCAGATTTTTTATTCTGACTCCAAACTAAGCAATATAAGGGGGAAAAGATAAACTCTGGGGAGTCATATTTACCGTTTCCACTGCACACTAATCAATCTTAAACAAAAAAGAGAAAACTGTGCCTAAATCAATCAATATATATTTAAAACATTAAAATATCAGGACTCTTACAATTAAAAATATTACAAAATAATATTATTTAAAGTATATACAAAGGGTATGGACCATGTGATGATCCGGCCTACAAAGTGGAGCGTTGGCTGCTCGATGACCCCGCACTTACATCATACCTATACAGTTGATCGGACGTCCAGGCCCTACCACCTGCCACCAGAGTGGTAATACTCACATGGCGGCATCTCTCAGACGAATGGGCAGGTGGGGACGTATTACGTGTGAAACTCCACTATGGCGAAACAGACTACTGCCCTACTTGGCAGACCTTCAAGGCTTTCGTGGGTGGGACAGATAGGGATCTCCACCATCGGGGACGTAATGCACGGCCTTACACTTAAGTAATTTCAAGAGCTCAGACACCAATATTCAATGCCAAACTCCCAGTTCTATAGATATCTGCAGTTCCATCATGCCATCATGCCCCACATAGCTACGATAGAGTCACTTCCAGACTTTAACCCATTAGAAGGCAAACTCCTGACGGGACATCTGGGCGGTCATAAAATTTCAAGAATATATCAATCTCTCATTACACAGAGTACCACAACACTCAAGAAGTTGAGGATCTCTTGGCAAGCAGGCATTGGCACCCTAGATACCGATGACTGGACCAAAGCTCTGGAATCCCCTTGGGGGCCGCCATCTCCTCACGCTTGAGACTAATCCACTTCAAATATTTACATAGAGCCTATTACACATGCTACAGGCTATGGAGGGCCGGATTCATAGAATCCTCTATATGCCTAAGATGCCGAAAAGACGAGGGCACATTTATACTCACAGTATGGTCATGCACGGCCCCGGAGGGATTCTGGTCAGGGGTAATTGCATACTTAGCAGACATTCTGGGATAGGAGATCCCCAAATCCCCTACACTAACACTACTCCACATAACGGATGAGATTGGAGGCAATAGATACAAGCGTCACTTGCTATGGTTCGGACTCACTCTTGCTAAACAAGACATTGCAAGACTACGGAAGTCGGATAAACCTCCAGTAGTAAGGACATGGAAAAAAGGGATGGACTTTTGCATGGGACTGGAACTACCAGTCTTCTGGGCACGGGGATGCCCACAGAAGCACATGAAAATATGGCAGAGGTGGGCTGAATCCTGCGGACTTGTGTTGGAGGACCAAACGTTGATTTCGGACATCATACATACTGAAATCCAAACATACAATCCTGGGATGTGATATGTCCTACGATGCTCCTAACGGAATACAATACCACCTGGGGACTATATTTGCAGATCTTGATGAACATTGCATTGGGTTATGATGTTATAGTTGGTTAGCATAACATGTGATACAATATATGTACGTAGCCCGGCAAGCTGTAATGTCACACATACGCAATAAAATTTGTTATGGGGGGGAAAAAAAGTATATACAAAAGTAATATAAATATTAAAAACTGTAATATAAAGTTGATAAAAAAACAACACTATTAAAATAATAACTTTTCAAAACTTTAATGTTATGGTACCCGCAATGGTATGACATCAATATTAAGTGCCATCAATATTCTGCCATCAATACTAAAGATCAACAGCTCAAAATTCAACAGCTACTCCGGTCACCTATCTACAGACCCTATTTTACCAATAATTTTAAGAAATTATGTTTTTGTGTTTGTTGAATATGTAGCATACTATCTAACAAACTCACCAAATTAAGGTTGTGAAGTGTATTCAAAACATCCACAGAGTATGCCCTATGCAAAACAATACTACAAATGAGTGAGTGTTTTTCTGCCATTCAAAATATTTATTTCATGAATGCCTTCATAGTATTTTCAGCCCACACAAATCCAAATGAATTAGAAATCAAAACAAAATTGTAATGACCTTTTTGTAGCATTTGTTAATTGATACTCGCATGGTATTCCACAATATTTTTCAATCAATAACTTTTTCATCATCTCTCAATGCATATCGAGTATAATATACCCATTTATCAGGAGCTCATGTGAAAAATGTATGGGCCTGATTCACCAACTGTACTTTGTAGTACGTTTTGTGGTACTACAAAACATACATCAAAGTGTAAGTTTTGCAGATACTCATAAATGCGTAGATCTCTGGCCCAACTGCAGAGTCTCAGGACATGTAAGTAAAGATTTTAGTAGCGCATGTGGGAGGGGCTCAGTGGATTGGGTGGGAAAAGGGGAAAACTTACTACCATAGGGGATGGGGTTAGGGAGAATTAAGAGGGGTTTAGGGAGGGTCAGGTTGGGGTTTAGGGTGGGACTTCCTCCTCCCACTCATGAGTAAGGCAGTTGCATTATTCTGGGAATGGAGACATGTAACTTACACTGTTGCAGTAAGTTTACACTCAGAGTTTGTGAATACCGAAAGTAGCAAACTGTAAACTTACTAAAAAGTGTAACTTACCTTCATGAATCATACCGATTGACTTAACCAAGGCCCTCTCAAAACAGAAGCGTAATGTTTTCAATTTGTAGCTCCTTGACTTCAGTCATAGGCCTGCACTCTCCCCGACAGCTCCTGCTCTGCGTCGCTGCCGTTGGGCCCCCTGCTCTGGGTGTTCGAGGCTGCTGCCTCTAAGTATTGTATTCTGATTGCGTTTCTCTGGCTAATTCTGTTCTTGCTTAATTGTGTTCTGTATTGCGTTTTTCTGGCTAATTCTGTTCTTGCTTAACTTTGTTGTGTATTGCCTCTCTGCTTCTGTCTTCACTTTCTGTCATCCTTAATTGATCTTTTTCCCCCTGAGTATTGTGCTTGCCCCCTCGCGTTTTCCCCCTCTCCCGTTCCCGCCACAGCTGTCCCGGCCCCTCCCCTCTACCAGCGCCCGTTTTCCCGCCTCCCAGCTGAGCCTCCCTCTCCTCCCCTATTTAATGCAGACCGCTGCGGGGGAGCGCTCGTAAGACCTTTACTTCGGTCATAGGCCTGCACTCTCCCCGACAGCTCCTGCTCTGCGTCACTGCCGCTGGGCCCCCTGCTCTGGGTGTTCGAGGCTGCTGCCTCTAAGTATTGTATTCTGATTGCGTTTCTCTGGCTAATTCTGTTCTTGCTTAACTTTGTTTTGTATTGCCTCTCTGCTTCTGTCTTCACTTTCTGTCTTCCTTAATTGATCTTTTTCCCCCTGAGTATTGTGCTTGCCCCCTCGCGTTTTCCCCCTCTCCCGTTCCCGCCACTGCTGTCCCGGCCCCTCCCCTCTACCAGCGCCCGTTTTCCCGCCTCCCAGCTGAGCCTCCCTCCCCTCCCCTATTTAATGCAGACCGCTGCGCGGTCGTGCAGCGGGCGCGCCAAAGGCGCGCCTAAGGCAAGCCCGTCTGCGCCCGTCCGCGACCCGACCGCGACCAGCGCCAGGACCCCTGGTTCTCCGAGGCCTCACCGCTACGACTTAACCACCCTCCATGCACTCAACCCAGGAAGGCACACCGACTGCGTAAAATCCTCTCCGAACACCACCCAAGGTCAGTTCTCGTGCAGAGCCTGCCGCAGCTCCTTCACCTCCGACATGACCCCCACTACCGCCGAAGGCCCGCCTGACGAATGCACCACCGACACCCTGACGTGCATCCTCATCAACGTGCGCTCCCTCCACCGACACGCCGTAGAGATCTGGGACCTGATGGACACAATCTCGCCCGACGTCGCCTTCTTCACCGAAACCTGGACCAACTCCACCTCCGGCCCCGATATCGCGACTGCCTTCCCTGACGGCTACAAAATCCAGAGCAAGGACCGCCCCCACCGCCCAGGAGGAGGACTCGCCATTGCTCACAAGACCCCCCTCCGCCTCTCCACGTCAAGCACGAGTGACCCCCACTCCAACACAGAACACCTCAACTTCCAGATCCAGACCAGCCCCAGGACTACGCTACGGGGCACCCTCATCTACAGACCGCCGGGACCTCGCACCCATTCCGTAACTACCATAGCCGAGCTCGCCGCACCCCACGCAATCACCTCCATGGACTACATTCTACTCGGGGACCTGAATTTCCACTTCGACAACCGCAACGACCCCGACACCACCGCTCTCCTCGCCAACCTCGCCAACCTCGGACTGAAGCAGCTGGTCAACACGCCCACGCACAGAGCTGGACACACTCTCGACCCTATCTTCGCGGGAGGAACAAACATCCGGTTCAGCCACACCACCCAACCCCCTGGACTGACCACCGCTGCGTCCATTTCACCTTCAACACCACCACCGCACGCAAGCCCCTGCCGCAACCGCCACGAAGAAACTGGAGCAAAGTCACAGAAGATCTCCTCCTCACCACCCTCCTCCAAGACCCCCCAGCACCACTACCGACACCAACTCCGCAGCCACAGAACTTCACCGCTGGATCTCCCGCTGCACCGACAAACTCGCACCCATCCGACACCCCGCCAAACCACGTCCGCAGAAGGCCGCCTGGTTCACCACTGAGCTACAGGAAGCCAGACACGCTTGCAGATGCCTAGAGTACTCCTGGTGAAACCAGAAAACGACGGAAGCATGGAACAACCACAGGAGCGCCCTGAAGGAATATCACCAGCGCATAAGGGACACCAAATGGACCTTCATAAGAGACTAAGTCCAGACCAAAGCTACCAACGTCATACAGCAGTTCACGAAACCCCCCAGCGAAGCCACGGACGTCACACCTTCCCAGCAACTCTGCGACAAACTCAGCTCATACTTCCACCTGAAGATCAAGGCCCTCTACGACAACTTCAGCGAACCTACGCCTGACAACACCTCCCCCTGCAACGCGGCCGATAGGCCAACCATCATGACCTGGAATCCCGCTACCGTCGAACAGACCACAACCACCATGCAGAAAACCCACTCAGGAGCCCCCACGGACCCCTGCCCACCGCACATATTCCACAGGGCCGCCTCCGCCCCCGAACTGGGATGGACCATCAACGCCTCCCTCATGTCCGGCATCTTCCCAGATGACTGGAAACAGGCGGAGGTTAAACCCCTCCTTAAGAAACCCACGGGTGACCCAACGGACCTGAAAAACTACCGGCCCATCTCTCTCCTCCCTTTTGCGGCGAAAGTCACCGAGCGACTCGTGAACGCCCAGCTGACCACCTTCATCGAAGATAACTCCATCCTAGACACCTCCCAGTCTGGATTCCGCAGCAACCACAGCACCGAGACCGCTCTCCTCGCCGCCACTGACGACATCCGCTTGCTACTCGACCAGGGACACACCGCGGCCCTCATCCTCCTAGACCTCTCCGCAGCCTTCAACACCGTTTCTCATCGCACCCTTGCAGCCAGACTTCACGACGCAGGGATACAAGGAACCGCCCTCGACTGGATCCGATCCTTTCTCTCCGGCAGAACCCAGAGGATCAGACTCCCCCCCTTCCTCTCCGAACCCACAGTTATCAACTGCGGAGTACCCCAAGGCTCTTCTCTCAGCCCCACGCTCTTCAACGTCTACATGGCCCCCCTCGCCGCCATCAACAGACAGCATGGGCTCAGCATCGTATCCTACGCCGACGACACCCAGCTCATTCTCTCACTTACGAAGAACCCCGAAGACACCAGACTCTGCTTCCAGGAAGGAATGAAGAACGTGGCAGCCTGGATGAAAGACAGCTGCTTGAAGCTCAACTCAGAAAAGACGGAGGTCCTCATCCTCGGATCCTGCAACTCCGCCTGGGACAACACCTGGTGGCCCTCCGCACTCGGCAATCCACCCACTCCCACCGACCACGCACGAAACCTCTGCATCATCCTCGACTCCTCCCTCTCCATGCCGTCGCCTCCACCAGCTTCAACTGCCTGCGCATCCTCCGCAAAACCTTCAAGTGGATCCCCCCCGACTGCAGAAAGACCGTCACCCACGCACTCATAACCAGTAGACTGGACTACGGCAACGCCCTGTACGCCGGAATGAACAAAACCCTACTACACAGACTCCAGACCATCCAGAACGCCGCTGCCAGACTCGTCCTCGGAACGCCACGTCATGAACATATGACCCAACACCTGCAAGACCTCCACTGGCTCCCCGTAGAGAAAAGGGTCACCTTCAAACTCCTCACCCACGCCTAAAAATCCCTCTACAACATCGGACCCAAATACCTCAACGAGAGAGTATCCTTCCACGTACCCAAGAGGAACCTCCGCTCCGCCGACCTCGCACTGGCAGAGATCCCCGGCATCAGCAGAAACAGAACGGGCGGGAGAGCTTTCTCCTACATAGCAGCCAAGACCTGGAACGAGCTCCCCGTGAACATCAGATGCTCGCCAACCCTGCACACCTACAGGAAGAACCTCAAGACCTGGCTCTTCGACTGATCCGGAGCTGTACCCTCCCCCCCCAGCGCCTTGAGACCCTCACGGGTGAGTAGTGCGCTTTATAAACGATTGATTGATTGATTGATTGATTGATTGTAGCTCCGTTGTATAGGAGGGGCTTGAGCTGGAATTTATGCGCATTTGGCTAAAATAAAGGGATGGTTTTGGGACATGCTGGGTAAATTCCTCTAGATCTAAAGACAAAAAACTACTTGCTCTAGAATCCTTCAAGATGCAATGATGTCATAACATTTAAGAAGCAATGATGTTTTCAATGCTCAATCCGACTTTACACAGTTTGGGGAATCTTACGATCGTTCTTTGTTACTCATTATTTTAAGCGGAAAGGGCAATTCCAATACCATGTCTCATTCAAATGAAAAGCAAGAAAGAACTGCACCTTCCCTTGGTGATTACAAGTGGTTTGACTGAGCTGTGTGGGCCGCACTATACTTACCTTAGCAGTAAAAAAGACTGGTTGTGGTTATTTAAGTAGATTCTGAAATTCTCCCTGTAATTACTTCACATTAATCAGACCGCACCGTTCGTTGCTTTATATCTCAAATGAGTGTACTTTGCCTCTGAAGTAGAGCTTAACCTTGGAAGCATTTGGCTGTCTGTCGAGTTACCTCCACAGGCAGAAAAGAAATCAATGCACTTTACAGGGTTTATAAAAGGTTTCACGCGTTTAGGAGTAGTAATTATTGTGGCTGTACTTGAAGCATATTTCTGAAGTAAAGCACGTAAACAGTTATTATATTTGCGCGGGAAATGAATGTTTACTCTGCTATATACACATGGAAGCAATTGACACCTACGTTTCTGAATAAAAGGCAAATACCAACTTCACAAGCAAAATAAACAAGAAACTGCAGACCGAACTTTTCTTTGTTTTAGTGCCTGCCAATATTGTGGACTTTACTAAGACGTTTTATCAATAATAAATGTTCGTCTCCTCTCTATAATGTCTAGGACTGTGATCTCCATTAATAGCATAGCTAATTTGTGATAACATATAAACAGGGGAGAGTCTACGTGTGGCATACACAATCAGAAAACAAAGATATTGACACTACAGTAGTGTTTCAGAAACAGTATGTTACCCTCTTCTTTTCTGGGTCGTATAGCAAAAAGTAATTTCTTACTGGGAAAGGTAAACATCTTCGTTTTGTGAAAAAGGTCTGTTAGACCTTTCATTCCATGGAAAGAAAAAGAAGCTACAAGAGACTTGAGAATATCTTCAAACTAAATATGTGCTGAAGCATAACCTAATGTTTGCAGAGCATTGACACATCCTTTGTGGGGTTTCATTTTAGGACTGGTAAAAGGTGTGACTACAAGGTATTTTGGGAGGTAGTGGAGCCCAGAGCTATGGAATCTACAAGTCAATAACAGGGTATAGTATGAGTGTGCCTTTGAGGCATGACTAACCATAGACTAACTGGCTACTCTAACACTGCGGCCTACTGGAGACAGAAGGCCAGTTTAAATAGGGTGGTGGGATGTTTCCTAATGTTAAGTCTTTGGCTTTTGATATCTCACAAAGTTGAGTTATCCTTCGATTATTTTGAAAACTACTAACAATAGTTCTTTCTGGGATAGAATTATAAGGTGAATGAAATGCTGAAAGTCTAGGAATGGGACAGTGTGGAAAACTTGCCAGGATAGGTTCAGGAAATTTCACAGACCACTGCTGTGGTACCCCTCTAACCTGGGTTCCCACAACACCACCTCAAAATCAAAACACCATAGAATTTGGAAAAGTCAAGTTGGAGAAGACCATTGTCAGAATAACCCTTTCTGCTGAATGAGAGAATGCGGTCTTCTATCCTGCTTTCTCTTGAGCCTAAAGTTCGTTATCTGAGCTAAATTCCTGAAGTCTATAGGGAGCTGAAAAACAATAATGGAACTGTGAATAAGAATCAGTAGGCCAATGGGACTGGACTTTCCTTGGAGCCTTTGCTAAAGGGGAAAGTTGAACTTGTCTTCCATTGCAATCATGGCCTTGGTACCCTAGAAGCATGCCCTTGAGTATTGGAGCTCTTGTAGTGACCTGACAAATATATTCACCTTTGTTAGACTTGGCATCCTTGCCATGGTTTCCCCCCTAACCTTTTGCCTTCAATCCTCCTGTTTTGCTGACCTCGTTTTGGCTGGCTTTAGGATGCTTGTGCCCTCTCTTTAAAACGTGGTAGAATTGGCTTATACCCAATTGGCATTGCCATTGCAGCCTAAGTGTGCATTTTTAAACTGCCATGTCGACCTGCCAAAATAACAACAAGGTGATGGATGGAATGCTTGAATTAATCTCAGTCACTGGCTATCGCTCAGGGCCGCATACCAACCCATTGTTTTTTTTGCTCACCATGCCACCTCAGATTGGACCCAGCCATATGAAAATCAGTCTTAACCCTGCTTCTCATGGTGGCAGTCCAGACTGAACTGGCAGGCCAGGTCCTCCCTAAATCAGAACCGGAAGGTTTTGCCAGGCCCAAACCTTACTTTTTAATGCATCTAAGCTGCCCCAGCATAGGCCCCGGACAGCCCAGAGGGCAGGGTGCAGTGTATTTAAAAACTTGGGCATGGACTTTCAAGTTGTACATGTTCTGGTAGTGAAAAACTCAAAGTCATTTTTCACTACTGCAAGGCCTACCTCTTTGATAGAATAACATCGGAGTTGCCATATTACATTTAATAAGCTTTATCTTCCAATTGGGAAATGGTACCCATTTCCATTTCCATTTAGTGCCTGCAGCCTTCCTCCGGGTCACCTGAATGGGTGTAGCTGACAGTTGAGCTTTGTGTATTCCTCCTAGCCAAAGGCAGGCAATATGAACAGAAGTAAATACTTTCACTTTTAATTTAGCAGGAATATATTCTGCTGATCCAAGCACAATGAGTTTGCAATTCGCTAGTACGTAATGACCTACCAGCAGAAAGATTTCCTTGAACACCACTGTCCAATATTCATTTAATGCAGCAAAAACAGTGAGAGATAGACTGACAGATCCACTGATAAAATTAATTTGGAGTGCACTAAAGGTCAAGCATGAATTTAAATTGTTGCATTTTAAGTTTAGCAGTATAAACTAAATTGTGACCTCTACATATATTACCTGGCAAATCAGAGATTGTAATACGTATCCTTAGTTAAGTTAACCATCTCTCATCTGAATAGTATAAACTATTTTTATTGTCATCAATAGATAAATTGTATAATTACTTAGTGTCATGTTAGGGATAATGATAAGCAAGAAACTCAATTACCAGAATTGTCTTTGAGCGCTATCCTGGGGAGAAGGTTCAACCAAAAGTGTCTGATCTGTAAAGACTTATAGAAACTATTTTTGGGACTCCATAAATGATGTTATTCTCATTGAAAGTGGACCATACATCATTATGATGTAATTGGCTAAGCTGTTGAAAAGAGGAATTCCTCCAGCATGTTTAGTGTAAATTTCGATAGATCTTTGGGAGGGAAGAATTATACTGTACACAACTATTGATTTGTACTTTTTGAAATTGAAAATAGTTTTTTTCCCATATCTTCAAGTTATGTGTTTTTTTTTTTTAGATTATGATGAGTTTATTTGATAAACAGCTACATGGCAGACAGGAGACATGGGAGGATCTGCATCCAGCTTCAACTGCCCTCCAAGCCTTTTGAATAAGGCAAAACCCAACAACAAGGCAACCAGGCAACAGTAGAACATTCTCACAAACAATAGAACATTAGGCTGCAGCATAAGGCCACAGCATGAAGAAAGCTAAGGGAGAGAATACAACATATCCTCCTTTCTCAATAAACACAAAAGCAAAACAAAAATAAGAATAAAAAAAAACAACATATTTAAGGATTAAAAGAAGTACAGCATATCAGAGGATCACAGTCGATATCTACTGGGAATGACCCTCAATCTTGTGCTTCTCCTACTAGAAACTCCGGAGGGCACAGAAACATCATGACTTAGAGAAGAGGCAGCATCAACAAGTGGTATATTCTTGACTTTAACTATCTTACCCACATTCCACCATTTTCCTCCTTCAACCTGGACAGCATTCCTTCCCACCTTAATTACAGTAATGGGAGCACCAAACTTGTTGTGACCCTTTTTAACATGTGTAGGAGACTTTACACGCACCAAATCTCCCTCAACCACAGGGACAGTTTTAACAGCCCTCTTCTTTTTGTTTTTTTTTTTATTTATTTTTTTATATTTTTTTATTGAGAGTTCATAGATCTTACACACATTCCATGATATTATACATAAATACATATTCCAGAATATTGAGGAGAAAAATAATTAACTTCGATCTAAAGTGCAAAGTGCAGAGATTAAAAAATTACAGATACTCATTTCAAAAAATGTTTTAGCAGTACAATCAAATTATTCCTAAAATACCAAAAAAGATCCTATTAAAATCAGGTACAAATACAAACTTATGGCGGATAAATACATAGAAAGATCACATTAAGATAAAATACAATAATACTAAAACCAGATAGGTACCCACGTACCCTTTCTATCTGTATACCAAAATACAATATGTTATCCTATATTTCAAAGATACTCCAATATTTCTCATACCTTCTTAATGTTCCTGATCTTATTGCATATTTCCTTTCCAATTCTTGTACTTTGGATAATTTTGCCCTCCAAGCATTGAAAGTGGGTATCTTCTCTGTTTTCCAGAGTTGCAAAATTAAAGATCTTGCCAATAATGCTACTATAAACAAGCATTCTTCATATTCGGCAGTATCAGAAGAACATCCCAAAACCGCAATAGATTCATCGAGTGAGATGTGGGGGTCTATTGTAAATCTAAGATATTTCTCGATCTCCCCCAAAAACTCTGAATTTTTGGGCACTTCCAAATAATATGCGTCCAAGTGCCTTTCTCTCACAACGAAAGCATTTATCTTCAATTTGCGGATATAATTTATGAAGAAAGAAGGGTGTTCTATATATTAGCCATTTCGAATAGAATTGCATACGTTTGAAGTTCGCCCCTCTAAATATACATGCATTAAACGTATTTAACCTATTCCACGTTGATTGAAGAATCTGTATATCTTCCACTTTCCTCCATTTATCCCTAACTTTTTCATATAATGAGGAAGACTTATTCTGATCAAATATCTTAACCCAATCACTAATCTTTCTATGTATAGGACAGTTAAGGGCTTCACTAATACTGAATTTATAGTCCAAATTTTCTATATTTAATTTTTCCAATATAGGTTTTAATCTAACAAATGACCACTTTAAAATTATATTGGAATGCTGGAGGCCCATTTCAATTTCCATCCAGGTTTTCCAACAATTCCCCCTAATAAAATCCTGAATTTGGACGTAACCATTTTCTTCCCATAGCCTTAGTATATTATTCGCTAAAATACCTATTTCCCCCGTATGTATGTTCGAAAGTCTGGTTGAGTTATTAATTCTTAAAATATCATAATATGCTAAAAGCTGTGTTTTTTGTTTAAATAACCACTGTAAGGTCTTATAACGAACTTTCTTAGGGTACTTCGTAACTCTTGTGGGGTCCCTAATATTATATTCCTTTAGGATCTTTTTCATAAAAAAATTATCTGCCTCTTGAGGATCTGAAAAAAAGAATCTAAAACTATGATGTACAAATGTCGCATAATAATAATTTCTAATATTCGGACGAGATAAACCTCCTTCTTCCACAGGATAGTTTAAAGTGCTAAGTGCTAACCTTGATACCTTGTTTGCCCATAGGAAAGAGGAGAGCATACTATCTAACTCTTTAAAAAAAGAGGACTGTATTGCGCAGGGAGCAGCACTAAAAAGAAAATTAAACAATGGAAGGATAGACATTCGAATTAACGCAACTCGTCCTATTATTGACAATGGGAGCTGATTCCAGCGTGTTAACTGAGAGCTCACCTTTTTCAATAATGGGGTATAGTTTAAGGAAAAAAGGTCTTCTACTTTCTCTGTAACAAAGATCCCTAAATATCTCTTTGGACGAGTATTGTACGTCTGTCTAAATTCTAATAATAAAGAGTTCGCACCACAGTTACACAATATAATTTCTGTTTTAGTCTTATTAATTTTATAGCCTCCTATTTCTTGGAAGTCTGCAAAAACTCTCATCACTTCCACCTGAGTGTCTATCTTCGAATTCAAGAAGAGTACAATGTCGTCAGCATACAATTTTATATTCGTCATTCCTTGCACCGGAGCTGTATGTGCTCTTTTTTCCTTGATTGCAATTGCTAAAGGCTCTATAAAAAGAGCAAATAAAATCGGTGAAAGGGGACAGCCTTGCCTGGTACCTCTATTTATTTGGCATGTCCCTCCCTATCTTAACAGAGTTAACTAATATTTGTGCCTGAGAGTTTGTATAAAGTTGTTTTAATAAAATTATAAACTCTTTTGGAAAACCGAACTTTGCTAAAATCGTAAAAAGACAATTCCAAGAAAAAAGGTCAAATGCCTTTTCGGCATCTAAAAACCATATCTGTGCCTGAACCTTATTAATATTAAAAAAATCCAGAGCTTCTAATAAAAAATTTGTATTAGTATAGAGCTGTCTCCCTGCTATAAAACCACATTGATCCGTTCCGATAAGTGACCCCACCATCTTATTTAATCTATTGGCAATCAGTTTAGTAAAAATTTTGTAGTCAGTATTTAAAAGGCTTATTGGCCTATAAGAATTCACATTTTCGCTGTCTTTATCTTTTCTTAAAATACTGACCACTACTGCAATACGAAAAGATGCTGGCGGATCCCCTCCATGTAATAAAAAGTTTGCGAGTTTTAAAATTTCAGGGCAAAGTATTGTAGCAAATGTTTTAAAAAATTCCCCAGGAATGCCATCCTCCCCGGTAGCTTTACAATTAGGTAAAGAGCTGATAACCGCATCTAGTTCTTCCTTCGTAAATTCGGCTAGCAGCAGCTCTTTGAAGTTATTTCCCAAAGTTGGAATAGGCAATCCCTGCAAGAATTCGTCAATTGTTTCTACAGGAATCTGATAGGATGTCTGATATATATCTTTATAATGATTAAGAAAAACCTCACCTATTAAAGACGTGGTATTTACACGGGTTTTAGTTACTTTATCTTGAATGTACTCGACTCTATTTCGAACTTGCTTCTCCTTTGCTTGCCAAGCTAGCAATCTTCCTGTATATTCACTATCTTCATAACTAGTCTGGAGGTATAGCCTACTTGACATATCCCCTAATTCGTAGTAGAATTCCCTCATTCTCATTTTTGCGTTCAATACTTTTTGTCTGGTAGCTGGGGTCCTATTTCTGAAATATTCCTGATTTGCATGGGCCAGACTATTTTCTATCACCATTCTCTCCTCCTTCTTAGCCTTCTGTTTTGGAATCTCTTTTGAGGTGATTATGCCTCTCAGAGTGGCTTTAAATGCCTCCCATATTATGTTAATTGGTGCGGAATCCTTATTTATATTAAAAAGGAGCTAATCTCCTTTTCTATTTCTGCGCACCATTGTTTCTCAGCTAAATTAAGTTTATTAAAATACCATCTCCTTGATGATTCATCCTCTAACTTATCTAACATAATTTCCAACTTAATGAGGGCATGATCTGAGAAGGCATTTACTATATGCTCATATTTGCTAACTTCAAGGTTATGAGAAGTGAGAAAAAAGTCTAGCCTAGATGCTGAATCATATTTTGCCGAATAACAAGAATATTCACGTTTAACCGGATTGTTATGACGCCAGCTATCCAGAATGTCTAGATCCGACTTACAACTCAACAAGGCAATGGCAACTTGTGGTTTATTTTGTCTCCTGTCTTTTTTGGTTGAGTCAACCAGAGGATTTTGTAAAAAATTAAAATCACCACCCCATATAATCTGACCCGGTATACCAGATAGAGCTTGCTTTAACTGTAAAATAGGGAGTGGATCATCAGGGACTGGTGCGTAGATTGTAGCTAGTATAAGGTTTGTCTGGTTTATTTTCCCAGATACAAATGTCCATCTACCACTCTTATCTGAATGTGAGGCTTCAACCTGAAATTGGACGTGCTTACCTATAAAAATACTCACACCTCTCTGAGCTACCCCCGACACCGATGAACAGTAAAACCCTGCCCAATTTTTTAGCATTTTTCCAGCGTTTGTTAGAGCCCGGAAATGTGTCTCTTGTATAAAGATCACATCTGGGTGATAACCTTTTAGCCAACTCTCTATCGCACAAGTTTTACGTCTGTTATTTAAACCATTGGCATTTAGAGACAGATTCAACAATTTCTTCCTACTCATATAAAAACTGTCTTTCCAAAGTGGAAATTATGCGGAGTATACCAAGTATGCATATTCTACTCTTTCTAAATCTCTAATAATAGCGTAGCTGACTAATTTACGCACCAAGACACCCCCCAACTGTTTTAGATAAGCTTCACAAATACTAAACCAGTACACCATCATGCATATGATAACATTTGTGCAAAGTATGCAAAAAATATAAAACACATAGCTGCTAGCCAAATGCACTATAGTGCCAATTCCACTTAATATATATATAAATATGGTTAAATACAATCACGCACCTGTTGGACCAATATACTTTAAAATAGATATAAAAACCCCCCTACACTTTCAATAGTGCAAATAAGCATAAAGTGCAAATCACGCAACCAAAAAAAAAATAAAAAATACCGTACAATATAACAGTATAATACAGTACAATTGTAACTACTGTGCAAAATATGCATTAAAGTGCATTACGGTGCATTAAGTGCCTTAATATGCAGCATTTCATGTGTAATATATTGTTTCTATTGTGCAGTGCCACAACTTACTCCTAACCCTGTTGAATAATTACTATGCGCATCATTTCATCTCCTCTTGATAGAAATAATCACACACATTTTTTCCCTTTATGAACTCTCTTTTTTTTACTGCATCACCCCCACCACCACCACCCACCCAACCCACCCTCTCCAGAAGAAGGGAAGACCCACCCTTCCCCACTGACTTCCCCTCCTTCTCCCTTCTATTAGCGGATGCCATCTTGTTGCATCCTAGTGCGACTCCTGACTCACCTTTGCAACCGCCCCAGAGATGAACAAAACTCTTAACCCAGACATCTTAAACATTTCATAACAATACTCACATATGGCTAATTAAATATTCGAGAAACTTATAAATACAAAATCTCCCTTTCCTTATATAGTATTAAGGCCCTCCAGAAGGTTCTGGGCTTCTAAAATATCTGTTAGGATAAAAAACTTTCCTTTGGCTAGAACTTTTAATTTAGATTGTTGCACAATCATTGCCTGTGCCCCTTTGGCCTTAAACGGATCAATCATTTTAACAAAGTTCTTGCGTCTAAGGGCTGATGCTGCAGACATATCAGAGAAGATTTTAAAATTTTTAATTTCATCAGTTGTGAATGTTCTCCTTGATATAGCTGTACTTAGGATTCGCTCCTTAATTCTATAATCCGAAAAGTTTATTAAGATTGTTCGTTGGTACTTGAGATTCGCGGGCTTATGTGCAGGTACCCTATGGGCTCTGGTAATCTTGAGGTCCCCTTGTAATTCCGGAATTGCTTTTTTCAACAGGGACTCTGTCCATTTTACCATTTCTGCCCCCTCCAGCCCCTCGGATACTCCCACCAAGCGTAAATTAGATCTCCTATTGTAATTCTCAAGGTCTTGTAACTTTGAATCCATCTGATACTTATTTTTGTTCAACACCTGAAGTTCCTCTTGCATAACAACAATTTTGTCCTCAAGACCTGAAACACGAGCCTCCAATTCTGCGATCCTTATAGGTAAATTGCCCAGTTTTTCCTCCATCTTTGATAGTCTATCATGCAGCTGGGATATTTCATATACTTGCGACGCCTTCAGATCTCTTACCTCTTGTAAGATAGTTATAAACATTTCTTGTACTGAGGTATTGTGGTCGGCTTTTTTTCCCTCTTTTCTTGTCCCGGGCTTTCGCCGACTCTCACAGAATTGGGGGATATTTCTTTTCCCTTTTTCCGCTTTTTCCCCTGCTCTGATATTGATTCTGATTCTAGTTCTAATTCCGCTTCTGAATCAGATATGGACGTCGAATCCAGCTCATCCGGCTTGTCTGCCAGTCCCTGACTCCCATTCTCCTTTTGCGCAGTCTGAGGAGGTACTTGACCCTCTGATAACAGAGGCCGGCCGCTCAGAGATGGTTCCCCATGAATCACAGCATTTATTTCTAAGTTTATTTCTGCCGGGGCTGGGATAACGTGTGATTTGGATTGCGACTGTAGGTGTGCTGTACAAACTGAGGGGGTGTGAGCAAGGTAAGCAGGGGTATGTAACAATTTCTGACCTTGTATATCCTGCGATTTTTTCTGACCTCTTAGATCTTCCACACTATGCTCCTCCCTATTCACAAGAGGAGTAGGTAAGTCCTGTACACCTAAGGTACTGCCAAAAAGAGGGTACTGTTTCCTTTTCACCACTTTGTCCTCTATCCTCAATATATCCTCTGCTACTTCACCTGCTCCTTCACCCCCCTTTCCTGCCTCCTCTTCACCCCCCACAGCCAACATACTCAAATCAATTGAAAGTCCCGACAGGCTCTGCTCTTCTTCCAAGTTTTTATCAGCAGCGTCCTGATCGTGTTGAGTATTCTTCTCAGTATTCTTCTCAGCCAGAGCCAGGTTTTTTGCTTTAAAATCTAATCTCTGCTGAGCATTTCTTCTCCCTCTTCTGACTTCCTTGGGTGCTAACACAGGTGTCGGTGGCGATTGGCCAGATTTTAAAAACTCTCTCCCAGCTACTGCTTTGGACTGTTTGTTTCGCATTTTTGAGTCAACCAGCCAGTTATGCTCTAGGAGGTCTCCGTGAGGCAGCGTGACCGCGTAACACAGCACCTAGATTTAACGTCCTTCGCAGATTTCACCCAAAAATTTCTCTAAAGCTCCAAGACACTCCAAACGCCAACGCTAAATGCAAAGTCCCATATTTTCCGGCAGGCAGACAGGCAGGCAGACAGGCTGCACTAAGGGCTTACCCCAACATAGCACCAAAGCATGCCTGAGTTTACAGCCTCACGGGTCTTCCGCTTCTCTCCCGCTGCGTAAGGTTACCCAGAGCCAGCTGCAACGAGGAAAATCTGCTAGAGCTCATAATAGTTACCGCCAATGCCACAGTCCTTCAAAAGAAACGAAAACAGGAACGGCAACGACGGCAGGGGGGATCGGCGGGGATCAGCAGTTACTCCATCAGAGCTCCGAACTCCTCTCATGGGCGGGGCATCAGCGAGTCAGGATACGCAACGGGCGTGGGGTCACGTCATCCGCCTCTCTCCCTCTAACCATCTTCAAGTTATGTGTGAAGACTTACAGGGGGATATTCACAAGAACGTGTGCTAAACATCTCCAAAAAATGTTAACGCAACTTTACACATCGCAGCCTAACGCGGGAAAATAACCCCATGTTAACATGGAATTCACAACACGGCGGTACCATGCGATAGTCCCCTGAAAACACAGCCAATGTCCGCGATACAATCACTGCGATGGAGATAAAAACACAAACCCCAATGCGTAAAAATACGCGATGTGCCCAAACGCGATAAGAAAACAGTGACAACCAGCGAGAGGCCAGCAATACCCACGCGTAATGCGGGAAAAAGCACAAGAACAGCATACGGAAAATGCCACTAAAAACTAAATGAACTGCGGAGTACCACGGATGCACCCTGACCGACTGCAGAGGACAACATGAACCCCACAATCCCCACGGAGGAACACCCAGGAATACAGGGCTCGTGGAAGGGCAATGAGAAGAGGAAGAGGAAGACAGGGTACAGTCTACAGGAAAACCCGATTATCGCCACGGATGAGACAGAACACCACCACCAACTGTACGTCACCTCCAACGTGTCATTGGCAACAAAGAGGCAAAGATGGCACACCACCTCGGACCATGTGAATGCCGTCGCATGGCAGAGGAGGACAATGGAAGAGCACAAGAGGCGCTGGACTGATGTGAATGGCAAAACCAAGCAGAAACTCCCTGCCAACACGAAAGCAGCAACGCACCCCGGAGGAGGGGGGCCAGCAGAACACCAGGAGCTGAATGACATGGAGAAGATGGTGGCCACAGTCACCAGTCGGGAGACGGTGACATGAGTTGGTGATCTGGACACTGCCCAACATGACCCAACATCACATCAACATGGTGCGTAGCGACCTGGGAGTGGGGGGACGGGGGGAGATGGGCACAATGGCACAAATGCACAATCAAGCAGGGCACACTGCACACCCACAATGACTCTGGATCATGTCCCTGATCCCACGGGAACACTTCAGCACACACACAAACACCAAGTAGTCCCACAAACACCCTGTGCCCAAAGGGGCACCTACCCAACACATCAACAGTCACACAACCAACACATGCCCACATGCGAACATGCACATACGTCAGCCACACTGACAATGCAAGAGACACCACATGACGAGTAGCTTGGCTGCAGTCCTATCATCATGGCAATGTACACAGCACGACACTGAGGTGGCTGAGTGCGGACAACACCCGAAAAGGAGCAGGTCACACTCAGACACAACTACCTGCACAAACAAACCCTGATGTCAATGACACATCTGCGGACAAACCATGCCCAAGAGTCACAACTCGACAAAGAGCACAAGTTACCCAAGTCTACAACATCTCAGCACAGTGGAAGCACAGAACTGACAGGCACACCGCATGAAAGGGATCAGTGGCAGACAAATCAGAGCCACAGGAGCGAATCACCCACCGTGCAGCATACGCACATGAGTATAAGTGCACCTCGACATTGACAACATCCCGGTACAAACAGCAACACCTCCACAACAGAACACAGGACACAACTGGGGCCGCAAATGTGCACAACATGGCAAATCACATCTGGCACAGCAGGAAACTGTGACATGACAATGTACAAGTACAACCTGTAACCTGCAAATATGTTTTATTCACACATGCTGTGCTTGTGGACATTTTGTACTGTCCCATGATTGCCAGGGACGGCCACAATGTGACATTCTCATGAGAAGAAATTGTTAATGATGGTGTTCCTATGGGCCATTCCTGCCGCAGCTGCAGTGGGATGTGGGCCACCTGCCCCATCGTCCCCATCATCGTGCAGTACTTCTGGAACTGGGATCCATGGGGATTTGGTGCGTACACAGATGTTGTGCAACACACAACCTGCAACGATCATCTTGCACACGATGTCCGGGCTGTACAGGAGCTTTCCACCTGTGCCGTCCAGGCACCTGAAACGTGACTTCAACACGCCAAATGTGCGTTCAACGATGCCCCTGGTGTGTATGTGGGCCGCATTGTACTGCCTCTGGGTGGGTGTGGTCGGGTCTCGGAGGGGTGTCATCATCCAAGGGCAGAGTGCATATCCTTGATCACCTGGGACAGTGCAGAGAGAAAAGAGTCAATACTTGGTTCGGCATGATGTGATGGCAGGCCCACTGATCCAGTGATGCCTGTGCTGGCTGTGTGTGGGGTGAATGTAAGCCAGCCCTCAGGGAGTAGCTGGTGCTGACAACAACCCCAACAGTCATCAGGCACTCAGAAATGCAATGTCAGAACAACAAGGGAGCATGACTTGAGTCGCACAGGGTTAGTGGCCCCGGATGCACAGCAGCCGACACGGGCCTACCGCCACGGGATGCTGACCTGCGGGAGACTAGGGTAGAGTCATGAGGGCAGAGCAGGGTCTCATATGTTTCAGAGGTGCCTTCCGTGGAGTGTCTCGGGGGAGAATGGGAGGTGTACCCCCAGGGCATGATGCAGAGGGCACATGCCAGCTGTGTCCGGCAACATGGCGGATATGAATGCCACAGACTCATGCCAGACACCAAGTCCGTACCTGCCCGTTGCTGATGACAACCCCCAGGCCACAGGCTCAGACACCAACGATGTTCCGCCGGAGGCTGACGGTCACTCACGGCACACAGGGTTAGTGGCACCAGGTCAGTCCTTGCTACTGGTTGACCTCCTCCGTAACCGTGATCCGTGATCCACCAGACTGTGATGCATCTCCCTCTCAGTCCTCCCCCTGCGTACACTGGCATGGGCCCTGCCATTGATAAATGATGACTCAGTTCAAGATGTGGGACATGCTGGACTGCAGTGTAGCCCGGCTGCAGCGGTGGAGTATGTCAACGAATGGGGACCCCTGGGGGCCTGTGTCACGGAAGACAGCGATGGCCTGAGGAGGCCGCCAAGGGCGCGGGCATGGGTCTTGGAGCTAGCACCAGCACGTGGTGGGCCCTCTTTGACACACGACGGTGTCGGCAGGTGAGCAGTGCGGCCTTGGAGCACTGGGGCGGGCAGGCCTGGTCTGGGTATCAGCGTCCTGGGGTGCAGCAGGCGCACAGGCTCGCAGGCCCCGCTGCTCACGGCGTCGGCCTCGTGGCGGACTGCGAGGCGCCGCCCTGGCAGTGACGTTGGCCTTTCCGGGAGAGAACCACGCTCTGCGCCACGGGGTTTTTGTCCACACCCATGCGCAGGCCTGGCGTACTCCGGGCCCACCCACTATGCTCACACACACAAGGGGGAACGCAGCGAGCGACATTTCCGCGATCTGACCCACGGCCTGGGGTGACATGGTTGCGTCCACTGTTCACTACTCTCCAGTCACCAGCAGTTGATGTCTGCATGGACATATCTGTGGTTTGCATACCCATGTCTGTCCAGCACATCCACGCCTCACTTGTCGTTGTGTACATTCCCATTCACGGGTCACTTGCATCCTTCGCACATGGCTGCATCCGCATCTCCACACGTTCAGCTGTTGTGGGGCTGTGGTGCCATGATATAGCTGTATTGTGTGCAGGGGAAGCCCAGGATCACCATGGAGTTGTGTTGTCATGTCTGGTAGGTGGGCATGTTGATTGACATGTTGTATGTGGTTCGGTCACATGTGCATTCCCACAGTTGTGCGTTGTGTGATGGTGGCTTTGAGGTGTGCGGTGTGTTGATTTGGCACTTACCAACGAGCAGTCCAGTTCCATAGATGCCATCCTGGAAGCGCTGGTTGATGATGGACTGTCGGAAGATGTAGGAATCATGCACACTGCCTTGGTAGTTTGCGACGACATTGGTGAACATTCCCCGGTGGTCCACTATTGCCTGCACATTGATGGAATGCGTGTGCTTTCTGTTGCGGTAGTGGTGTGCAGTATCCGCAGGGGGCACAAGTGGGACATGTGTGAAGTCAATGGCCCCCAACACGTGTGGGAAGCTAGCAAAGGCGTAGAAGCCTTGCTTTGTCTCCAGCTGTTCCTGCGCAGTGTGGGGGAAGTGAAGATACTGGGGTATGAAGCTGATGATGGCATCCAGGACAGGTGTGATGAACTTTGATAGGGCTGGCTGTGAGACTCCTCCGACTCTGGCAGTTGTTGGTTGGAAGGTACCAGAGGACAACAGGTGCAGCACAGCCAGCATCTTTGTCAGCGGAGGGATGTTGGTTCTCCGCTGGGTTGGGACCGTCAACCTGTGTGCGATGTGGGTCATGATGCGGATGATGGTTGTCCTTTTGAGCCTGTAGTGGACGATGACTTCCTCGGGCGTTAGGTCTGTGAGACTGGTGCGTTTTCAGTAGGTCCGCTGTCTTACTCTGCGCTGCCTCTGTGGTGGTCCGGGGGGGGTGCGGGTCCGGGTCCTGGGGGTGGTGGCGGTCCTGGGGGTGGTGGCAGTGGGTGTTGTGGCCCTGTTGGGGCTCCGAACTGCATGATGAGTAGCTCCATGGCGTCGGTTGTTCTTCGGGTGTGGCTGGGTGCGGGGCTCCGTTGCCTTCTGCAGGTAGTCGTCCGGCTTTACACCAGCAGGAGGCAGGTGTTAAATACCTGCTGCTACTGCGGCTTATCGCGTGGTTGTGACTCGCATCGCAGATCTGGCAGTTCATTGTGAAAGTGGTGTTGTGGTGTTTTCGTGTGTTTTTGCACTGGAATGCCTACTCTGCATCTCATTAGGGTTAGTTGGTGGTGTCCTCCCTGGGGATAAGTTTTGGGGCAGTTATCGCGGGAATACTGGCGATGTCTGCAGTTTGCACCCGCTTGTGAATGGGGTGTTAAATCTAGCTCCACTTTTGATGAGTTAAGGTGGAGATAAATCGGAGATAAGTCCTTGTGAATATCCCCCACAGTGTTTTAACATTTTTATGAAAAGTGGGTTCAGAGCAAAAGTTGAAAATCTACTAGATTTGCTAGAAGGGAATAAATCCCCAAGTGCCCTTTGTTGACTATTATTACTAATTATCTGGGAGATTCTGGTCCTATATGATGACCAATAATACATGTATTGGATGTTTTTTGTTAAATATTTGGGGCCAACTTCATTCTAGACAACGTATTCAAGAGATAGGCCAGGAGAGCCTATCAAACAATTTCTCAGCATCTAACAAGATCATCCCAGCCACCTTTCCTTCACCAGCGACAATATCAAAAATAGACAGCCATATTAATATGGTATACTATATCTCTTTCACATCTCAATGTATTCTGAAAGGGTGATATTATAATCTGTTGAAACTTAATAGACAATATCTTGTTATACATTTTAGCATCAGCATTAATTGGAGAGTAAACATTTGAATCGCCATCCATTACTGCAGGTGAGTTCAGACCTCTGTCCTTGTTGGAACTCCATGGGATTGCTTTCCCTGCCACTCCTGGATTCCATTCTGCTGAAGGGAGGAGCCATTGCTGACTGTAACTGCTGCGGACCACAAGTCCCATAACCGTCTTTGGGATCTCCACTTGCACCTCATTAACGCTATTTAGGAACTTCACAGCCCTGCTGCATGGGATGCATGCAGGCCACACCTGGGTGAAGACCGGGCCAACAGCGGGACCATCCACGCCCATCAGTGCCAGGAGGAGACAGGGCAGTGCCACCCCTCTTGGTGTTTTGCCATGATGACTTAGCTGCCCAGGGTTGTTCCATGTTTGTTGCAAACACCTACTACCTTGTTTGTTTGGTTTCCAACGTGGTCTTAAATCGGCGTTGGCAGTGCAACTTGTGAGAGCAGATCTTTGTCCTTACTTGTGTCTTTGGTCCATATCTGTGAAGGCTTAAACTCTCTGCAGGATCTTTGTGAACTCTGTATGACGTTAGCCCTCAGCTGAGCGGTCACTGTGGCCCACAATGGGGAAGCGCAAAGCAACTGACACTCTCCATGGAAAAAGGGTCAAAAAACATAAATCTGCTATGGGTCCTAGCTCTGATGATCCGATGGATAACTTAACCCTTAAGGATATAGACAACCTATAGAAGAAGTTGAATATTTTTTAGGATGTGATGACCCCAGTAGCCCTCAGTAACGGAAAGCCTAGAAGAAAGTACCGTCTATTTTTCTAAAGAAACGGAAGGCTAGTGCAACTCAGATCCCACAGACCCAAACAAGCTCAAGCCCTGTTTCTGCTCAGGCTGCAACATGGGCCGACGTGCACAAGAGCTATCTAATTACCACTTCACCGAAATCTGTGCCTATTGACAATGTAATTGTGTCTGTGCAATGTTCTCCTCTGATAACATGTGTAAAGAAATGTTTGCTCCTTGAAAGCCTCACCCCGGCCTTGGGTTCTTTAAAGGGCCCTCCAAATTTAGGTGGGACTCTTTCTCCACCGACCCCGCAAATATCTCACTTGAATGTGGCTGTAATAATAGATAATGTAAGGCAGGAATTGGGCTTTGCTGAAGTAGCTTGCATGTTGCGAAATCTCCAGGCAGAGGTGGTTGATCCAAGATCTAAGATCATCCTACTGACGACAGAAATTGGGGAGCTCATAACTCTTGTCAAGACACCCTGCACTATTAGCATCACCCAAGGGACTGCTAGTCATGCTTATACCTTACTAATTGATCAAAAGAATGGCGAGGAAAATCATAGTGTCATGAAACAGCGTGTATCTCATCCTATTCCTCCCCCATAAAGACCTACCTCCCACTGGGCATTTGTGTCTGATCCCCAGCACAAACTTGTGCCCATTGTCTCCCTTACATAAAAGTCAGAACAGTAAGGCCTGCTATGGTTCTGATCTAAAGAGGGATTGAGTTGGGCCTAATTATAAACCAGTAATGCCTCAGCTGTTAGACAAACCACCTCTGTTACATATGGTAAAGCTCCCCATGCTATCAAAAGAAGCGTTTGAAGTCAAAGAGTCCCTAATAAACAACTGTATACATCACTTACGGTCAGTAAATGACTGCCCTTTTGTTATTTGATCATACATCTTGCATGCAAAAAGCTTTCTTGACCCCTCCGAACCCGCAGAGTGTTTTGATTATGTCAGCCTAGAAATGAAGGTGAAGTCCCTTGTGGAAGGCTTAATTAACTTAGGCATGCGCAGAGATTTATCATCAAACTTACTGATTAGATGCAAATTGAATCCTCCATCCTCCTGTCACTTACCAACTAGACAGGATGAGATATCTCCGCCCTCTTGTGATTTACTAGCTGAACAAGAGGTGACACCTTCTAACCAGGCAGAAGTCCAGGGCACTTCTATGGTAGATTGACTGGATACTCAGGGCCAGACATTTAAAATTAGTGATAGAGATCTATGATCCGAATGGGAGAGAATGTGCCCCAACTGTGATACTACATCCCTGGTTCCAAATGTCAAGGCCCTCTCTAGATCTGGCCCCCCTTATTAACATTTTGTCCTGGAATATAGCGTAGATTAAGTCCAAACTAGGTGATCCGATTGGGGTGAGCTTCATTGATGAATTCGACCTTTGTCTCATTCAGGAAACCTGGTTGTGGAACCCTAAGCACAGATCAGGCTATATAACATACCATATACCCGTCTCTGTAGAGACGGGTCGCCTGTCTGGCAACCGCCTTATCTGGGTTAAACTGGTCCTTGATGTTAAAATATCTGTGCTGCTTTTTATTTCACATACATCTCCAGGAAGGAAGCCCATAACTATTATATATACAATGTCTACAATCAGGCAGCTGGAGGGGGGGAGACTCAGGTATTACGTGATCTAAGCCTGCTTAGTGCCGCCCTTGACTCACATGACTCTCATCATTGCCTGTGACTTTAGTACCACATATGAATCGATAGATTTGGGATGTGGGTCCCCTGTTAGCAAGGAAGATGATGCATGGGGAATTCCCACACTTAATACTAATCCAGTGAAACGCTGGACAAGTGCTGCTTACCAGCTCATGTCAGTTACCCTATCATGTGGTCTGCGGGCTTGTAATGGCTGCACAGTTTCGGGTCTCCATGCAGCCCATACCTTCATTCGCCCAGGTCATACAAGTAGAATTGACTATTTCTTAATCTCTTTGCACCTCTGGGGCAATTAAGCGCTTCCTGACCCCCCCTTCTGTCGGTTTACCAACCCTCCCAGAATTTGAGATCTCTTGGCAGTGTGAGAATGACGGTGCCCAAGGTGCGGAGGGCCAGGGCTGGCGGAAGATCCTTTGGTTTCCTGGCAGCTAAGGCCTGGAATAAACTCCCTTTGGATTTGAGGATATCTGAGTCAGAACCTTTGTTCCGTAAGAAACTGAAAACCTGGCTCTTCCGTGATTCGGGGGGCGGTCTTCAGTAACTCTGCTGCCTTCCTTGCTGAGAGGTATATGCAGGTAGTTGATTAGTGTGGCAGGGTTACGGGGCTCTCAGATGTCCTAGCGCGGGGACACTCGGTTGGGAGTAACCATTGGGCTTTATAAACTTCCTAATAATAATAATAATAAGGTGCTATATAATGATGACAGTGATCATAATGCCATTCATTGCTCTCTAAAAGATCTATTTAACAAAATGGTGAATGTTCCGGTATCTTTAAGCACAAACATGGTGCCCTCAAATGATAAATGTAGAATTAAATGGGATAAAGTAGCAGCAAACATAGGCATCAGAAACAGCATGACCAAATCCCTAGGAGATGCAGTCTCAGAAATAGAAAATTCAATCTCAGCTCAGACTAGGGACAAATTGTGGCAGTCAAACATTGTAAAGATCAATGGGGACCTCTTTAAGATGCTTGGGGAGTGCTTTATGCACCATAATGGCCCTGCCCAACCATCCCCCTTGCCAGAACGCATTTTGTATAACAAAGCTTGTAATGACAAGAAAGATGAGTTCCTCCAAGCTTTTGCCTGTGGCGATTCTAACTTGAAAGTTTTGATTTGGAAATTTATATAGCGCACGAATGCCCAAGGGCGTCTAGGCACTTCGCGGTATATTGCCAGAAATAACATAGAAGAGAAGCTTAGTTAGAGAACAACCAGGTTTTTAGTGCTTTTCTGAAGGAAAGCAACATTGGGCTGTTCTTTATATCAGTCGGGAGTGAGTTCCACAATTTCACTGAGTCCAGAACAAAGCTTCCTCCTCCCCAACGTGCCTTGTTGAATCTGGGGGTTTGGAGGAGTTTGCTCTGCGCTGATCTTAAATTTCTAGCTGGATAGTACCAGGAGAGGTGTTGTTTCAGGTACTGAGGACAGTTCCCGTTCAAAGCCTTGAAAGCTAAACATAAGGATTTAAAGTCTATCCTTTTTTTCACTGGGAGCCAGTGTAGCTTTCTTAATCCTTGGGAAATTGACTGGAATTTCAGAATGTCCAACAGCAATCTAGCGGCTGCGTTCTGCACCCGCTGTAGTTTGAGTATATGCTGTTTTTGAATGCCCATATACAGGGCATTACCGTAATCGAGTCTAGCCAGGGCTAGAACGGTCTCAAGTGTTTTTACTGCCTTTTGTGGAATAAAAGACCGAACTTTCCTAATTGTCTTTAGAGTCAGCAAGACCATAGATGAACCCTTATTAATCTGGTGTTGAAAAGTCAGGTTATCATCAAAGATGATGCCCAAATTCTTCACCTTCTTGACTGGGACTGGAAAATCTCCCAGGCTGGCTGTCCACCAACTATGCGACCAAAAGGATGTGTCGGAGCCCAGCAGGAATACCTCCGTTTTACCACGGTTCAGCTTTAGGCAGTTCGAGCTCATCCACTGATTCACACGGGACATACAACGGTTAAAGCGGTCAGCTGTTTCCTCCAAATTACTGGAGATTGACACCACTAACTGAGTATCATCCATGTAGGAAATCACAGAGAAGCCAAACTGCCTAATTATATCAGCCAAGGGGGTCACATATAAGTTGAACAATGTGGGGCTCAGTGAGGAGCCCTGAGGCACCCCACATGGAAGCATGAACTGTTCTGAACAGGAAGCTCCAATCTGAACATACTGAAATCTATTGTTCAAATGGGATTTAATCAGTTTGAGGGCAGAATCATTAACCCCCGCCTCTGAGAGCCTTCCGATTAGGATATCATAGTTTACGGTGTCAAAAGCCGCCGATAAATCCAAAAGTATCAAGGCGGCTTTGGCACCTGAGTCTAGAATTGCTTTGAGCTCCTCTGCTACCATGACTAAGGCTGTTTCCGTACTATGCCCTTTTCGGAAACCATATGATATGAAGGCTGTTAATTGGATGTTTAGGATTTTTTCCAGGACCTTATCAGGGAATGGTATCCTGGAGATTCGTCTATAACTGCTGGTGTCACTAGGATCCAAATTAGGTTTTTTCAAAAGGGGAAGGATTGAAACAGTCTTCCAAGAATCAGGAAAGATACCAGTGCTGATAATCTCCTTGAAAAGTATACTAAGTTGCTCACTGATGAGGTCAGGTGCCATCTGGAATATTCTTGGGGGGCAA
The DNA here is from genome assembly GCA_963921515.1 of Calotriton arnoldi. NCBI lineage: Eukaryota > Metazoa > Chordata > Amphibia > Caudata > Salamandridae > Calotriton > Calotriton arnoldi. The sequence continues at coordinate 737,557 of CAWUFW010008434.1, read as the reverse complement.
GGGTCTGAGGGTGCTCCGGCCTTAGATGTTCTAACCACCTGGGATATCTGTCCTATGTTTGGTGGATCAAAGGACACCAATAAATTATCGGAATAGGGGAGTGTATCGGCAGGTGTATTACCTATACAATCGGTGCCCTTGTCTATGAGGGATCTATACACGGTCTCCACCTTATCCTTGAAAAACCGTGCGAGTTGGTTGCAAAATTCCACACTACTGTCCCCATTAGGTGTTTCTGGTAACTTAACTAGCCTCTTCAAGGTTACAAAGAGTACTTTGCTAGAATTACCAGCCTGCAGAATTTTCTCTGAAAAATACTCACTTTTTTTTGCCAATATCATTTTCTTATAGTCAGTCAGTGTCTGTGCATATAAAATTTTATCTGCTGCACTGTACTGCCTTCTCCACCGTCTCTCTGACTGTCTACATAGTTGTTTTTGTGCTTGCAGTGCATCACAGAACCAAGGTTCAGAGGGTTTTTTTCGCTTGGTAGTGAAGCTTTTTTCCGGGGCTAATGTGTTTGCTGCAGCTTTGATCCAGTTGGTAAATCTATCAGTTGCCAGATTCACCTCGGATGTTAAGTCAGGCTTTGAGTTTAACATAGCTCATTGCAGTAACTGGGGGTCAATATTCCTCCAGTTGCGCCCTTTTTGTGCTCTAAGAGGATTATGGGGATGAGGTATATGATGTGTGGTGGTTACTGTAAACAATATGGCTTTATGGTCTTACCAAGTGATTGGCAAAACCTCTCGGATTTTCAAACAGGGATTAGATGTAAAAATGCCGTCTAATGTGTGTCCAGCGTCGTGAGTGGAATGCTTGACAATCTGTCTTAGAGAGACACTGGCCATCATGTCCACTAGAGAGGCTATGTTGTGATCTTCTGATTTTTCTAGGTGGTAGTTAAAATCTCCCAAGATAGAAAAGTCCTCTGTATCAATACTATATTCAATAACAGGGCTGATGATTTCTGCGAAACTATTTTTTGCACCCGGAGATCTGTACAGCAACAGTCCTTTAAAAGTATAGCTTTCGCTTAGGGTGATTCTAAAGGATAGCAGTTCACAGTCTGGGCAACTTCCTGTTGGGGAACCCTTCATTGTCAAAGTATCTTTGAGAATAATTGCTAGTCCCCCACCCCGTTTGTCTTATCTATTACTTCTGATTATTGTAAATCCTGAAGGAATTGCTAGGGATAGCTCGGGGTCAGAAGTACTATCCGCCCAGGTTTCGGTAATAAAAGCCATGTCTATCTTGTGAGATGTCAACAATTCTGCGAATTCTAGATTATGTTTGATAAGGGACCTTGCGTTGATGAGCATACCCAAGAACATCTTGGGTGAGGGTGATTGTTGGGGGTAAACCTGTTTGACACTAGTGCAGGCTCTTGCTTTCCTAAACTGTAATTTTAAAGAGCAGTGAATGCATGCTTTAGGCTCGTTTGATAAATCCAACTGAGGGCAGTTGAGGGTCTTATCAGACCTGTTAAAACTCAATAGTGCACTTTTTGAGTATGTAATTCTGGGCCCCTTATTTGATGTGGAACGGACAAGGGTTGTGGCCCTGGGCCAGGTCCAGGCGCGGACGAGCGCATACCGGCTTGCCTTTGGCGCGCCTTTGGCGCGCCGGCGTCGCGCCCGCTGGGCGCGTCCGCTCTGGCATCCTGATTAAGTAGTGGATGCAGCAGGACCTGGCGCGCAGGCACTGGATGCCCCTAATGAACCGGAAGAGATCTTTAAGTGTTTCCGGTCCACAAAAGCCCTCCGCGCAATCGGCATAGGCCACGGCGGACCAAGGCTTGGACCGGGACCGGAACACTAAGGGAGCTGCAAGATGTCGACTAAGAGACCGACAATGCTGTGAGGGTAAGCGCTGCTGTGTAACGCGTCTATTTCACACAGTTTCCAGATGATGCAATACAAATAAGAGCAAGTAAGGACTTAGAGACACATACATGGAAAGATATATACAAAGCTGCCGCTCATAATGATAACAGGACATTTTGGAACTTAGTAGCCAATGGTGATCAGTGACCAGCTAAGCATTTGACCGACTCCATCTCTCCTGAGGTATGGTATTCCCACTTTCTGGACCTTTATAAACAGGGGTCAGATGATGATAGAGCATTCAAGCCAAGGGTGTACAATCTATCCCCACCTGGGCTCCTTAAGTTGGAGCAGAGTGAGACCATTACTGCAATAAAAGCCATAGCAATTGGTAAACTGGCAGGGCGTGATAGTGTTCCCGGCAATCTCTTTCTTGCAGACATTGATTGGCTGGGCTTTGTATTTTAATATGTTACCCAATTGCATCCTCTAAGGGGCTAGTATTCCCAGCAGCAGGAAGGCAGCAGAAAATGTCCCCATCCATAGCAAGGGCCTGCTGGACTCCCCTTTAAACTATAGGCCGATCAGCCTTATCGATTTTGGCATGAGGTCTTTGTGAGGCAAATCCTAGGGAACTTGGAAGGATGGATTGAAGACCACCAGTCCCTCTCCCCCTTGCAGGTGGGGTTTTGAAAAGGGGTTAATACAATTGACCGTGTTTTTATGTTTCTATTAATTTACTGGAAGACAGTTCTCCAAAAGAGCACCTATACCTGGTCTCTGTAGACCTAAAGTCTGCATTTGACCCAGTCCCACGAGGAAAGCTGTGGGAGGTCCTTAAGAACAAAGGGGTTCCACATGACTTCCTCAGTGTTCTGGTTCACCTTCATGAGGACACATATGCTCAAGTTAGGTGGGGACGGGGAGGGGAGCTCACAGAACAAATACCTAGTCAAAAAGGAATTCATCAAGGGTGTGTCCTTGCCCCGACCCTATTCTCTCTATATTAAAATGATGTGGTGCTTCACTTAGAGCATATCCAAAATGATGCCCCCCAATTGGCTGGGCGTAAGATTCCCCAATTATTATTGGCTGATGACACCCTTTTGATATCAAAGACCCCGAATGGCCTCCAACTTCTAGTGGACAAGTTTGCGGCCTTTTGCAGCGAGCGAGGGTTGGTGATCAGCCATATCAAAACAAAGTTCATGGTCATCAGCCCATCATAAGTCTTTTAGGGGCTCGATAACTTTGGAAGGCAGACCCTTTGATGAGGTCACTGAGTTTGTCTACATGGGGTTCAGGCTAACTAGATCGATGTCTTGGCTGTCCCAGGTCGAGAGGAGTAGCCTGAATCTTACCCAGCATTCTGCTGCCATCCTAAGGCTTTATAGGGCCTTGCGAGTCAGGCGTACAGAGCTAAGGTAGAGGCTAGTGTACTGTACGGGGCTGAAGTACGGGGCAAGGGAAATCTGGCCCCGTTGGGCGTGGCCGAGAATACGTTCATAAGAGCCATAACCAATCTCCCAAAAAACACTCCATTGATTCCATTAAGACGAGATCTGGACCAAGAGCCCATGACCCATAAGGTCTAACTCAGACCACTACTGTTCTGGTGAAGGCTTAAGTACGCACCAGACCTGGAAGACTAATATAGTTCCCTTCAGGATGTAGCCTGTTATGATACGCGTGGTAAAATCAAGTGACTTTCCAATGTCAAAAGCGTTTTATCCCAACTTGGTCCAGGTGAATTTTGGTCCTCCCCCTACTTCTCTCAAGAAGACTTTTTTGAAGTATATGCATTTTGCGGAAATAAGGAATGTCCCAGAAGTGTCTCTTCTTGGTAATTTTTTAGACTAATATGACCTTCAAGTCGTGTTTGGTTTATATAAACCCAACAGCCACTAGGAAAATATATCTTATATTTTGATACTGCACCTTGCCATTACTGTCACTTCAAGCAAAATGGACACCCTGCTGTTGCATGAGCACCATATGTCCAACATGTCAGCAGGCCGAAGAATCCCTGGCACATTATATTTTTTCTGCTGCTCTTATGCTCGGCCCAGAAAAACCTGGATTATTCCACTATGCAAACAGCTTGGCTGCATACAACATCAGGATGCCCTATGGCGCCTGCGCACAGAATCCAAGCAGATGATTGTCTGTGCCGTGTCCAAATACCTTTATTTGAGTTGATGCATTAAATGCATAGTGATGGCATGAGCCTTTAAAAAAACAAAAACATAAACCTGAAATGCCTGGAGCCTTGATTCCCAATTAGATATCATCAAAGACTGTCCATGGCTTTTTTCTATCATGATATCGTTTTTAATTTGCAATTTTACACATACAGTGTTTATTCTTATTGAGTGCTTTTCTCTCTCTTGACTCATGGCGAGATATACTTGTAGATATGGGCCCCAGTTAGCTTATTTCTGAGACTAAGCACAAGTATTTTTTATGCCACGGATTTATACATCCTTTTACATGTCTGAAATTGTAGCTTGCGTTGAGACTCGTTGTTAGAGTCTTTTTATGTGTTTTATATTTTCATCTATTGTATTGTATTGTAGAAGTGCTTTGTACTTTTATGGTTGAAAAAATGATGAATAAAGTATATGATGATGATTGGAGAGCTTGGCCAATAGGTACTACATCGTTTAGGTTCTTTTGTCTTCTTTATGAAAACAATAAAAACACGTGTTCTTTGAGGATTATGGTAGTTTCTTACCTTTAGTCAACCAATTAATTAGCAAAAGGTATAATGGCACCAGTAATTCTTTGAAAGTTGTACAAAATCCAGTCAGAATACAGTCTGATCCTGTCATTAGGTAAACTTTTAATACTTTTAATAAAGCAGTAATGCTCTCTTCGCCTAATATTTGTATCTGAATATGCTTCCATTATCTCTTTAATTGTTAAGCTGCAGGAGAGACATCAGCATTGTCTAGTGCAGAGTAAACTTGTTATGTTATGTTATGCCGTTTTACAGAGTGCACAGCTGCCCCAGCAAAGGGGCGTCCCAGCGCTGATAGCAGGAAACTGCCAAACTATAGACAGAAAGAGAAGCCTACAGTGGAGGGAAGAGGTAAGTTTTGATTGCCTTACGGAATGCCAGGTAGTTGTTCATGCTGCGAATACAGATAGGAAGCGCATTCCAAAGTTTGGCTACCAAAATACGGAAGGAACGTCCACCGGCGCGAACCCTCCTCACCCGGGGAACCACCGCCAAATGCTGCCCCATTGACCGAATTTGACGGGAGGGAGTATAAGGTGTAAGCAAGTTGGCCAAAATGCCTGGAGAGGAGAAATTTAGAATTTTGAAAGACATACAGAGGACCTTAAACTCTATACGTTCGGCCACAGGCAGCCAATGTAGCCAACGGATAGCACTAGTAGTGGAGCACGTCCTGGGCAGGCCCAGAAGAGTTCCAGCCGCAGCATTTTGAACCCTTTGTAGTCTCAGGATTTCCGCCTTATTTGATCCCAAGTAAAGCGAGCTGGCATGATCAAGTCTAGACAGAATGGAGGCCTGAACAATAACCTGCCTAATAGGCGGGTTAAAAAACCCTAGCAGAGGTTTGAGCCCTCATAGTATGCCGAAGCAGGTTCCTGCCACTTTCTTGTTTTGCGTCTGGAAGCTAAGGGCAGAGTCTAACCAGACACCTAGATTTTTTACCACCTGTTTGGGGACAGGCGCACAACCCAAGGTGGCAGGCCACCAGCGTTCGCTCCACAGCTCAGAGTCTCTCCCTACCAGCAATACTTCGGACTTGCTGGCATTGAGCTGGAGACAGCTGGCGGCCATCCACTCAGCGATAGCCTCGAGGTCACTCCAGAACTTACATGCGTCCCGCACGGAATCGTCCGAGAGTGCCACTATCAACTGTGTGTCGTCCGCATATGATACTGCTGTGAGCCCTCTGCTTTTGGCCACCACTGCTAACGGTTGGACATATAAGTTGAACAGTGTTGGGCTCAGAGCTGAGCCCTGTGGCACCTCATGTTTGATGGTGTGGATCTTGGAGGCAAAAGGGGGGACTGCTACGTGGAAGGTCCTCTCAGCAAGAAAAGAGACGAACCACTCCAGGGCAGAATCCACGATGCCCACCTCCTCCAACCGCTGCAACAGGATCTGGTGTGAAACCGTGTCAAACGCGGCACTGAGATCTAATAGAATCAGTGCTGATGTGCGACCCTCATCTAGAGCCCCCCTCAGATGCTCGGTCACAGCTAGGAGAGCTGACTTCGTGCTGTGACCTGGACGGAAACCATTCTGAGAGGGGTCCAGCATGTTGTTATCCTCCAGATGACCTGTCAGCATGGAGTTGATGTAGGCCTCCAAGACCTTGGAGACCCAGGGCAGGAGAGAGATGGGTCGAAAGTTCTCTGGTTTCGCTGTGTCAAGGTTGGGCTTTTTTAACAGGGGAACCACCCTAGCTTGCTTCCAAGATCTAGGGACGACGGCCGTGGACAAGGACAGATTAATCACCTGGCTCAAAGGTGAAAGGAGCACAGGTAAGGATTTCATAAATTGGTCAGGCTTGAGGGGGTCAGCAGGAGAGCCAGACTTGACCTTACTGCAGAGCACATATAGCTCCTCTTGAGAAATCGGCGGGAAGACGGCCAGAGTGTGCATAGGAGAGGGTCTAAACATGGGACCAAGACATACTGCAGTTTGAGGAAAGGACTTATATATCCTTCCCACCTTTTCCACAAAGAAGGAGGCGAGGGCCTCAGATTGCTCATCCGATGACACCAAGGGTGCTGTAGAAGCTGCCGAAGTTTTAAGGACTTTCAATATTGAAAAAATGCTTTTGGAGGGGTTGCTACTGTTCCTGATCTCGTCCGCATAATATGCTGCCCGCTCAGACTGGATCGCCCTGTGGTACTTCTTAATGGCTGCCTGATAACATCCCTTCAGAGTAGGGTCATACCCCCTTCTCCACGCACGCTCCAGCTTTTTACACACTGTACGCAGGGAGGCCAGCTTATCATTGTACCAAGGACTGGACTTAGTGTTTTGACATTATTACCACTTTGCAGGGATAAGAGAGTCCAGAGAGCGGGAGATCGAGTCCGATAATGCTCTATCGGCCACATCTGGGTCATCAGGCATACTGAACGTGGTAGTAGAAAGAAGATCGTGGAATTGAGCGGTGATTAATTTGTGCCAGGGGCGCCTAAAAGAGAGCTTCTCAGGCGCCCTCCTGACAGGCACAACCCTCGAAAGTGTCATAGATATTAAGTAATGATCAGACCAACACACCGGTAAGGGAGTGTGGACGGTAAGGAAAGAGAGGTTAGAGAAAACTGGGTCCAACAGATGGCCCACAGAGTGAGTAGGGCCATGGACCGGTTGGGACAGCTGACACGCCGCGAGATCGGCTAAGAAATTGCCGATTTCCATATCCTGGGAGCTATCAAGATGCAGATTCAGGTCACCGATGACGCTGAAGTTGGCAGCTCTCATAGCTAGAGGGCTTACAGCTTCAATAAGTGCAGCCCTAAACTCCTTAGAGGGTCCTGGCGGGCAGTAAATCAAGAGCCCAGACATGGTGTAGCTAGTGTTAAATGAAATCCCAAATCGCGCGCATTCACAGCCAATCAAAGACTCCTTCACAAAGGTACAGGACTAGCAGGACTTAAAAACCACAGCTATACCGCCCCCCCCCCAGAACCTCTATTGAGCGTCATGATGCTAAAACCCTGGGGAAGAGCCAAGCCTGGTTCAGCCACTATGTCCGCTGATAGCCACGTCTCTGTTAGAAAGAGAACATCAGGGGATTCATTCTGTAGCAAGTCATAGACATCCAAAAAGTGCTTGGCTAAAGAGCGGCAATTGAGGCTAAGAAGTTTAATGTTGGGCCTTTGACTAGGCAGGGAATGAGAGGGTGCAGTGGACGCCCAAGAATTGAAGCCACAGTATATACAACAGAACGGGCCCTCACAAAGATTGCAGGGCGAGCAACTGCACGGGCTGAGTTCTTTCTTGATAGCCAGGAGGTCGTCCGAGGAATACCGCACTGTACCTCTCACCAAAAGTTCTAAGAATATTCATGGGTTCCTGAATCAGAACCCCAGTATTATCATAAATTGGATTGACTGCATTTAAGCAGTTTGGTCTTTATGTTTAAGCACAAGAATCTTACCAGATAAATCACTGTTCTCACATACTTTAAGTCAATATGTATGATAATATTTTAGCTTTGTATTTATCAAGAATCGGATTGAATGTGGTCAGTATTTGTCTCAGCTTCTCCTGAACTTCATTCCAATAGATCATATTGCGGAGCAAAAAAAACAATGCTTGATTTCTAAATGCAAACGTTTGGCATGCAATTCCCATTGTCTATGTTTGTATGAGTGAGAGTAGCCCACTAATTAATGTTTTAATCCTTTCCATGCCTCTGATGGGGTACATGTTCCTTTTCTCTCTAATATAATCCTGGATAGTTTTTTAAATTAAACGTATTATCTAAAGTCTTCAAGAACTGAAGGATCAAATGTCCTGGTTCAAAGACTTGCTAGATTATTACCTTTAGCAGAGGTAATGCCCCCCTATCTATATACGCTATATCAGCCTCTTCAATATATGTAATCTCTGCTTTTATTTGAATGAGTTCCTCGCATACGTTCCTGCCTTAAAAAAGGAATTAATGACATTAACATCCATCCCTTAAATTATATGGATAGCGAACATAGATAGAATTAATAATGCTTTACTTCCTTCTCACTGCCTTTCTCCCAAAACCATTCCCTCCACCCTGTCCATCCCCACCACCCAAACATTAAAATGCCATCATGCAGAAGCGATCTTGTGAAACCCACCCACCCACCCCACGGAGAAATCACCATCCTTCTAGCTGTTAACAGGACAGCCTTTAAGACTGTCACCTGCTGGCCGTATTTTTCCTTTTTATTTCTTTCTTCAAATCCTTCCCCTCACTCCTTCTATTCATCTTTCTTTCCCACCTTCCATCCACATGTTGGCTGGGATGCGAGCAGAAAATGAAACAAAACTGCAAGCTGTCATTTATCAATATAAAGAAGAAAATAAACGAAATCAATCTTTTGTCCGCTTCCGTGTGTCGGACGGCCCCCGGCCGTCTGACGTCACGGTGGGCGTGTGCGGAGGACGGCCGGGGGCCGTCCGAACTGCGCACCCGTGGAATTCTTCAGCACAGCGGGGGAATTCCAGCCGCAGCGAAGTGGTTAAAATTTTATGTGAATTGTTTACATGCCTTCAAACTGAGCAATGTCTTGCCTACTAATGTTTTACAGTTCCCGAAATTATAAATTCTGGGGCATATTTATTAAAGAGTTGCGTAGCCGTGTGCCACGCAACGGGGTGCAAGAGCGATGCAACTCTTAAGTTAGATTTATCAAGCCGCGCAAGGTCACCTTGCAATACTTGATAAATCGAGAGTAACGCAAGGCAAATCGCTGCGTTGCATTACTCTGCCCCAGGGAGGCGTTCCATTGTCAGAGAGTGGGTGTTCCAAACCATCCACACATGGATTTTGGCGCATTCCCAGTTTTACCGTTACTGGTAGACCTGGGAATGCGTCAAAATGCTACGCCTCCCTAGGTGAGGAGTAACGAGTAGAAATATTTTTATTTTTCCTCGTTACTTCCTCTTTCTATGTGTGCATTCTACAGCACACACAGAAAGAGGAAAATGTCTCAGAGGATTGTTATTGAGGCAGATGGTGTACCTCCCTGCACAAAAACAATCCTGCTTACAACGCAGGCATCTTTGCACCATAGTGCAACGGTGCCTGCTTTGACGCTAGGCAGAACTTAGTGCGCCAGCACAGGGAAAAGACAGGAATGTGCTGTATTATGTTAAACACAGCGCATTCCTCCCCTTTCCCTATCACGCAGCGCCGGAAGATGACGTGCTGTGCTGCGTGATTTTTTTCGTAAATACGCCCCTCTGTATATTATATTATATTATATTATATTATATTATATTATATTATATCATATTATATTATATTATATTATGTTATATTATAATATATTATATTACATTATATTACATTATATTATAATATATCAGATTATATATTTTTTTATATTATGTTATGTATTTTATTGGGGAGGTGAATATACTCGTAAACACAGGGGCACATTTAGCAAAAAATCACGCTGCACAGCTAGCCATCTTGCTGTGCTGCGTGATAGGGACAGGGCAGGAATGTGCTGTATAGTTAAGTATTAAAATGTTTTCAAGTGGCAAGACATAGGGCCTATTCGCAAAACGCATTTTGTAGTTTGTAAAGTAGTTTTAAAGTAGAAGCAGTCGCATACCTCACAATGCAATTCATAAACCTACTGCCAGAGACCTCTGCCTCTCTTATCATTCTAAGGGGAGAACACAGCCATGGTGGCAGAGATCTCCACACATGTAGGTATGCGATTTAGTAGTACATGTTGGTGGGACAAGAGGAAGTGACTGGAGACTGGGGAATTTAATACTAAATTGTAGGGATTTAGGGAAATTTAAGAAGGGGTTTACGGAGGGACATGCTAATACAAACACATACCTACAAAAGAGTAAGGCAACTGCTATTTACAAACTACAGTTCCTACTGTGAGGGGCAGAGTCAAGATGGAGGTGATGTAGGATGTATTGAGGAGCCTCTGCCTTGGTCAGCATAACAAGTAGCCTCTCCCAGCTTGGAATATGGGTCGATGACATAGCAGAGACGAGCAGAGGTTCCCAAGAGCCTAGAGTGATGATTTTGAGGGTTGGTGGTGAATGATTCCAGAATGCCACTCGCCTGAAGTTGAGAGCTGCAAGATGGCGGCCACGAAATAAGAGCAGGTGGGCCACTGCAGCGGAGAGACTGGGGTCGGACAAGGGGTAGCACCGTGGATTGAGGAGAACTGGTGACACTAACGGGTGAGGTGCGAGCGAAGGTTATTGGACCATGTAACAGCCCTCAGCACACATAGGCATCCAGAGGAAAAGGGCCATAAAGGAGCAGATGTGGGGAGCCTCTGGTGGGCAGTCACAGGATAGACCCATCAAGTAATGAAAGGCCAGGCCAAAGGTATGATGAGTAAGATCGCAGGGCCGTAGGAAAAGGCCTACCCAAAGGGGGGAACATGGAGTCATCAGAGCTGTCCATTTCATAGAAGGTGCCTTTGTCCCAAAAGGGTGCCTACAGAACAAACCCCATCAAGAAACAACACAAGATTTGGGAAACCCTCCTATTGAGCCGATAAAGAGCAACAATAGAATTGGAAAGGTCAGACTTGACAGTATAGAGGAGCTGATCTTACAACATATTAGATACTCAGACTTGGTCCTTGGTCTAGAAACAGCCTAAGCACTGGAACCGAGATCTGGGCACACCCTCACCACTCCAGCATCTAATAGTTCTCAGCTCCTGGAGGCCTAAATTAAGTAAAAAAAGACATTGCCTTGATTAGAAACAAGAAAGACAAAACAGTGAAACAGATGTTGTCTATAAGCACATCCCAGAGATCAGATACTCTTAGCAGGTCAAACAAGCAATCCGTAAAAGCATTTCCGTAAAAGCATACAATCTGAGATATCTCTGGCTGCCGATGCTCCTGTCACCTGCTCAATCATGGAAGATCTCTTATGTAGTCTAGCTCACATCCCTCTATTGAGGGTAGAAGTGATGAAAAATTTCATACGTTAAGCAAGCGCAAGAGCTGACAAAATGGATGTTGCCACAGCAGACACAGGACACACTAGGAAAGAGGAATTCGAATCACTGTGTCAACAACTGCTGACAATGAAAGACCAACACATAGATCTCAAAGAGCACCTAGAGAACCTCAAGAATCACTTGAGGAGGCACAACATCATTATTCAAGGGGTGCCACATGATTCAAAAGGCGACATTGAGGCACATGCAAGGTGACCTTTCAAATACATTTGTGCGAACATCCAAAATGAAGATATCGTCTTGAACAAAATGCACTGCTTAGGAACTGGGATGGTGATAAAAAACACGAAGTCTCGAACACACTGACATGTGCGCTACATTAAGCAAAAAGAACACCTCATGGCAAAAGCGAGGGCAATGGGCACAATCATTTTCGAAGGAAACAAACCCGTTCTAAGTCTTTCTAGCTTGCCTTATATAGAGAAAGCAATAGGTACACAAGACCAAGAAGATGGAGAAAGGTATCCAGCAAACGGAGAGGAACAAAGCCCTAAGTGGAAATAACTAGGCCTGGGCGGTAAATTCCGTTCCGCTCGCGGAATTTGCGGAATTTGCGTAATTTTGCGTTCCGCGGAATTACCAAAAATTCCGCGATCCGCGGCTTTGCGGAATTTTTTGCTTGTTCGCGCTTTCAAAATGCGGGTTCGCGAGATATTTCTCCCCGAGCACGCAAACAGCGTTTGCGAACAGGAAAAAAGCATCGCGAACGGGCAGAACAAGCAAATCCGCGTGTTCGCGGAACTTTTGCGTGCTCGCAGGGATTTTTTACCGTTTCGCGGAGCTTTGCGTAGCGCGACTACGCAAATTCCGCCCACCCCTAGAAATAACAGAGAAGAGTGATCTTTGCATAGCTAAGGATGGAAGCAGAAGTAGCCACTAAGCATTAACATTGATATACCAGGGGCTGATATCACAAGGGTTAAGGGGGGATAGTATAGATGTTCGCAGCAAGGTGAGAGTAGCAGAATAACATGAAGGTAAATAGATGGGTCTTGGGCAGGGGGCTCCAGGGTTCAATCCATATAGTTTGTTCAGTCAGGGAAAGGCTCCCAAAAGAGAAAAGAGGTAAGAGTCTTTGTTATCCAAACTTTCCTACATGGGAGATAGTGACCAGAAAGTAACCAAGCTCAATTGGTTGATGTATGGGGGCACGCTCTTTAGAAACAACCAAGCATGTAGGGTCATGTGAAATAGTATAAAACCATTCAAAAATAGAGATGAGTGAGGGCACTTTTATTGCACATAGCCCCTGTGAAACATGAGCACACATGTCGCACCACAACTTCCTTAAAAAAACAAGCTTAAATGTGAACAGCCTGAATGTCCCAGCCACGATCATGGCATTCCTCTCTTTGCTGTGTGACACCAACAGTGACATTTGCCTATTACAGGAAATGCATTTGCTCATAAACAGATGGCTAAGGTCAAAGTGGTTCCCAGAACCATTATTCTCATTGGAATCTAAGAAAAAGGGCAGGGTAGCCATTCTACTAACCTTGTAGGGAGAAGTTAAGGGAGAGGTGGCAGATGACGGGTGAAAACTCTACTACTTTGAAGAGTGCTTGCAGATTACAATTTCATAGTCACCTTTGTCTATGCCCCTACTAAAGGACAGGAGAAATTTCTGAAGGCAGCAATCTCAAATTTATGATGCAAGTACCAGTCAGAGACGTTTTGATAGGGTGGAACTTAGCATATCTATGGACAACACACTAGACACCCAAAGGGTGAGTCAGGTAGGGGTGCTCTTCCAAGAAAGCGCGGCTTGGTTAGAGGATTTGGGGCTATTTGATACACAGTGGGCCACATACCAAGGTTTAAAGACTGCATATTGGTTTCTGCCTCACATAGAACATATGCTGGGCATGCCAACTTTTTCAGGACTTTTCAGGGGTTTGAAAGAGTAAGCAACTCAGGGATTGGAGTGCTAACTCTCATACCACTCCACATGTATACTATTCTTAAAAAATCACTGTAAATAACAAGGTGGATAGTAGTTGAGAGATATCAATTAATCAACTTGGATTTGTAGAGCGTGACTAATCACCTGTGAGGGTATCCAGGCGCTGGGTTCTTGCTGGGATCAGTTGAAGAGCCAGTTCTTTATTCCTTTTCTGAATTCGGGGAGAGAGGATGATGCTCAGAGGTGCAGGGGGAGATCTTTCCAGGACTTGGCGGCGATGTTGAAGAAGTGTCTCCACTGTTGCTTCGGCAGCTACTGGGAGTGTGAGTGAGGGAGGTGGATCACTGGTGTCTGGAGGGTTTTGGGAAGTTCAGGGGGTGGTTGATGTATGGTGGTCCTTGGTCATGGAGGGCCTTGTAGGAGTGTGTCAACATCTTTTCTGAATGGGGAGCCAGTGGAGGTTCCTGAGGTAGGGGTGATGTGGGTCTGTTTGGGGAGGTCAAGGATGAGCCTGGTGGCTGAGTTCTGTACTGTCTGGAGTCTCTTTAGGAGTTGGGTGTTGAGTCCTGTGTAGAGGGTGTTGCCGTAGTCCAGCTGGCTGGTGACTAGGGCTTGAGTGACAGCTTTCCTGGTGTTGACGGGGAGCCATCTGAAGATCTTTCAGTGCATGCAAAGAGTTTGGAAGCAGGCAGAGGAGACTGCGTTGATCTGGCATTTCATGTTGAGTTTGCTGTCCAGGGTGATGCCAAGGTTGTGGGTGTGGTCTGTCGGTGTGTGGCAAAGTTCGGAGGGCCACCAGGTGCTGTTCCACGGGGAGGAGCTGTTCCCAAAAACCAGCACTTCCTTCATGTCCGTGTTGAGCTTCATCCAGTCGCCAATGCTCCACATGCAGTTGTGGAAGTTGGTCCTGGTGGTGGAGGGGTCTTCTGAGAGTGATAGGATATGCTGGGTGTCATCTGTGTAGGATATAATGTTGAAGCCATATGTTCTGACTATGTCAGCCAGGGGCATCATGTACGTGTTGAACAGGGTGGGGCCGAAGGATGAACCTTGAGGGAAGCCGCAGATGATGAAGTGAAGGGTGGTAGTCAAATTTGTTTTTTTTCAATCTGTTTGAGGACATCTCCCTGGATCCCGATGTGACAGAGTCTTTTGATGAGAGTGTGGTGGGATACGGTGTCAAATGCTGCTGAGAGGTTGAGAAGGATCAGGGCCACTATTTACCCGCAGTTGAGGAGGGACCTAATGTTTTCAGGGGCAGAGATCAGAGCGGTCTTGGTGCTGTGGTTGTCGTGGAAGCCAGTTTGTGAGGTGTCCAGCAGATTGCTGTTTTCCAGGTATTTGGTGAGCTGGTGGTTGATGGCCTTCTCAAGGACTTTGGCAGGGAAGGGGAGGAGAGAGATGGGGTGGTAGTTCTTGAGTTTGATTGGGTCGGCGGATGGTTTCTTGAGGAAGGGTCTGACCCCTGCATGTTTCCATTGATCAGGAAAGGTGGCTGTAGTGATGGAGGCATTGAGAATGCAGGTGAGTTCACAGCTGATTTCCTTGCTCCTGAGATAGCTTCACCTAGAGCAGAAACAACAGGACACAAGCCCCTGAAGCAATTACCTATTTCTTTAAAGAAAACGATTGGAAAAGGATGGTATTAGGAATCCTTTGGGATTCTCTAAAGCGATGATTAGGGGGACTTTTATCTCAATGGCAGCCAAGTCCAATAGGCACAGAAAGAAGATACATAATGAACTACAAGGTCAGTTGAGGTAAATCTGAAATACACACAAGTAAAAGGGAGCACATATTTTCTGGTGCAAGCTTACTGCTGTAAGAGAGTAACTTCAAATGTAGGATACAGACAGGGCAGAAAAAACGACCTTCTCCTTGAGAAAGCAGAAATAGTATAAAGAAGGAAACCCATTGAACTCCTAGCATGTAAGTGAAGGACAAAACTAGCTAGTGGCAGAGTACCAGCCCTCAAGAATGGTGGAATGAACCAAATCCCTCCTTCAATCCTCAAAAATAGTTGAACCCCTAGAGAAGCCATTTGCAGTACAGGAAATGATCTCTAGCATTGCTAGACTAAAATTAAATAAGACACCCACCAGGTGAAATCATATGAAATGATTTTACAAGCAAACTGCTTGACAACAGACGCCAAGAGGGCCATGAAGATGTTAAAGAGGGTAGGGAGGGAAGTGAAGAGCCCTGCGGGACCCCTTGGTTAACTGCCTTGACCTCTGAGGAAAAAGGAGCAAGCCAAACCGATTGGACTCAGGCAGTCAAAAATAACATGCATCAGTCCCACGCAGAACCTTCCACACCCAAAGCGGAAAGACAGTGCAGGAGGATAAAGTGTGGGACAGTGGCAAAAGCGGCAGACAAGTCAAGAAGAATTAAGGCTGCATTTTTCCTTGAATCCAATAGCCATTTGATATGATCAGAGATTTCCAGCACTGCTGATTCTGTACTATGACGGGGGCGAAAACCAGATTTGCTGGGATGTAAGAGAACCCATAACACAGCCCTGCTAATTAGGGGTTGGTGGAATTGACAGAATTTGATTCCATGGAATCCCATTAAAATTTAGCTAGATTCCAGAAATACTGCAATGGGGCAGAGTGGGCATGCTGCAGAGTGATACTGCAGAGTATGTTATGGCACCAAGGGGTATGCACAGGAGTGCATACCCCTCGGTGCCCTTACATACTCTATAGTAATCACTGCAGAGTATATAAGGACTCAGAGAGGTATGCACTGCAGTGCAGTCAGTGGTTTATAAACAGGGCCAGAAGAGGAAGCTGTCCCTTTATATTTAAAAATCACTGCAGATTAAACTTTAATCTACAGTGTTTTTTAAACATAGAGGGACTGCTCCCTCTTACACCCTTGTTTAAAAACCAAACAATGCAGATTAATTCCACATGTGGAGCAGCAGAGTATAATAGTAATTCCGTGTTACTCTTGTAAAACATAATTACAAAATTCCTCTGATTCTGCTGGTGGAATTAATAATTCTGCCCAGGCAGACTGCTAATGTCAATAAACACAGGAAAATCATTCAACAGAATACTCTGGCCCTTCCTAGAGGATATCTTTAATGTCTTTTTGTTGGACCTGCATGGTCACCCCCAAAAGTTTTACCTTTTTCACTGCTTGTTTTTGCTGAAATCGTTTTTTTGGCCTTAGGACTATGAACACTCTACCACTGCCAACCAGTGCTTGTGCTCACTCCTTTAAACATGGTTAAATTGGTTTATACCTGATTGGCATTTCTTATTTACATATAATTCCCTTGTAGAATGGTATACCATATACCTATGGCCTATAAATTAAATGTTACTAGTGGGCCAGCAGCACCTATTGTGCCACCCACTTAAGTAGCCCCTTAAAACATGTCCCATGTCTGCCACTGCAGCCTGAATGCAGTTTTAACCTTAAACTGCCAATTTGACTTGGCAATGTGAACCCTTTGCAAAGCCTTAAAGTCCTTTTTTATTGCAAATAGGTCTCCCCTAAGTTAGGCGCTAGGTCGCCCATAGGGCCGGGCATATTGTAAATAAAAGGTTGGACATGTACTTTTAAGTTTTACATGCTCTGTTAGAAAAAAAACTCTTACATTCGTTTTTTTACTACTGTGAGGCCTACCCGTCCCTTAGGATAACATTGGATTGTCTAATTATATTTAAGGAGTGGTAATCTTTGATTGGGAATAGACAGGCATTTCATGTTTGGTATCTATGAAATTGCAATTAAAAATCTTCCTTAATAGTAAAGTCAGATTTTAAATTACAATTTTGAAACTGCCACTTTAAGAAAGTTGGCATGTTCCTGCCCTTAGCTATTTGCTGCTTACAGCCTCTCCTGGGTCACATAACTGGGTGTAACTGACAGTCAGACTTCATGAATTCCTCCCAGACAGTCACACAATAGAGGGATTAGGTGTGCCTGAATGGGCCCTCTGCTGGCAAGATGTGAGGGTGGGGCTGGGTATAGTCCCAATTGCAACTGAATAGTCTGTGCTCTGCCTTCACATAAGGGGTTTGTCACCTCCACATTGCCTCTGCAGCCAGCTTGGAGCCATAGCAGGGGAGTCAGGAAATCCCAATCCCTTCAAAGAGAAATGTCTCCCCACTTCAAAGAAGGCACCAGGTATAAAAAAGGACCCTCAGACCCACTCTTAAGTTTACTTTCTGGATTTGCAGAAGGAGTCTCAGAGGAATGCCTGCTGGTGTGGCCTGCTGTGTACTCCACAAGACTGCTTTGTTAGACCTGGAAGAACTACTTTGCTGCTTGGAGTCTGCCTTAAACCTGCAGAAGTCAGCCCTTTTGTTTAAGCCCTGCTTCTTCACCTGAACCCAGAACTACCAGAGTGACTCCTAGGACTTGTTTGCTGGCCTCCTGTTCAGAGCCACAGGGACATAACAGGCTCAAACTATCTTGATTCCACACCTGGACCCAACTTGAGGTAGTGCTGAACCCCAAGTGGTGTTCCATCAGTCCTGGACCTTTGGTTGTGATGCTAAAGGTGCTCAGATAGCTAATCCAAAACTTTTGGCTACAAACTGCTCTCGGAACCGAAGTAAGACTAGGACCAAGGTGCTTATCTATCTGCCCAAAATGCATCGCTGGTTGGCCTACCTTCGTGACTGCTCCTGCTACAATCTTCTGCAGCAGCAAACCCTGTTCAGCAGTCCTTTGCCAAAGGGGTATCCGACCTCCTGGACTTGTCTTCGGGTACAGCCTCCTATCTCGTCCCACTTAAGATTTTCGACTTCTAAAAAAGTGACTGAAGGCCTGATTACGCGTTTGGCTGTCCGACTGCCGGAAAACCGCGGCCGCCAATAGCCCACAGCGCTGGTGGTCTTTAGACCGCCGTATTACATGTTGAATGTGGGGTCCGCAGTGTGGTTGCGGCAGTGGGCAATGATTTTCGATATCTATGATGCATGTGTGTACAATGCGCCTGCACATGCGTCGAATGTACACATATGCATGATGAATGTAGAAAAATACTACCCGCCCATTGCCGGAGTCCGGCCCATATTTGGCCACTCCAGACAATGGGTATATGGTACAAAAAGGACTCACCTGCAGATCGCAGCAAACAGGGTACTATTTTTCAGGGTGAAGATGCTGCTGTGAAGGGGGGACCTGCAGAAACTGATCCACATCAAAGTCTGCATGGAAGAACAGGAGAGGGGTGAGTATGCACCCCAAATCCTTTCATTATTGCCGACTCGAAGCTGGCAGTCGGACTGACGCAGTCGGCTCATTGGAAAGCCAAATCGTAATACAGACGGTGGTAGAGCTTCTCAGTACTGCCCTATGGCAACTGCCTTTCCCCGACCGTGACCCCGGGGGTTGACGGTGTGCTGAATGTGTCAGCAGTTCAGCCACAGTCTTCGGAAATGCAATGCCCCCTTTTCGTAATACAGTGATCAGTCTGCCGAGCTCAGCACGTTCAGGCCTCCACCACCAGTATGGCGGTTCATGAACCACCAAAGTCGTAATAAGGCCCTAAGTCCAAACGTAGAAATCTGCACTGTGGCTTCGTCCAGCGGCTCCCTGATGACGCTCCCTCCTCAGATACCACTTGCAGTCATGGCATGCTGAACTTTACCTTCTCAGAACACTTTTCATGAAAATTCTTCCACGTCCGAAGGTAAGCAACGACCAGGCACAATCCACTTCTTGTACCAACCCACGCTCCATAGTGGTTGGTGATTTTTTTTAATTTGACCCAGTTTCACACGACTAGATGTCCGTGGTTGGCACTTTGATCTTTTAGGCGCTAGTTTTTACTAAAATCTAAAAAATCACAATTCCAGTTCTTCTGATTGGGTTTTTGTTGCTTTGCTGACAAATAGTTTATGAAAATTCACTGTATTTTTCTAAATTGGTGTGGGATTTTTCTTGAGTTGTGTTGTCACTTTATCACCATTTGTGTGCTGCATAAATATTTTACACATTACCTCTAAGTTAAGCCTGATTGCTTATTGTGTCAAGCAACCCAGGGTTAAGCACAGGTTAATTTATTGACTTTTTTATGGTTCACCTTGCCAGGGATTGTGGCTGTTGCTTTCCCAGGGCTCACACCCCACTCAACCAACAAGCCAATTTCTCATACTTTGTCTCTCTCCATACTTCCATTTCCATTGCTTATGGAGCCTTTAGTCAATAGGGTAGGTTTTTACAACTTTAGATCACATAGAGCAACCCTAAGATAGCGTCAAGGACCTGTACCTGTAGTTCCCAGTCTTCCCAGGAGCAGAATGATGACTGAAACCCAATGCCCCTTATGGACCTCTCCCAATCTCAGTAGTATCACTGACCAGATAATAAAAGAGCTGGCGATAACAAGAAAAGACTGCCTTGTCTTTTTCATGGGTTTGCTATAAATCACCCTGCTTGTTTCCTTTTCTGGCGTTGTTTTTGGTGTCATACTTTACTGAAAAAACAAGCAGACTATTATTAACTCCATACTCTATTCTTACTATGCTAAAACTATGATTTTTCTAAGAATCTTCCAAAGCAATACTTCTTTCAATACATAACTCTTAAGACTGAGACCTTCGCTTCACTTCCATTTCTTCAAAGGAAATTCCAGATCATTTTTTAATACTTGTGTATGTATCAAGCATAGAATATTTTATTGCATGCCTTTTCTTTCTATTCCTTCGTATTATGCAGTTTAGAGAATGAGCATTAAAAGAGGTTGTCAAAAATATATTTATATATATATCTGTATGTGTACTTCTTATATGCAATATAACATTTATCCTTATTTTCTTTGACTTCAAATCGATTGGCAATTGAGTCTAGCCCTTTTGTTTTTTAGGTCTCGTGCCTAGAGTTGCAGTACTTATTGTAGGGGCTTCTGAAAGCTGACCAGACGCTCGTGCGTCATGGCCTTTTCTGTGTGGTTACCCGCACGGCCGGCATCTGTTTCCAATTATCATGCCCAGACGCGGGCGCGATAATTGGAAACACATGCCGGCCGTGCGGGTAATCGCAAGCAAAAGGCCATGATGCACGAGCGTGTGGTCAGCTCAGCAGGCTGCCGCGCTCGCTCGCTCGTCCCCGCTCCTCTCTTGTTAAGTCTCGCGCCTAGAAAGAGAACTCCTTCTGTCACGAAAATACTTGCTGGCGGCTTTAAAGGTTTTGTTATCTCTTGCTATCAGTAAACCTGTGAAGCTGCAGATACCATGCGAGGCAGGAAGGGTTTCCGCTGATCATAAAACACTGTTTAACACAGGAAACTGAACCATGCGCAGCCGCGCGCTCCCCAGCGGAGGTCTGTTCAGAGTCAGAGGGTGCGATGGGCCTTTCAGGCGCCGTCAGTGTCCACAGAGAGGAGTCAGCTACCGAGGTGAAGCTGGTCTGCTTTGCAGCGCTGCAGCTCGCACCCACGTGTGGATGCTTTTGCGAGGTGCTTGCATAAAACGACGTTACAAACGTGTCGCAAACACCAGCTCGTGGTGGCGGGGAGAGCAATCAGGTGCCCAAGGGCAAACCAGAAGAGCCCTGTTTTTTTATACGCTGACTGCAATACAGTCATTTATTTCGGTGGCACGGATTCATAATTCTTTGAACAACTGTTCTCCAGCTCTGCGCCCGTCATCTCTTGAAGCTGGCTGTAGTGTACACAGCGGCCGTAATGGCATTTTCAGCGCTCGTGCTGTGATTAAAATGTCGGTCCACGCAATGGTGCACTTTTAAATTAGCCATTACAGCCTAACGAGCATGAACTGTACTGCACCGCGATCACCCATGCTTGCTGTGACCTTTCGGTACTTATGAATTTATATGTATTTTTTCGCCATTCGAATGAATAATGGAGAATGGAATTAACTGTGGGATCTGGTTCATGGGCAAGCTTCTTTTTGCGTTTAGATTAGTAATCGATCCCCACCTCGCCATGCTGGTTACGGATGTGCTTGTCTGCGTCTGTGATTAGATCTAAAGGGTATGCGTGGCATATTTTTTTTTTTACATTTTCTGACTATGGGCAAGCTGGCTTTTGTGATGTAATTTGACGAGATGTGCTGCTTTGTGTGCTTTCGATATATGTAATCATTGTTTGCAACGGTAATAAATAACACACATACTATTGATTTTTCTTATTGTATTGGCGTACTTTCTCCTGATTTTTTACTATTGTTTTGGATTGCTTTCTCCTATCTTGTCTCTCGACAAATGTTTCAGTCCTTCATTTGCTTAGAAATAGACTGCTGGGATGAAACCCGTCCGAATGATACATTAGTCAAATAATCAAAGAAATGTATTGCATTTGCGAATTTCAGTGAAAAACTGTATTTCATATAAGGCATTTTGGCAAAAGCTACAAGCTTTCAAAATGTCTACCAACGTCTTTGTTTTGTTGAATTCATCTTTCATTTTGTTATTTTGCTACTGAAGCCTAACTAACAAGTCACATGTGTTAAACAAGCATTTGCAATGCAATAGGTCTCGCATTTACGCAAGTTTGAGCTAGTGACATTGCAAATAACAATGCCTTTTATTTTTGTTTTCGTTTTTAAAACATAAATAAAAGGCATTGTCATTTACAATGCCTATAGCTTAAACTCGCGTAAATGCGAGACCTATTGCATTGCAAATGCTTGTCTATTCAGGAAATACTTGTGTGACCAGAGCTGAGGTGGAAGAAGGAAGTCGTCATGAAAGAGTAGCTGAAATTCAAGTTAGTGTCTCGTGCTTCTTACAGCTGTATTTCTTGCCATCATTTTCTTTCAAGAGAGCATCTGGAAATTTTCTCTGAGGGAATAATGAATTGGAAAATCTCACCAAGTAGATAATATATCGATGTCTGTAAAGGTGACTGGAAACCGACGTTTCTTTGAGGCACCACTAACTATACCGCTGGACATGCGTAACGAGTCTTGCCCTGAACACTATAAGAACTGCGCACGCATCGAGAAACACCACTGCCTCTGAGGAAATCTTTAGTGAAGTGCGTTGCTAGAGAGGCTGCGCATGTGCTTCCACTATGCTGTAATCCTCGTTAAGCCTGAAACAGTGCCAAAGCGCTAAAGCAATGGCCCTTTAATTATTAGCGGCCGCCATCTTGTGAGACATCATTTGCCACAGTACTCTCCAAGATAGTGGTTTCCCTCTCCTGGAAAGCTGGTAAGCTTGTTGTGTCTGTCCTTTTCAAATTGACCCCACAACATGGGGAGCATAATTCCGATCAGCACTGTAAATCCTTTGCAACCGACTAGGGAAAGCCTTGCCTTCCTAAATCAAATTCATGGTCACCTTAGACATGACGATTCAGGCAAACTACAACAACTTCATACGAAAGTTACAGAAAGACATCCAGTCATGGAACATGGGTGGCCTATATTGGCTAGGCAGACTGGTGGTGCTGAAAATAACATCACTACCCAGAGTCATTTTCCTGGCGCAGGCGCTCCCTCTCCAGTCACCACATGGCATGCTCAAGAAGATTCAGACTTAAATATAGATGTTCATATTGGATGTGAAGAGACCTAGGTTGGCCAGGTGAGTTGCACTATAACCCCCCCCAGAGGAGGACATATTGGGTATCTTAAATATGGTTAATTACTATGAGGCAGCCCATATCTACTATACAGTAGAATGGAATAGAGCAAAGAGTGAGAAACACTGATTCATCATAGTCCAACTGATAGTTGGTATGGTCATTTGAAAACTTTCATGGCTTCTTAACTAGGCCTGGGCGGTAAATTCCGTTCCACTCACGGAATTTGGGTAATTTCGCGTTCCGCGGAGAACGCGGAATTACCAAAAATTCCGCGATCCGCGGCTTCGCGGAATTTTTTGCTTGTTCGTGCTTTCAAAATGCGTGTTCGCAAGATATTTCTCCCCAAGCACGCAAACAGCGTTCGCGAACAGGAAAAAAGCAACGCGAACGGGCGGAACACGCAATTCCGCGTGTTCGAGGAACTTTTGCGTGCTCGTGGAGATTTTTTACCGTTTCGCGGAGCTTTGCGTAGCGCGACTACGCAAATTCCGCCCACCCCTATTCCTAACAAGCATTAAGCCTAGGAGTTTTGCTCATTTTCTGTGGCCAGAGCCATGTTAGTGGTTAGGGATGAAATTACTATAAAGAAGGGCTTTATAACCCTCCCATCACATATAATACCCTATATCAGTAACCTGAATTTTACTCCACTAAAGGAGGAAACAATGTTTGCAGCCGGTGGGGTGAAAGAGGATAAAGGATTTCTTTGATCATGAAAGCCTGAAGTTTTCCTAGCAAATTTAGGTATACTATGGGATGCTGCACTCCCTCTAAATTAAACACTGCATAATACACAAATTGAGTAAGCTGTATACAAACAGAGCATTAACGCCCTCTGAGAAGTGGCTAGTCACCAAAAAAGGGGTACAAGCATATACTGCCCAATATATGCAAAATCCTTTCCCACACACCTTGAGCAGATAAAACTCAAGGCCAGAAATTTGGGTGACAGAGCTGCGGAGAGTACTATCCAGCATGGAATGGAGTGAGATATAGCACAGAGCCAGTCCAACTTGTTTCAGCTTGGCTGACAGAAAAACCCTGGTACAAATATCAACATACTGGTAGTATACCCCAGTTAGAATCCTTTAATGGGACTTGACTTAGCCCAAAAGAGCTGAAGACATTGTGGGGAAAAGGCAACTTCTTTGATCTACTCTGGAAGTAAACTAAGCTGTGGAGATACTGGGAGAAAGTGGTTACAGACATAGGGCCTCATTTAGTGTTTGACGAATGGTACTTGGTTACAGACATAGGGCCTGATTTAGTGTTTGACGAATGGTACTCAGTGAACAAGTACAACAGAGGACATTACCTCTGCAATCCTGATTGACCCTCGTCCATAAAATTTAGGGATGACCACTGGCTCAGGAGTCATCTCTGTTCTCTGAAACTAACCAACATTACAAAAAAGATTTTGATGACATTGGAGAAACGGGCGGGGAAAGCAAATTGTTATAGGGATATTCATCATTGTGAATGAATTCAGGAAGCTGTCCTTCCCTAAATACAGAGGGGTCCTGAGAATTATCGCACAGATGCAGGGAGGGATGGGCACATGGCCTAGAAGGAAAGGCAGTGAGACCGTGGTGTCTTGGCTTATGGGAAATTGTAGTAAAGCAAAAGGGAATTCCGCACATGATGTGCCCTGATGATGTTCCAGGATCTGATCAAGGTTGAATAACATCTTGAAGTGGGGGTGGTGGGGGAATAAATGTGTTCAATTTTCATATATGCATGTCCTTATGTGTTACACCGCTGGCCTTTGCCTGTAGGTGGGTGTACATGAACAGTAAAGCGCTGCAATATTAATAAAAGAGAATTGCTCCATAAACTTTCTACAGCTCTAAATGTATCTAAAGAGGTTCAGATGCACTCCAGCGCAGCTTTGGAATAAGTCAAGCTCTACATATGGCTACCACTGGTACTGCAACACACTGCCATAGAAACAAAAGTGCTGTGCATGGCGAGGCAGTTAGCGGTCCACATGGGGTTGGCCTCCGGCGTGCGGTTTGGCTGAGGGGCCTAGCCATAGTCTAGGCCCTGCGGCAAACCCACCATTGGGCATGTTTATAAGCAGTGCATCGCATCTTAGTGGTGCCAAGTACACTTAGTTCTGTTATGCATAACTGGTAAATGTCAGTGTTTTTTTTGGTTTTAAAGTGGTAGTTTTTTTTTTATTATTAGAAGACTGTTAGAAATGGGATCTCTAGTTGGCAAGGGCTTGCACCTTTGTCCAAGTAGGGACCCTTCTTCCTAGTCTGGGTAAGGGTGTTACACTCGTGAAGTAACCCCTGCTCACCCTCGTGGTAGCTTGGCACGAGCAGTCGGGCTTAATTCAGAGGCAGTGTGTAAAGCATTTGCACATAACCAACAGTAATACAGTGTAAGCACTACAAACGGACACCACACCAGTTTAGAAAAATAACCAATATTTTATATACTCAAGACAAGACCAATTACGACAAAAATCCACAATACTATACTTTACGAATGAATACTTGATACGTTAACTTCTTCTTTGCAGGAATAGCACAAAAGCAAAGTTCGTACGAGTCGGTAGCTCCGTCGGAGCCTACCGTGATGCTGAAAACCACAGAGTCTAACAGTTCCAGCCGACCGCGTCGATACGGGCCAGCAGAGTCATGAACAGACTCGGTTACAGTACCTTTCTCGTTGTGGCTGGTACGGAGTGTACGAGCCGGTTGGCGTTCGTCGCGGTTGCGGTGCAAGACGGAGCGATGCAAGGTGCGGTGTCCCTCGATGCGGTGCAGGCAGCGGCTCGATGAGCGTCGTGCAGACGGAGTCGGTGAGTCCAAGGCGTGCGATGCAGGGCGAGACGATGCTCGATGCGGTGCTGACAGGTTGCGATGCAGGCGACCTAGCCGGAGTGCGGGAGCTGGCGTCGGACAGCGGTGCGAGTCGGAGCGGTGCGTCGCAGACGTGCGAGCGGTGCCCCAAATGCGATGCGGTCACGACTCTTGAGCCAGTTGCAGCGACAGTGTCGGTCTGGTCCGGCTGGCCCAGTGAAGCGATGCGATGCGAACTGCGGTGCCCACAGGTCACGGTGCAAGCAGCAGCTCGATGTTGGCGGCGTCGGACGTCGCCCACGGTGAGACCAGGGTTGCGATGCGAAGCGGGGCGATGCGGTCTGCGGTGCAAACAGGTCACCGGCCAGGGATGGATTCGGTTGACGGAGTCGGTTGCAGTTCCCTTCCTCTGTGGCGACTGAAACAGCGTTCCAGAAGCGGTACCCAGAGGCTTGTGAAGTCTTTGTAGTCCCTGAGACTTCTTAACAGGAGGCCAGCTCGGTTCCAGGCCCTTGGAGATACTCAGCACAAGTTTGTAGAAAGTTCAGTCCAGTCCTTTCCCTGCCCAAGGCAGAAGCAGCAGCTGCAGGCCAACCCAACAAAGCAACAACACAGCAAAGGGGCAGTACTCCTCCTGGCAGCTCTTCCAGCTCTTCGTCTTGGCAGGTTCCTTGATTCCAGCGAGATCTAAATTCATGGGGTCAGGGCCCCAATATTTATATCCCAAATTCCTTTGTTCTCTGAAGGCAGAGAGGCCTTTGCCTAGTCCAAACCAGTTCTGGAGCACTTTGTTGACAAGTCTCCGTCCCTTCTTTCAGTGAGTGGGCCAGGGACATCAGACGCACCACAGGAGGTGGAGCCAGCATTGTGGAGGGAAGGCACTGTCCTATTCAGGGCCCAGGTGCGACCCCTCCCACCCATCTACATGTAGATCTTGCTATTCAGCCCTGCGCTGACTCACCCTGTCTCCTGGCATCCCCCAGCCCCTGTCACTCACACTCCAGACAAGGAATACACAACCTCGCAGAGGCAGGCTTGGATGGTTAGACAAGAAAATACCCACTTTCTAAAAGTGGTATTTTCAAACACAGAATGTTAAAACCAACTTCACTAAAAGATGCATTTTATCATTCTGAGTCCAGGCATACTAAACTCGAACTTCTACCGTGTTCCCGGGGTCAGTTAGGATTATAAGCTGTAATAATCAAAACTGCCCGTTCTGGCCTAGGGGGAACAGGTAGCCTTGCAATAGTGAAAAACGAACTAGGCTGTAATTCACTATCAGGACATGCCGCACACACCCGGGCATGTCCTACCTTTCGCATACACCGCACCCTGCCCACAGGGGTACCTTGGGCCTACCTTAGGGGTGACTAATATGTAGCAAAGGGAAGGTTTAGGGACTTGCAAGTGGGTGCACTTGCCAAGTCGACATGGCAGCCCCAGGCTGCGCACAGGCTCTGCGTTGGCAGGCCCGAGTTACACTTTACGGGCTGTTTGCGTGGGTGGCACAATCCAGTGCTGCAGCCCACCAACAGCATTTGGTCTATAGGCCCTGGCACTCGTAGTGCACTTTACAAGGGACTGACACATAAACCAAATAGGCCAATCATGGAAACACCAATCCATAACGCATTTTATACAGGAGCACTTGCACTTTCCCACTGGACCGCAGTGAGGAAAGTGCGCAGAATCATTACACCAGCAAAAACAGAGTCAAAACCGGGAGGTCAGAAAGCAAAAAGTCAGGGGAAACACGCCAAAAGATGCCAAGTCTAACACATGTCCCCTCCAGCTGAAAGTAGGGAGAACTACCCAACCCCATTGGAGTTCTCTTCACTAAGGCGGAAGAACCTGGACAGACCATCTGCGTTGGCGTGTTCTGTACCAGGACGGTGTTCCACCGTAAAGTCCATTCCCTGTAGGGAGATGGACCACCTCAGCAGTTTTGGATTCTCACCCTCATTTGCATCAACCATCTGAGGGGCCTGTGGTCTGTCTGAACCCGGAAGTGAGTCCCAAACAGGTATGGTCTCAACTTCTTCAGCGCCCAGACCACAGCAAAAGCTTCCCTTTCTATGGCACTCCACCTCTGTTCCCTGGGAAGTAGTCTCCTGCTAAGGAAGACTACAGGCTGATCCAGGCCCTCTTCGTTCAGTTGTGAGAGCACCGCTCCCACACCATGCTCTGAAGCGTCAGTCTGCACGACGAATTCCTTGGAGAAGTCAGGTGCCTTGAGCACGGGCGCCGTGCACATGGCTGCCTTCAGGGCATCAAAAGCTTTCTGGCAGGACTCAGTCCAGATCACTTTCCTGGGCTGCCTCTTAGAGGTCAGCTCTGTTAAGGGGGCAACGATGGTGCCATAGCCCTTAACAAATCTCCTATAATAACCGGTGAGACCTAAGAAGGCTCTCACCTCCGTCTGGGTCTTGGGGGGCTCCCAAGCCAGAATGGTGTCAATCTTGGGTTGTAGGGGAGCCACCTGGCCGCTTCCTACCTGGTGTCCCAAGTACACCACAGAACCCTGCCCGATCTGGCATTTACTGGCCTTGATCGTGAGGCCTGCACCTTGCAGAGCCCTCAACACTTTCTCAAGGTGCTGTAAATGTTCTTCCCAGCTGGAACTGAACACAGCAATGTCATCCAGGTAGGCGGCACTGAAATCCTCCAGCCCAGCCAACACCTGATTGACCAACCTCTGAAAGGTGGCAGGGGCATTCTTCAACCCAAAGGGCATCACCCGGAACTGGTAATGACCTTCTGGGGTCGAGAATGCTGATCTCTCCTTGGCCCCATCGGTTAAGGCAATCTGCCAGTACCCAGACATTAAATCAAACGTGCTGAGGAACCGGGCAGCTCCCAACCGATCAATGAGCTCATCAGCTCTGGGGATGGGGTGCGCGTCAGTCCTGGTGACAGCATTGAGCCCACGGTAGTCCACACAAAACCGGAGTTCTGGAGTGCCACCGGGCGCCGCAGCCTTTGGGACCAAGACCACTGGGCTGGCCCAAGGACTGTGGGAGGGCTCAATCACCCCTAACGCCAACATCTTAGAGACCTCCTCCTTGATGCTGGCTCTGACCCGGTCAGTCAACCTGTAAATCTTGTGCTTCACAGGATGGCTGTCACCAGTGTCCACGTCATGGGTACACCAGTGAGTAACACCGGGGTCAGAGAGAACAGTGGGGCGAACTGTCCCAACAATTGGCGACAGTCCCCCTGCTGCTCCTGAGTCAGAGTAGGGGAGAGGATCACACCCTCTACTGACCCATCATGCTCCTTGGTAGACAGGAGGTCAGGGAGAGGCTCACTCTCCTCTTCCACCCCATCATCTGTCGCCAAGAGCATACTCACTTCCGACCTCTCGAAGTGGGGCTTGAGGCGGTTCACGTGAAGGACCCTCAAAGGGTTCCTTGGAGCCTGCAAATCCACCAGGTAGGTGACGTCACTTTTGCGCTCCTTTACCTCATATGGCCCAGTCCACTTCTCCTGCAAGGCACAAGGTGCCACCGGAGCCATGACCCACACTTTTTGCCCAGGTTGAAATTCGACCAGAGTGGCATTCTGGTCATACCATCTCTTCATTTCTTCCTGGCTTGCTTCTAGGTTCGCCTGAGCGAGTTTCCTGAAGCGGGCAGTTTGGTTTCTAAAGGCCAGCATGTAGCTAAATACATCCTGGGGAGTTTTCCTGGGAGCTGCCTCCCAGCCTTCCTTTACCAAACTCAGAGGTCCTCTGACAGGGTGGCCATACAGGAGCTCAAAGGGGCTGTACCCAAGAGACTTCTGAGGCACCTCCCTGTACGCAAAGAGTAGGCATGGCAAGAGGACGTCCCACTTACGCCTCATGGGTTCTGTTAGACCCTTGATCATGCCTTTCAAGGTCTGGTTGAATCTCTCCACCAGACCGTTTCCTTGTGGGTGGTAAGGAGTGGTGAACTTGTAGGTTACACCACACTCCTTCCACAGGGATGTCATATACTTCGATATGAAATTGGTCCCCCTATCAGAAACCACCTCTCTGGGGAATCCCACACAGGAAAAGATCCCCATTAACGCCCGGCCCACCACTGGCGCCGTCGTTGTCCTGAGAGGGATTGCCTCCGGGTACCGGGTGGCATGGTCCACCAAGACCAGGATGTACCTGTTGCCCATGGCTGTCTTGGGATCCAGTGGCCCCACAATATCCATCCCTACCCTTTCAAAGGGTGTTCCCACAACCGGAAAAGGTTGGAGAGGAGCTTTGACCTTCATCCCACTCTTACCACTTGCCTGGCAAGTTTGGCAAGGCCTACAGTGTGCATCTGACTGCCTTCGCATTTGGGGCCAAAAGAAGTGGGTGACAAGCCTGTCAAAGGTCTTGTCCTGCCCCAAATGTCCTGCCAAAGGCACGTCATGAGCCAGACCCAGTAGGAAGGTCCTGAAGCGCTGGGGTACCACCAGCACACGGGCTGACCCAGGCTCAGCAACCTTAGGCTCACTGTATAGGAGACCGCTCTCCCAGTAGATCAGATGTGACCCGGACTGATTACCAGCTGCCTGGTCTGCAGCCTGCCGCCGCAGACCCTCCAGAGTAGGGCACTCGTTCTGCTCCCTGCAGAACTCCTCCCTGGTGGGACCCCCTTCTTGCTGCCAATGGGTCAGCTCAGAGATGTCTCCCAGTTCGGCTACCTGCTCCCCTGTAGGCACCGGGGCGTCCCCTCGAGGTCCGCCTCCTCCCGGTCCGTGGGAACTTCGGGGCCGGTTTCCCGCGCCCCTGCCCTTTCTCTTGGCAGGGACTTGGGCCACTGTTTCAGGCTCCAAGTCCTCTTGATCACCCTTTCTGGCTGCCATTGACCGAGTAGACACGCATGCCCACTCTGGCAACCCAAGCATCTCCAAGTGTGACCTGAGCTCAACCTCCTTCCATGAGGACTGCTCCAGGTCGTTTCCTAGCAGACAATCTACAGGCATGGTAGGGCTCACAACCACCCTCAAGGGACCTGAGACCCCCCCATTCAAAGGGAACCTGCGCCACCATACACTGGCGCTCAGAGTTGTCTACAGCAACTACTTGGTGGAATGCTCCTGGGACTACTTGCTTCTCAGACACCAGGTGACACCGGACTGAGGTCACACTGGCTCCAGTATCTCTGAGAGCCTCTACCCTGTTCCCATTAATGGTCACCCAGGTGCTATATTTCTTTGTGTTAGGGGGCACCTGGTTTCCTGGGACCATCTCACTGTCCCCTAGTGAGACAAGGGTCATTTCTGCGGGATCCCCACCCTCCTGTGGGCACCCCTCCTCCCCAAGCGCTACACTAGCCAACACTTTGGACTGTCCACCGGTGGGTGGCTGTGTCCCCTTCGGGCACTTGGGGTCCCCCTTAAAGTGACCTACCTGGTCACATGCATAACACTTGCGGGGGCCGGTCTCAACAGGCTTCCCTGTAGAGACCCCTTTCTTCTTATCACCGGGGGCTGGGAACCTTTACCCTGGGTACTAGTTTGGGGCCCTTTAGAGAACTCCTGTGCTTTACCCTTGTCCCCCCACCTTTCTGCTGGGGACCCTGCCCACCTTTGGCTGAGTCTCCCCCAAACGCTTTCTTGTGGACCCTGGTACTCACCCAGCGGTCCGCTTCCATAGCAAGCTTCCTGGGGTCAGTTAGCTTACTATCCACTAGGTGCTGGCGCAGATCTGCAAAACATAGACTAGACAAGTGCTCCCATGCAATCAAGTTGTAGAGCCCCTGAAAATCTGTTACACTACTGCCCTTCACCCAACCATCCAGAGACCTGCAGAACACATCCACACATTCCAACCAAGTGTTGGCATCAGACTTCTTACTGGACCTGAACTGATCCCTGTACTTTTCAGGAGTAAGACCATACTTCGTGAGAAGGGCATCCTTCATGTCAGCATAGGTGAGGTGATACCCCTTACCCAAAGCTATCAGAGCATCCCTTGCTTCTTCCGGGAAAAGTGGCCACAATCCTGCTCCCCAATTCTCCTCAGGGACCCCATTCATGTGTATCGCTGCCTCATAACCCTGAAACCACCTTTGTATGTCATCCCCCTTCTTGAACTCCTTGCCTACGTTCTTGGGAATGTGCACAATCCTGTCTGCTTTTCTGGACGAATTGCTGCCACCATCTGAGCCTGACTTACTCCTAAGTTCTAGCTCCTTCAGTTCTCTCTCATGCTCTAAGAGCATCTTCCTCTCCTCTATGGCCAATCTCTTCTCCTCCCGCTCACTCTCCAGCCTGAGCTTCTGCAGCTCAAACTGCCTTGCCTCCCGCCTGTCCTCCAGCTCCTCTGGGGACAGACTGCTGCTGCCTGACCTGGCGGGTTCCCCCTACCCAAAAGCACATCCACCCTGGAAATAGGCTCCTCCACCTCCTCACTGAGATCACCAGGCTGGCCATTGGCATGTCTGGCTGCTACCCAGGCCCTCAGCGCCTTCTGTAGCTCCTCCTTCCTTGTGAGGCCTTTAATTTGGACTTTCAGGTTTTTACAAATCGCTCGTAACTCCTTTACGGCGTAGGATTCCAACCTGTCCTCCTCAAAGATAACTTCCAGAGATGCAACGGATGATGCAATTGATTCAGGCATGACAAAAGTCGTGAGTTGAAAACTGGCAAGATCAAAAATAGGCCAAAAGAAAAAGAGCCAGTATGTGGTACGTAATGGTCTGCGATATGGTAGTAGTGCACACCAATCACTGTAAGTCAAGTGCAAACACAAGTCCTATCCTCACCGCTGACAACCAATGTTAGAAATGGGATCTCTAGTTGGCAAGGGCTTGCACCTTTGTCCAAGTAGGGACCCTTCTTCCTAGTCAGGGTAAGGGTGTTACACTCGTGAAGTAACCCCTGCTCACCCTCGTGGTAGCTTGGCACGAGCAGTTGGGCTTAATTCAGAGGCAGTGTGTAAAGCATTTGCACATAACCAACAGTAATACAGTGTAAGCACTACAAACGGACACCACACCAGTTTAGAAAAATAACCAATATTTTATATACTCAAGACAAGACCAATTACGACAAAAATCCACAATACTATACTTTACGAATGAATACTTGATACGTTAACTTCTTCTTTGCAGGAATAGCACAAAAGCAAAGTTCGTACGAGTCGGTAGCTCCGTCCGAGCCTACCGTGATGCTGAAAACCACAGAGTCTAACAGTACCAGCCGACCGCGTCGATACGGGCCAGCAGAGTCATGAACAGACTCGGTTACAGTACCTTTCTCGTTGTGGCTGGTACGGAGTGTACGAGCCGGTTGGCGTTCGTCGCGGTTGCGGTGCAAGACGGAGCGATGCAAGGTGCGGTGTCCCTCGATGCGGTGCAGGCAGCGGCTCGATGAGCGTCGTGCAGACGGAGTCGGTGAGTCCAAGGCGTGCGATGCAGGGCGAGACGATGCTCGATGCGGTGCTGACAGGTTGCGATGCAGGCGACCTAGCCGGAGTGCGGGAGCTGGCGTCGGACAGCGGTGCGAGTCGGAGCGGTGCGTCGCAGATGTGCGAGCGGTGCCCCAAATGCGATGCGGTCACGACTCTTGAGCCAGTTGCAGCGACAGTGTCGGTCTGGTCCGGCTGGCCCAGTGAAGCGATGCGATGCGATGCGAACTGCGGTGCCCACAGGTCACGGTGCAAGCAGCGGCTCGATGTTGGCGGCGTCGGACGTCGCCCACGGTGAGACCAGGGTTGCGATGCGAAGCGGGGCGATGCGGTCTGCGGTGCAAACAGGTCACCGGCCAGGGATGGATTCGGTTGACGGAGTCGGTTGCAGTTCCCTTCCTCTGTGGCGACTGAAACAGCGTTCCAGAAGCGGTACCCAGAGGCTTGTGAAGTCTTTGTAGTCCCTGAGACTTCTTAACAGGAGGCCAGCTCGGTTCCAGGCCCTTGGAGATACTCAGCACAAGTTTGTAGAAAGTTCAGTCCAGTCCTTTCCCTGCCCAAGGCAGAAGCAGCAGCTGCAGGCCAACCCAACAAAGCAACAACACAGCAAAGGGGCAGTACTCCTCCTGGCAGCTCTTCCAGCTCTTCGTCTTGGCAGGTTCCTTGATTCCAGCGAGATCTAAATTCATGGGGTCAGGGCCCCAATATTTATATCCCAAATTCCTTTGTTCTCTGAAGGCAGAGAGGCCTTTGCCTAGTCCAAACCAGTTCTGGAGCACTTTGTTGACAAGTCTCCGTCCCTTCTTTCAGTGAGTGGGCCAGGGACATCAGACGCACCACAGGAGGTGGAGCCAGCATTGTGGAGGGAAGGCACTGTCCTATTCAGGGCCCAGGTGCGACCCCTCCCACCCATCTACATGTAGATCTTGCTATTCAGCCCTGCGCTGACTCACCCTGTCTCCTGGCATCCCCCAGCCCCTGTCACTCACACTCCAGACAAGGAATACACAACCTCGCAGAGGCAGGCTTGGATGGTTAGACAAGAAAATACCCACTTTCTAAAAGTGGTATTTTCAAACACAGAATGTTAAAACCAACTTCACTAAAAGATGCATTTTATCATTCTGAGTCCAGGCATACTAAACTCGAACTTCTACCGTGTTCCCGGGGTCAGTTAGGATTATAAGCTGTAATAATCAAAACTGCCCGTTCTGGCCTAGGGGGAACAGGTAGCCTTGCAATAGTGAAAAACGAACTAGGCTGTAATTCACTATCAGGACATGCCGCACACACCCGGGCATGTCCTACCTTTCGCATACACCGCACCCTGCCCACAGGGGTACCTTGGGCCTACCTTAGGGGTGACTAATATGTAGCAAAGGGAAGGTTTAGGGACTTGCAAGTGGGTGCACTTGCCAAGTCGACATGGCAGCCCCAGGCTGCGCACAGGCTCTGCGTTGGCAGGCCCGAGTTACACTTTACGGGCTGTTTGCGTGGGTGGCACAATCCAGTGCTGCAGCCCACCAACAGCATTTGGTCTATAGGCCCTGGCACTCGTAGTGCACTTTACAAGGGACTGACACATAAACCAAATAGGCCAATCATGGAAACACCAATCCATAACGCATTTTATACAGGAGCACTTGCACTTTCCCACTGGACCGCAGTGAGGAAAGTGCGCAGAATCATTACACCAGCAAAAACAGAGTCAAAACCGGGAGGTCAGAAAGCAAAAAGTCAGGGGAAACACGCCAAAAGATGCCAAGTCTAACACATGTCCCCTCCAGCTGAAAGTAGGGAGAACTACCCAACCCCATTGGAGTTCTCTTCACTAAGGCGGAAGAACCTGGACAGACCATCTGCGTTGGCGTGTTCTGTACCAGGACGGTGTTCCACCGTAAAGTCCATTCCCTGTAGGGAGATGGACCACCTCAGCAGTTTTGGATTCTCACCCCTCATTTGCATCAACCATCTGAGGGGCCTGTGGTCTGTCTGAACCCGGAAGTGAGTCCCAAACAGGTATGGTCTCAACTTCTTCAGCGCCCAGACCACAGCAAAAGCTTCCCTTTCTATGGCACTCCACCTCTGTTCCCTGGGAAGTAGTCTCCTGCTAAGGAAGACTACAGGCTGATCCAGGCCCTCTTCGTTCAGCTGTGAGAGCACCGCTCCCACACCATGCTCTGAAGCGTCAGTCTGCACGACGAATTCCTTGGAGAAGTCAGGTGCCTTGAGCACGGGCGCCGTGCACATGGCTGCCTTCAGGGCATCAAAAGCTTTCTGGCAGGACTCAGTCCAGATCACTTTCCTGGGCTGCCTCTTAGAGGTCAGCTCTGTTAAGGGGGCAACGATGGTGCCATAGCCCTTAACAAATCTCCTATAATAACCGGTGAGACCTAAGAAGGCTCTCACCTCCGTCTGGGTCTTGGGGGCTCCCAAGCCAGAATGGTGTCAATCTTGGGTTGTAGGGGAGCCACCTGGCCGCTTCCTACCTGGTGTCCCAAGTACACCACAGAACCCTGCCCGATCTGGCACTTACTGGCCTTGATCGTGAGGCCTGCACCTTGCAGAGCCCTCAACACTTTCTCAAGGTGCTGTAAATGTTCTTCCCAGCTGGAACTGAACACAGCAATGTCATCCAGGTAGGCGGCACTGAAATCCTCCAGCCCAGCCAACACCTGATTGACCAACCTCTGAAAGGTGGCAGGGGCATTCTTCAACCCAAAGGGCATCACCCGGAACTGGTAATGACCTTCTGGGGTCGAGAATGCTGATCTCTCCTTGGCCCCATCGGTTAAGGCAATCTGCCAGTACCCAGACGTTAAATCAAACGTGCTGAGGAACCGGGCAGCTCCCAACCGATCAATGAGCTCATCAGCTCTGGGGATGGGGTGCGCGTCAGTCCTGGTGACAGCATTGAGCCCACGGTAGTCCACACAAAACCGGAGTTCTGGAGTGGCACCGGGCGCCGCAGCCTTTGGGACCAAGACCACTGGGCTGGCCCAAGGACTGTGGGAGGGCTCAATCACCCCTAACGCCAACATCTTAGAGACCTCCTCCTTGATGCTGGCTCTGACCCGGTCAGTCAACCTGTAAATCTTGTGCTTCACAGGATGGCTGTCACCAGTGTCCACGTCATGGGTACACCAGTGAGTAACACCGGGGGTCAGAGAGAACAGTGGGGCGAACTGTCCCAACAATTGGCGACAGTCCCCCTGCTGCTCCTGAGTCAGAGTAGGGGAGAGGATCACACCCTCTACTGACCCATCATGCTCCTTGGTAGACAGGAGGTCAGGGAGAGGCTCACTCTCCTCTTCCACCCCATCATCTGTCGCCAAGAGCATACTCACTTCGGACCTCTCGAAGTGGGGCTTGAGGCGGTTCACGTGAAGGACCCTCAAAGGGTTCCTTGGAGCCTGCAAATCCACCAGGTAGGTGACGTCACTTTTGTGCTCCTTTACCTCATATGGCCCAGTCCACTTGTCCTGCAAGGCACAAGGTGCCACTGGAGCCATGACCCACACTTTTTGCCCAGGTTGAAATTCGACCAGAGTGGCATTCTGGTCATACCATCTCTTCATTTCTTCCTGGCTTGCTTCTAGGTTCGCCTGAGCGAGTTTCCTGAAGCGGGCAGTTTGGTTTCTAAAGGCCAGCATGTAGCTAAATACATCCTGGGGAGTTTTCCTGGGAGCTGCCTCCCAGCCTTCCTTTACCAAACTCAGAGGTCCTCTGACAGGGTGGCCATACAGGAGCTCAAAGGGGCTGTACCCAAGAGACTTCTGAGGCACCTCCCTGTACGCAAAGAGTAGGCATGGCAAGAGGACGTCCCACTTACGCCTCATGGGTTCTGTTAGACCCTTGATCATGCCTTTCAAGGTCTGGTTGAATCTCTCCACCAGACCGTTTCCTTGTGGGTGGTAAGGAGTGGTGAACTTGTAGGTTACACCACACTCCTTCCACAGGGATGTCATATACTTCGATATGAAATTGGTCCCCCTATCAGAAACCACCTCTCTGGGGAATCCCACACGGGAAAAGATCCCCATTAACGCCCGGCCCACCACTGGCGCCGTCGTTGTCCTGAGAGGGATTGCCTCCGGGTACCGGGTGGCATGGTCCACCAAGACCAGGATGTACCTGTTTCCCATGGCTGTCTTGGGATCCAGTGGCCCCACAATATCCATCCCTACCCTTTCAAAGGGTGTTCCCACAACCGGAAAAGGTTGGAGAGGAGCTTTGACCTTCATCCCACTCTTACCACTTGCCTGGCAAGTTTGGCAAGACCTACAGTGTGCATCTGACTGCCTTCGCATTTGGGGCCAAAGAAGTGGGTGACAAGCCTGTCAAAGGTCTTGTCCTGCCCCAAATGTCCTGCCAAAGGCACGTCATGAGCCAGACCCAGTAGGAAGGTCCTGAAGCGCTGGGGTACCACCAGCACACGGGCTGACCCAGGCTCAGCAACCTTAGGCTCACTGTATAGGAGACCGCTCTCCCAGTAGATCAGATGTGACCCGGACTGATTACCAGCTGCCTGGTCTGCAGCCTGCCGCCGCAGACCCTCCAGAGTAGGGCACTCGTTCTGCTCCCTGCAGAACTCCTCCCTGGTGGGACCCCCTTCTTGCTGCCAATGGGTCAGCTCAGAGATGTCTCCCAGTTCGGCTACCTGCTCCCCTGTAGGCACCGGGGCGTCCCCTCGAGGTCCGCCTCCTCCCGGTCCGTGGGAACTTCGGGGGCCGGTTTCCTGCGCCCCCTGCCCTTTCTCTTGGCAGGGACTTGGGCCACTGTTTCAGGCTCCAAGTCCTCTTGATCACCCTTTCTGGCTGCCATTGACCGAGTAGACACGCATGCCCACTCTGGCAACCCAAGCATCTCCAAGTGTGACCTGAGCTCAACCTCCTTCCATGAGGACTGCTCCAGGTCGTTTCCTAGCAGACAATCTACAGGCATGGTAGGGCTCACAACCACCCTCAAGGGACCTGAGACCCCCCCCCCATTCAAAGGGAACCTGCGCCACCATACACTGGCGCTCAGAGTTGTCTACAGCAACTACTTGGTGGAATGCTCCTGGGACTACTTGCTTCTCAGACACCAGGTGACACCGGACTGAGGTCACACTGGCTCCAGTATCTCTGAGAGCCTCTACCCTGTTCCCATTAATGGTCACCCAGGTGCTATATTTCTTTGTGTTAGGGGGCACCTGGTTTCCTGGGACCATCTCACTGTCCCCTAGTGAGACAAGGGTCATTTCTGCGGGATCCCCACCCTCCTGTGGGCACCCCTCCTCCCCAAGCGCTACACTAGCCAACACTTTGGACTGTCCACCGGTGGGTGGCTGTGTCCCCTTCGGGCACTTGGGGTCCCCCTTAAAGTGACCTACCTGGTCACATGCATAACACTTGCGGGGGCCGGTCTCAACAGGCTTCCCTGTAGAGACCCCTTTCTTCTTATCACCGGGGGCTGGGAACCTTTACCCTGGGTACTAGTTTGGGGCCCTTTAGAGAACTCCTGTGCTTTACCCTTGTCCCCCCCACCTTTCTGCTGGGGACCCTGCCCACCTTTGGCTGAGTCTCCCCCAAACGCTTTCTTGTGGACCCTGGTACTCACCCAGCGGTCCGCTTCCATAGCAAGCTTCCTGGGGTCAGTTAGCTTACTATCCACTAGGTGCTGGCGCAGATCTGCAAAACATAGACTAGACAAGTGCTCCCATGCAATCAAGTTGTAGAGCCCCTGAAAATCTGTTACACTACTGCCCTTCACCCAACCATCCAGAGACCTGCAGAACACATCCACACATTCCAACCAAGTGTTGGCATCAGACTTCTTACTGGACCTGAACTGATCCCTGTACTTTTCAGGAGTAAGACCATACTTCGTGAGAAGGGCATCCTTCATGTCAGCATAGGTGAGGTGATACCCCTTACCCAAAGCTATCAGAGCATCCCTTGCTTCTTCCGGGAAAAGTGGCCACAATCCTGCTCCCCAATTCTCCTCAGGGACCCCATTCATGTGTATGGCTGCCTCATAACCCTGAAACCACCTTTGTATGTCATCCCCCTTCTTGAACTCCTTGCCTACGTTCTTGGGAATGTGCACAATCCTGTCTGCTTTTCTGGACGAATTGCTGCCACCATCTGAGCCTGACTTACTCCTAAGTTCTAGCTCCTTCAGTTCTCTCTCATGCTCTAAGAGCATCTTCCTCTCCTCTATGGCCAATCTCTTCTCCTCCCGCTCACTCTCCAGCCTGAGCTTCTGCAGCTCAAACTGCCTTGCCTCCCGCCTGTCCTCCAGCTCCTCTGGGGACAGACTGCTGCTGCCTGACCTGGCGGGTTCCCCCTACCCAAAAGCACATCCACCCTGGAAATAGGCTCCTCCACCTCCTCACTGAGATCACCAGGCTGCCCATTGGCATGTCTGGCTGCTACCCAGGCCCTCAGCGCCTTCTGTAGCTCCTCCTTCCTTGTGAGGCCTTTAATTTGGACTTTCAGGTTTTTACAAATCGCTCGTAACTCCTTTACGGCGTAGGATTCCAACCTGTCCTCCTCAAAGATAACTTCCAGAGATGCAACGGATGATGCAATTGATTCAGGCATGACAAAAGTCGTGAGTTGAAAACTGGCGAGATCAAAAATAGGCCAAAAGAAAAAGAGCCAGTATGTGGTACGTAATGGTCTGCGATATGGTAGTAGTGCACACCAATCACTGTAAGTCAAGTGCAAACACAAGTCCTATCCTCACCGCTGACAACCAATGTTAGAAATGGGATCTCTAGTTGGCAAGGGCTTGCACCTTTGTCCAAGTAGGGACCCTTCTTCCTAGTCAGGGTAAGGGTGTTACACTCGTGAAGTAACCCCTGCTCACCCTCGTGGTAGCTTGGCACGAGCAGTCGGGCTTAATTCAGAGGCAGTGTGTAAAGCATTTGCACATAACCAACAGTAATACAGTGTAAGCACTACAAACGGACACCACACCAGTTTAGAAAAATAACCAATATTTTATATACTCAAGACAAGACCAATTACGACAAAAATCCACAATACTATACTTTACGAATGAATACTTGATACGTTAACTTCTTCTTTGCAGGAATAGCACAAAAGCAAAGTTCGTACGAGTCGGTAGCTCCGTCCGAGCCTACCGTGATGCTGAAAACCACAGAGTCTAACAGTACCAGCCGACCGCGTCGATACGGGCCAGCAGAGTCATGAACAGACTCGGTTACAGTACCTTTCTCGTTGTGGCTGGTACGGAGTGTACGAGCCGGTTGGCGTTCGTCGCGGTTGCGGTGCAAGACGGAGCGATGCAAGGTGCGGTGTCCCTCGATGCGGTGCAGGCAGCGGCTCGATGAGCGTCGTGCAGACGGAGTCGGTGAGTCCAAGGCGTGCGATGCAGGGCGAGACGATGCTCGATGCGGTGCTGACAGGTTGCGATGCAGGCGACCTAGCCGGAGTGCGGGAGCTGGCGTCGGACAGCGGTGCGAGTCGGAGCGGTGCGTCACAGACGTGCGAGCGGTGCCCCAAATGCGATGCGGTCACGACTCTTGAGCCAGTTGCAGCGACAGTGTCGGTCTGGTCCGGCTGGCCCAGTGAAGCGATGCGATGCGATGCGAACTGCGGTGCCCACAGGTCACGGTGCAAGCAGCGGCTCGATGTTGGCGGCGTCGGACGTCGCCCACGGTGAGACCAGGGTTGCGATGCGAAGCGGGGCGATGCGGTCTGCGGTGCAAACAGGTCACCGGCCAGGGATGGATTCGGTTGACGGAGTCGGTTGCAGTTCCCTTCCTCTGTGGCGACTGAAACAGCGTTCCAGAAGCGGTACCCAGAGGCTTGTGAAGTCTTTGTAGTCCCTGAGACTTCTTAACAGGAGGCCAGCTCGGTTCCAGGCCCTTGGAGATACTCAGCACAAGTTTGTAGAAAGTTCAGTCCAGTCCTTTCCCTGCCCAAGGCAGAAGCAGCAGCTGCAGGCCAACCCAACAAAGCAACAACACAGCAAAGGGGCAGTACTCCTCCTGGCAGCTCTTCCAGCTCTTCGTCTTGGCAGGTTCCTTGATTCCAGCGAGATCTAAATTCATGGGGTCAGGGCCCCAATATTTATATCCCAAATTCCTTTGTTCTCTGAAGGCAGAGAGGCCTTTGCCTAGTCCAAACCAGTTCTGGAGCACTTTGTTGACAAGTCTCCGTCCCTTCTTTCAGTGAGTGGGCCAGGGACATCAGACGCACCACAGGAGGTGGAGCCAGCATTGTGGAGGGAAGGCACTGTCCTATTCAGGGCCCAGGTGCGACCCCTCCCACCCATCTACATGTAGATCTTGCTATTCAGCCCTGCGCTGACTCACCCTGTCTCCTGGCATCCCCCAGCCCCTGTCACTCACACTCCAGACAAGGAATACACAACCT
Organism: Calotriton arnoldi; assembly: GCA_963921515.1. Lineage (NCBI taxonomy): Eukaryota > Metazoa > Chordata > Amphibia > Caudata > Salamandridae > Calotriton > Calotriton arnoldi. The sequence continues at coordinate 696,017 of CAWUFW010008434.1, read as the reverse complement.
CGCAGAGGCAGGCATGGATGGTTAGACAAGAAAATACCCACTTTCTAAAAGTGGTATTTTCAAACACAGAATGTTAAAACCAACTTCACTAAAAGATGCATTTTATCATTCTGAGTCCAGGCATACTAAACTCGAACTTCTACCGTGTTCCCGGGGTCAGTTAGGATTATAAGCTGTAATAATCAAAACTGCCCGTTCTGGCCTAGGGGGAACAGGTAGCCTTGCAATAGTGAAAAACGAACTAGGCTGTAATTCACTATCAGGACATGCCGCACACACTCGGGCATGTCCTACCTTTCGCATACACCGCACCCTGCCCACAGGGGTACCTTGGGCCTACCTTAGGGGTGACTAATATGTAGCAAAGGGAAGGTTTAGGGACTTGCAAGTGGGTGCACTTGCCAAGTCGACATGGCAGCCCCAGGCTGCGCACAGGCTCTGCGTTGGCAGGCCCGAGTTACACTTTACGGGCTGTTTGCGTGGGTGGCACAATCCAGTGCTGCAGCCCACCAACAGCATTTGGTCTATAGGCCCTGGCACTCGTAGTGCACTTTACAAGGGACTGACACATAAACCAAATAGGCCAATCATGGAAACACCAATCCATAACGCATTTTATACAGGAGCACTTGCACTTTCCCACTGGACCGCAGTGAGGAAAGTGCGCAGAATCATTACACCAGCAAAAACAGAGTCAAAACCGGGAGGTCAGAAAGCAAAAAGTCAGGGGAAACACGCCAAAAGATGCCAAGTCTAACAAAGACCTATATATAACTCCACTTTAACCATATATATATATATATATATCCAAGTATTACCGTTTCTCTCCACCACAATCCTTGGTAAAAACGGGTACGGACCACAAAGTTCGGTGCTCATAAATATTTAATAGTGCAAGTCGCCATGACGCGTTTCAGACCTTCCTCGGGCCTTGATCACATGACATAGTTTTACATTTTCATAGGCTATTTAAAGTGACTAGTGCAAGCGTAATCATTGACACGTGATATTTCGATACCACAAACATGAACGAAAGACTGTATAATTTAAGTTTATAAAAGCATGTTGTAAAAAGCATTTGAATAAAAGGCATTTTATAAAAAGCATTTTGTAAGCATTTTTTAGAGGAACTTTTACATTTTAACAAACTCAATCTTGGGTGGTAAATTTCATGTAGTAAAATTATTCCCCATATTCCTGAATGCTATTCCTTATATTCTTCATTATTATTATTAAAATTGTATGTTATTGCCGATATATTTTTAAAGTTCCTAATTATGTCAAAACCACTTACACTTAAAAAAACATTGTGCAAAATAGTGCTAAAGTGCTAACGTGAGAATATGTTAAAAATACCAGTGTTATTTATCTTAATAAATCGCATATTGCCAATTTGTCTTGGCATTAAAATTGCTACAGCTGTTGCTTTATAATCAATTAAATGAAGGTACTGGAGCCCCAGTTACCAATTCAGAAAATGTTTCTAGCTAAATGATGGTTTACTTGGTGTCTACTGTGTTTGTTTCTATTCATTTAATATTATACATTTTACATTACGCTCTTCATTATTTGTAGTATCACATTTCGTTCTATGAGGTTTAAATACCCAGTGTGATAAGTTTGTGGATTAAGACTCAGTGAAGTTGTTGAAGTTATACTTATTTATGAATCTCATGGTATTACCGATACCATCAATGATATTATTGTATTCCACCTTCAAATACTTCAACATACATGGCAATTCATATAAAATACGCAATATAATATGATCCATAATAGATATAATTTGCTCAAATATAGATGCATGCATATGTATATACAAATATAGAATAAGAGACCAAAATGTTAAAATTATTTGATAAACACAAATTAAAATTCATAGTCACAAAACATCAGACACCAAATAAAAACGTCCTCCTGCATATAGTCTTAATCCTCGCTAAAATTTTGCTATGAATATATTTACTTTCATTTCTACTAAAATTTTTCTAAAATTTATTGACCAGATGTTAAAACAGTTAAAGACAAGTAAAAAGGTCCTCTGTTACATTTAACCCTGCAGGCTGTTTAGTATTAAGTTCCAAAATATATCTAGTTTCTAGCTGGCGTAATTTTTGTTCTCTATTACCGCCCCTTCTACTCGGTGGTATGGAGTCAATAACAAAATATCTGAGATCCTGGCTTCTAGACTGATGATTACTCTTAAAATGGCGTGCCACAGGGTAGGTATTGTCCTGATTATTAATTGCCCTCAAGTGCTGTAGAATCCTCTTATGCACTTGTAACTTAGTGCTCCCTACATATTTTAGGTTGCATGGGCATGATAAGACATATACTGCAAATTCTGTTTTACAGGTAAGTAGCTTTGTTATTTTATGGCTTCTGTTACTAAATGGGGTAGTATAAGTTGTCTTATTCTCCCCTTGTTGGCACGCCTTACAGGTTTTGCATTTAAAAAACCTGTGTGTGTTTGTAACCAATTAGTTGCCTCTATGATCTCAGGGTTAGTTTTTACTAGATCATTTCGCATGGAACGTCCTCTGCTGTATGTGATGGATGGCCTTTTGGGTAATTGTGGACCAATTACTGGATCATTAAGAACCAAAGGCCAATTGCGAGAAATGATGGACTGGAGCTGTTTATGTTGCTGGCTGTATTGAATAATAATTCTAAATTCTTTTGTGGTTTCATCAATCCTAATATCTGTTCTGAGTGAGGTTTCATCATGGCTTGTCAGTTTCTCAGTTAACAGATCATGTCTACTTTGTGCATAGATTTTAAAATTGCGTTATTAATGATTTGTCTAGAGTATCCCTATCTAGGAATCGCAACTTGCTTTCAGTTTGCGCTACCCTCAAGTCACTTTCATTACTATGGATACGCCTCAAACGAAGCATTTCCCCATAGGGAATACTGGTCACTAAATGTTTTACATGAGCACTACTCGCGTGGAGGGTAGAATTTCCGGCCGTCTCCTTTCGGTATAGTTTTGTTTCTATCTTATTCTTTGATATGTATACATTAGTATCCAAAAAACTGACTTGTGTTTTGCTGATGTTTGCTGTAAATGCAAGTTTAAGTTGTTTACATTTATAGCTTGCACAAACTCTGAGCCTCACTGACTTTGCCATCCCATACAATGAACAGATCGTCAATAAAACGTAGCCATAATTTCACCTTAGTTCTCATTATCACTTGATGTTCTGTCATGAGGACCAGCTCCTCCCACCAACCCATGTGCAAACACGCATAGCTGGGGAAAAGCTGGCCCCCATCGCCACTCCTAGTGTTTGTTTGTATAACAGGTTATTAAACATAAAAATATTGTTCATCAAACAAAATTCAACCATCTCAATTATCATCATATTGTGTTCCACAGTACTATCCAATTTCTTTTTCAGAAAAGTCTAAAGCTCGTAGTCCGTCTGTGTACTTAATACTGGTGTACAACGAACTTACGTCAAGTGCTAGAAACAAATAACTCTGTTGCCATTCAAAATCTTTGAGTTTTCTCAAAAAATCGCTAGTGTCACTCACATATGACGGCAATGCTTTGACTAAGTTCTGAAGAAAGTGATCCACATATTGCGATGTGTGTTCCAGTATCCCATTCCTGGCAGAAATTATGGGCCTCCCTGGTGGATTAAGAGGGTCTTTGTGGACTTTAGGTATGAAATATATGGTTGGAACAACAGGATGGTCGTTTTTTAAGAATTTGAAATCCTGATTGACCCTCGTCCATAAAATTTAGGGATGACCACTGGCTCAGGAGTCATCTCTGTTCTCTGAAACTAACCAACATTACAAAAAAGATTTTGATGACATTGGAGAAACGGGCGGGGAAAGCAAATTGTTATAGGGATATTCATCATTGTGAATGAATTCAGGAAGCTGTCCTTCCCTAAATACAGAGGGGTCCTGAGAATTATCGCACAGATGCAGGGAGGGATGGGCACATGGCCTAGAAGGAAAGGCAGTGAGACCGTGGTGTCTTGGCTTATGGGAAATTGTAGTAAAGCAAAAGGGAATTCCGCACATGATGTGCCCTGATGATGTTCCAGGATCTGATCAAGGTTGAATAACATCTTGAAGTGGGGGTGGTGGGGGAATAAATGTGTTCAATTTTCATATATGCATGTCCTTATGTGTTCCACCGCTGGCCTTTGCCTGTAGGTGGGTGTACATGAACAGTAAAGCGCTGCAATATTAATAAAAGAGAATTGCTCCATAAACTTTCTACAGCTCTAAATGTATCTAAAGAGGTTCAGATGCACTCCAGCGCAGCTTTGGAATAAGTCAAGCTCTACATATGGCTACCACTGGTTCTGCAACACACTGCCATAGGAACAAAAGTGCTGTGCATGGCGAGGCAGTTAGCGGTCCACATGGGGTTGGCCTCCGGCGTGCGGTTTGGCTGAGGGGCCTAGCCATAGTCTAGGCCCTGCGGCAAACCCACCATTGGGCATGTTTATAAGCAGTGCATCGCATCTTAGTGGTGCCAAGTACACTTAGTTCTGTTATGCATAACTGGTAAATGTCAGTGTTTTTTTGGGTTTTAAAGTGGTAGTTTTTTTTTTATTATTAGAAGACCTATATATAACTCCACTTTAACCATATATATATATATATATATATATATATATATATATATATATATATATATATATATATATATATATATATATATATATATATATATATAATCTACTGGCGGTCGCCAGTAGATAGTTATAGTTAGGACCTATTTTCCATAGGAAATCCGCGACATTCTATTTGAAATAACTCTTCGTCGGTTGACGAATCTTCGCGAAATTTTCAAACTTTATGGCCCGCTCCGGTCCGCTCCTACCCTGAAAGTCTCAGGGTGATTCGTCAAGCGGGGGCCGAGAAAAAGGGGGTCCCAAAACGTGTTTTCCCCATTCATTTTCCCATAGGAAACTTTAGACACGGTTACAGCCTGAACTGCTGAACGGAATTACACCAAATTTGGCAAAGAGGTAGTTCTTGGTTCAGAAAGAACCCTTTTGTTAAATGGTGTAAATCCGTTCAGTAGTTCCTGTGAAAATCAAAATGAAAATCACATATATATCTAAGGCCGCGTCGGATTCGCGCACCCTCCCGATCACGAGCTGCATGCTAATTGGCTGTCAACACTCCAAATCAGGAAGTGTTGGCAGTCATTTTGTCCTCGGTAGAACCGAGGACAGAAACAAGTGCGCAAAGCGCAAAAGGGGGCAGGGTAGAAACACCCTGACCCCCTAGGTCTGCTCAGGGGGTCCCACAAGGACCCCCTGGGCAGAAAAAAGCATTTTTTTATTTTTAAATAATCGGCAGGATGCGCTCAGGGTGCGCGGATCCTGCCGAAAAAAAAAAAAATCGAAGCGCGGTCTCCCGCGCTCGATAGTTTATTTGCCCCCGGGTGGGCCAAGTCCCGGGGGCATGGTGGGGGGTTTAGATTTAATGTGGGGGCCTCTAAGGCCCCCAAGCCCCGGGGACCGCCACCCCCGGGGCTTTAGAAGATAATGGTGCGGGAGGGCTCTTTGCCTTCCCGCAGCCCCGGGGACCGCCACCCCCGGGCTTCTTTTTAAAAAAAATTTAACCTGTGTGGGGGCTCCAGCCCCTCACACGCCCGGGACCGCCACCTCCCGGGGCACTAAAGATTTGAATATGGGGGTCCGTTACGGACCCCAAAGCCCCGGGACCACCACCTCCCCGGGCTGTGCACTGGATGGGAGGGGGCCGCGCGGCCCCCTCCTGGAGCCCTTGATGGCCCTGGGGACCGCCACCCCCAGGGCCGGCTCCTGCAGTGTCCCGGGTGCCTACCCCCGGGACACTGTAGTTTGCTATGACAGGACGGGAGCCTCGCGGCCCCGTCCTGTCATAGCAGTCTTGGTTTGCATTTTGAAAGAGAGAGCAGGAAACCTGCTCTCTCTTTCAAAATGCAAACTCACTAGCTTCCACATGGGGAGCAGCATGTTAGCTGCTCCCCATGTGGAAAGCAATGCCGGCTCGCGCAGGAGGCGGGGAGCCGGCTGGGACTGTGGGGGATTGGGGACCCCAACACAGTCCCCAACCAGAGGCCAGGCCCCGGGGGATGGGGTCCCCGGGGCCATAGTGGCCAGGAGGGGGCCACGCAGCCCCCTCCCCAAATAAAAAAAAAAATTAAAAAGGAGTAAGGCCGGCCCCGGGGATGGGGTCCCCGGGCCTTAAATGGCCTGGAGGAGGGGGGCCACACAGCCCCCTCCAAATTAAAAATAAATAAATCGAGGGCATGCCCCGGGGATGGGGTCCCCGGGCCAATACAGGCCCAGGGACGGGGGCCATGCGGCCCCTTCCCGTTTTTTTTTTTCATTTAAAAAAATAAATAAATGCTCAGGCCCCGGGGATGGGGTCCCCGGGGCCAAAGTGGCTAAGGGAAGGGGGCCACGCAGCCCCCTCCCATTAAAAAAACCAAAAAAACGAGCGGCATCGTGCCGGAGGCCCCGCCCCCTCCCTGCAGTACTCTGCAAACGCGCCCCCTGGTGCGTTTTAAGAAGGGAAGTAATTCCCCTTGAATACTGGGGTCCCTGGGAGCCAACTAGCCCACCAGGAACCTCCAGTATGCGTCAGGGGGCTGCGTTGCAGAGAGGTGTACAGAGGCCACGGCCCTTTTTACACCTCTCTGCAACGCAGCTCTGTGGCGCATACTGGAGGTACAGGGTGGGCTAGTTGGACCCCAGGGACCCTCATGATTCAAGGGGCCTTAATCCCCCAACTTAAAACGCGCCACGGGGCGCGTTTGCACAGATATCACCTCAGGCCCCGCCCCCTCCCTTCACCATTGTGCAAATATTCCTCTAAAATCAGCCGAACTACGAATTCCTATTTACTCACCTGTTATCAGGAGAGACCTCAGTGCTGCATATTTCAGCCCAGTACTGATCCTGAAAAGTAATTTTAACCGTACTTACCAGTAACTTGAATTTCCTTCCATAGGCTAACATTGACTGGTTTCACTTGGAAATTCTTCTAAGTGTGGAGTTTTGGAACTTTATAATATTCCTCTAAAATCAGCCGAAATACAAATTCCGATTTACTCACCTGTTATCAGGAGAGACCTCAGTGCTGCATCTTTCAGCCCAGTACTGATCCTGAAAAGTAATTTTAACCATACTTACCAGTAACTTGAATTTCCTTCCATAGGATATCATTGTCTGCTTTTTGCTGAAAAGTTTCTGTGTCGATTTTTGAAACATACAAATATTCCTCTAAAATCAGCCGAACTACGAATTCCGATTTACTCACCTGTTATCAGGAGAGACCTCAGTGCTGCATCTTTCAGCCCAGTACTGATCCTGAAAAATAATTCTAACCGTACTTACCAGTAACTTGAATTTCCTTCCATAGGCTAACATTGACTGGTTTCACTTGGAAATTCTTCTAAGTGTGCAGTTTTGGAACTTTATAATATTCCTCTAACTTGAATTTCCTTCCATAGGATATCATTGACTGGTTTCACTTGGAAATTCTTCTAAGTGTGGAGTTTTGGAACTTTATAATATTCCTCTAAAATCAGCCGAAATACGAATTCCGATTTACTCACCTGTTATCAGGAGAGACCTCAGTGCTGCATCTTTCAGCCCAGAACTGAACCTGAAAAGTAATTCTAACCGTACTTACCAGCAACTATAATTTCCTTCCATAGGCTAACATTGACTGGTTTCACTTGGAAATTCTTCTAAGTGTGGAGTTTTGGAACTTTATAATATTCCTCTAAAATCATCCGAACTACGAATTCCGATTTACTCACCTGTTATCAGGAGAGAACCCAGTGCTGCATCTTTTAGCCCAGCACTGACCCTGAAAAGTAATTCTAACCGTACTTACCAGTAACTTATATTTCTTTCCATAGGAATCCATTGTCTGGTTTTCAGCAGAAAAGTTTCAAAGTGTCGATTTTCACAAATTACAAATATTCCTTAAAAATCGCCTGTATGACTTAAACGCATTCTTTCAACTGTTTACAGGAGATGCACCAGTGCTGGATCCAGGATCCAACACTGAGTAAGAAAAAGTAACGATAACACTACTTACCTGCTAAGTGAATTTCCTCCCATAGGATAACATTGGTGATTCTATTTGAAAAAGTTTCTAAGTGTCAACTTTTAAAATACAATAATATTCCTTAAAAATCACTACTGTAACCAAAACGCTTTTACTCAACTGTTTACAGGAGATGTCCCAGGACTGAATCTAGGATCCAGTCCTGTGGTTAGAAAAGTAATCCATAAAGTAACTAATTGCATTTAACTAGAAATTCACATTGAGGTCAATGTTGCATTGTGTTTGAAATTGTGTTGCCCATTGCAACAACTGTAACTACTGTACTTAAAACTCTATTGCCTATTTGCAAACTATTTAAACTAAAGTAATTCATTCTGAGAAAGTATATTTTGTAATGTAATGTATAATGTAATTACAATGTAATTTAATAAATAAAATATCTAAAAATAAATAGTTTTAAAAAATGTAGTAAATCAGTATCAAAAAATAAATATAACAATTAATACATTTAAAAATTGTCATTTACAAAACCTTTGAAATTCACTGAAAAACCATAGGTTTTAGGGCGTTATAGTTAGAAATTAGCATTTAAAAACCTTTGAAATTCACTGAAAAACCATAGGTTTCAGGCACGTTATAGTTAGAAATTAGCATTTAAAAAACCTTTGAAATTCACAGAAAAACCATAGGTTTCAGACACGTTATAGTTAGAGATTAGCATTTAAAAACCTTTGAAATTCACTGAAAAAACCATAGGTTTTAGGGACAGTTATAGTTAGTTGGACATTTCACTCGTACAAAACCCGTGAAATTCCCCGTTATAGTTAGTTCAGCTAACTATAACTCGCGCCCCGCAATGCACTGCTGATGACGTCACATATTACATCACTCATGACATGGTCAGTGACATCACTGATGACATCACTGATGACATCTCAAATGACATCACTGATGACATCACTGATGACATCATCCACGTGATAATCTGATGCACCTCCTCACACCCTAATATAACCTTTGATACACCCACTCTAAATTACAGACTGCCATTCGCAAAACCATAGACACTCCAACACCAATAACTACATACCCACTCACTGATTCTTAGGTCTACACACACACATCCACTCACTCACCCGTACAGTCACTCATACTTATGGTCACTCAGTACAGGACTATCATATGCACTCTTACTCCTATATAGACACTCAAACACCGCCACTCATCCATAGAGGTACTCACACACCTAGTCAGTCATGCAAATAATTAAACACACTGCCATTTACTCACCTATACAGTTATACACACACCAGCTCACTTAATCATACAAATACTAGCACATTGTTACGCTATTATACAATCACTGATACAAGCACACACTCATCCATACAGCCACTATCACAATCACTCACTCTCGCTTATAGCTATTTATATACTCCAACACACATATATACTGCCTTTCACATATGTAGTTAGTCACACATGTACCACTGGGACATACATTCACTCACTAACACACTCTTACACACACTTACCCACCCATACAGTCTATCACAGATGCACTCTTGAAACCATCCACCCAGTGAATCACCCACTCACACATCTATGCACAGAGTCGCACACACCCCTCCCACACAAACACTCAGGCACCCATACAGATACTCAGACAACCATTCAATAACTCATATAGACACTCATGTAGCTATTCACAAACACATGCAGCCACTTACACAGCAACAGACAGACGGATACAGACATTCACCCAGTTTAGTCACTAACCCATGCATTCAGCAAGATACGTTAAATCACTCACTTATAGAGTCAGTCACGCACCTACTAAACCATCCATACAGACACTTATACACCCACTCATTCTTCAATACGTCTTTTCCTATATATATTAAAAATATTTAAACTTTACAGAAACACAGTCACTGCATGATGTCATCAGTGATGTCATTTGAGATGTCATCAGTGATGTCATCAGTGATGTCACTGACCATGTCATGAGTGATGTAATATGTGACGTCATCAGCAGTGCATTGCGGGGGCGCGAGTTATAGTTAGCTGAACTAACTATAACGGGGGAATTTCACGGGTTTTGTACGAGTGAAATGTCCAACTAACTATAACTGTCCCTAAAACCTATGGTTTTTTCAGTGAATATATATATATATAAATTTCTTTATTCGGTTTCATTTTACATAAAACCATAAAAGCACAATATGAGAACCGGGATAAAAATGATATGGTACAAATATATATATATATATATATATATATACATACATATGATTCACAAAGGAGATTATGCCGCACTCCCAGGAGTCCCATTAGAACCTCTTTATTAAGAAAGCCAGCTTCATATCAGGGCCCCATAGCCCGTTTTGACTTACATCTTTATCAAATGGATAATTGCTCACAGCTGTTTTTCGTGCCTTGCTGTTCATTCTTTTTAGAGTAACCTGGAAAATGTAGTCCTTGTCACAATCCTAATGAGAACTTAGGGGCCTATTACGATGGCGGGTGGAGGCACATCCGCCGTGCTGGCGGTAGCGGAAAATGCTCTTTTCCGCACTCCTTCGGCGGTCTTTGCGTCCGCCGTATTATGATGGGCATAGATAGCCCATTTCCCGTCCGCTGCGGTGTGCCGGGTTCCGCTGAAAATCTACGTCCGCACCGGTAGCGGACGGAGCCACATGAGAGGTACCGCCGTGTGGAATGCGGTCAGGACCGCCAGTCAAATCACGATGCCTCATACAGCCCACCACACCGCTGTGGAGAATCCGGCCATTCGAGGATGGCGGTGGCAATACTGCGGATAGCTCCATGTGTTCCAGACCGCTGGGGAAACGGGGGTCTTTGGCCTTTCCGCAGCAAATCCGACCGCCGCGGACGGATTTTCAGCTTTTCTGGGGTTGATTCCTGGAATCCGACCGCCGCAGTAGGGAGTTTCTGGCGGTGCATCCTAATCTGGCCGGCGGTTTTGCCGCGGTACCTGCGGGCGGGAGTTTCCCGCTAGCACGGCGGTCGGAATGTTTTTCCGACCGCCATCCTAATAGACCCCTTAATTCTTTATATGTGCTTACTGCTATCTTTTAAAGATTTTAATGCCCTCATTGTACATTTCCATAATTTTGGCACTTGTATTTGTTTAAAATGTTACTGAGTCCTAGGCCCTTGTCTCCTACACTTCTTTACGGGCCGCATCGGTGTTTGGAATCCCAAGGGCATCGCTTCACCTTCATTTCCTGATGAGGCTGCCCTTTTCACGAAGACACGTCAAACAGACTCTAAAGTCTTGAACTCTCCGGTTCTTTAGCCTTCAAGTGCTGAGTGCACTCCGCAGGAGATAGGTATGTCCCCTTCGTAAGTATTCGTACACCGGGCTCTGCCGCCAGTTGAAATACACAGTCCAAGGTGGTCCAAAGATTTGCGGCGCGCTCTAGCTTCTGGTGCAGCATTTTGGGGTAACGACCAACACCCCTCATATTATGAGTCACAAAGGAGATTATGCCACACTCCCAGGAGTCCCATCAGAACCTTTTTTATTAAGAAAATCAGCTTCGTATCAAAGCCCCATAAAGCGTTTCGACTTCCATCTTTATCAAATGGATAATTGCTCACAGCTGTTTTTCGTGCCTTGCTGTTCATTCTTTTTAAAGCATCCTGGGAAATGTAGTCCTAGTCACAATCCTAATGAGAACTTAATTCTTTATATGGGCTTAGTGCTATCTTTTAAAGATTTTAATGTCCTCATTGTACATTTCCATAATTTTGGCACTTGTATTTGTCTAAAATGTTACTGACTCACGAAGACACGTCAAACGGACTTTGAAGTCTTGAACTCTCCCGTTCTTTAGTCTTCAAGTGCTGGGTGCACTCCGCAGGAGATAGGTATCTCCTCGTCTGCCTCATAATTAATCGTACACCGGGCGCTGCCGGCAGTTGAAATACACAGTCCAAGGTGAACAGCAAGGCACGAAAAACAGTTTTTTCCAGTGAATCTACATATATGTGTGTGTTTGTAAATATATATATATATATATATATATATTCACTGAAAAAAACATAGGTTTCAGGGACGTTATAGGTAGTAATTGACATTTAAAAAACCTTTGAAATTCACTGGAAAAACCATAGGTTTCAAGGACGTTATAGTTAGAAATTAGCATTTAAAAACCTTTGAAATTCACAAAAAAAAACACAGGTTTCAGGGACGTTATAGTTGAACATTTCACTCGTACAAAATCAGAGAAATTCGGCCGTTATAGTTAGTTGACCTAACTATAACTCGCGCCCCCGCAATGCACTGCTGATTACATCACATATTACAATACTCATGACATGGTCAGTGACATCACTGATGACATCACTGATGACATCATCCAGTGTCTGAATGTTTCTAAAAAGTTTAAATATGTTTTTTATATATATAGGCCAAGGTGTATTGAAAAATGAGTGGGTGTATGAGTGTCTGAATAGATGATTTAGTAGGTGCGTGACTGACTGTATAAGTGAGTGATTTAACGTGTCTTACTGAATGCATGGGTTAGTGACTAAACTGTGTGAATGTTTGTATCTGTCTGTCTGTTGGTGTGTAAGCGGCTGCATGGGTTGGTGAATAGATACATGAGTGTCTATATAGGTTATTGATTGGTTGTCTGAGTATCTGTATGGGCGCCTGAGTGTCTGTGTGGGTGAGTGGGGTGTGTGTGACTCCCTGCATGGATGTGTGAGTGGCTGATTCACTGGGTGTACGGGCTCAACAGTGCGTCTGTGAAGGACTGTATGGGTGGGTGAGTGTGTGTATGGCTGTGTTGGTGAGTGAATGGATGTCTCAGTGGTACATGTGTGAGTAACTACATATGTGAAAGGCAGTATATGTGAGTGTTGGAGTATATAAATGATTATATGTGAGAGTGAGTGATTGTGAGAGTGGCTGTAAGGATGAGTGTGTGCTTGTGTCAGTGATTGTATAAGAGAGTAAGTATGTGTTAGTATCTGTATAAATAAGTGAGGTGGCGTGTGTATAACTGTGTAGGTGAGTAAATGGGAGTGTGATAGATTCTTTGCGTGACTGACTAGCTGTGTGAGTAACTCTATGGGTGAGTGGCTGTGTGTAAGTGTCTGTATAAGTGTATAAGTGCATATGATAGTGGCTGTATTGATGAGTGACTGCATATATGAGTGACTGTATGGATGAGGCAGTGGATGTGTGTGTAGACCTAGGAACCAATGAGTGGGTATGTAGTAACTGGTATTGGTGTGTCTATGGTTTCGAGAATGGTAGTCTGTATTTTAGAGTGGGCGTATCAAAGGTTATATTAGGCTGAGGAGGTGCATCAGATGATCGCGTGGATGATGTCATCAGTGATGTCATTTGAGATGTCATCAGTGATGTCATCAGTGATGTCACTGACCATGTCATGAGTGATGTAATATGTGATGTCATCAGCAGTGCATTGCGGGGGCGCGAGTTATAGTTAGCTCAACTAACTATAACGGGCGAATTTCTCTGGTTTTGTATGAGTGAAATGTTCATCTATAACGTCCCTGAAACCTGTGTTTTTTTTAGTAAATTTCAAAGGTTTTTTAAATGCTAATTTCTAACTATAATGTCCCTGAAACCTATGTTTTTTTCAGTGAATTTCAAAGGTTTTTTAAATGCTAATTACTAACTACAACGTCCCTGAAACCTATGGTTTTTTCAGTGAATTTCAAAGGTTTTTTAAATGCTAATTACTAACTATAACGTCCCTGAAACCTATGGTTTTTTCAGTGAATTTCACAGGTTTTTAAAATGCTAATTTCTAACTATAACGTGTCTGAAACCTATGGTTTTTTCAGTGCATTTCAAAGGTTTTTTAAATGCTAATTACTAACTATAGCGTCCATGAAACCTATGGTTTTTTTCAGTGAATTTCAAAGGTTTTTTAAATGCTAATTTCTAACTATAATGTCCAAAAAATGCTTTTTCTAAATGTTTAAACTTTTATAAAAATAATGTGATGTTTTCTCCTTTCTTAAATATGTATTTATATATATATATATATATTTTTTTTTTCTAAAGTGGATTTGCGTACCGATCGTGTACCAGTCACGGTGGTTGCGCGAATCCAAGAATATTGCCGCCATATTGGTTAAGTCATGTACGATGCACGTTCGGTATGCGAAGGGTGCGCGGTTCTCAGCCCCTCGTAACGTCACATACGTATTTCCGGGGGTCACGCCAGGTGCTCGAATCCACCGCAAATTTATAAGTTTTAAAACTATATGTATATAACTTTAATATGTATATTATACCAAGAGATTATTTAACATAATTGTAAATATCATATATTTGTAACTGGGATAAAAATATATTATTGTTAAATATATTTTTCGGGAATCGCGTCTGGTGCACGCTGGGTACGCGAATCCCATGTGACTTCAAAAGAAAGCATTTCATTGGTTAAGAAGCTTTTTATTCTAGAATATATAGCACCCCACCCACATTTCTCATTCCTCCAACAACATCCTCAGGAGACACACCTTTTGTGTTTGCTGCTCTTGTTGTATTTTTTTGGTGTTTTTAAAAAAACAACTACTACAATGGCATCTTCAAATCCACCTGACAACATCCTTGGTGAAGAAGATGACTTGGAGGAACCAAGAAAACAGCGGAAGGAGAGTATCGTCTGGGCCTTCTTTACCTTTCCACCTGGTGAAAAGAAGGTGAATGCAAGAAAGGTGACGTGCACTGTGTGTGAACAAATCATATCTTGGGGCTCTGAGAAAAAATACTCCTGCGGTACTTCATTGATGTTAAAGCACCTTCAAACTATGCACCCTCGTTGTCTAGCACGAGAAGAACATCGACGTGAGCTGGAACGTCAAGCACAGCAAGGTGATGACGAGGCAGGACCTAGCACCTCAGCTGGTACATCAACATCAAGCAGAGGACCAAACATTGTTATGTTATGTTAAATCTACTTAATATAGCGTGCAAATCACCCTAGGGCATCTCGGCGCTGCTTGCGGGTCAAAGACAGAATTGTGAGCACGTGTTATTAGAATAAGTGAGCTTTCAGTTGTTTCCTGAATTTACAGTAACTAGTACAGGAACGGACATGGGGAGGGAGCTTGTTCCAGTACACGGAAGCGTTATAGGAGAAGGCCTTACCGCCACTGCGTGTTAGACGGACGCAGGGGATCCACAGCAGAGCTTTCGAGCTAGATCTTAAATTGCGACTAGGGGCATATGCTTTTATTCTTTTCTGAAGATAACGTGGGCCTTTTCCCTTTAGGGCATTATATGTGAGGCAACAGATTTTGAAATATGCGCGTTTCCTCACAGGCAGCCAGTGTAGTTCTTTCAGCAGCGGCGCCGAAGCGGTGCCTGCCCGGCGGTTGAGCACCAGCCTTGCAGCACTATTTTGAACAACTTGGAGCTTGGCAATGAGTGTTTCACTAACATCAGCCAGCAGGGTGTTGCCATAGTCCAATCTGCTTATCACTAAGGCCTGAACCAGCGTTCTTCGGGCAGTGGTAGGAAGGTAGGGGAAGATTTTACGCAAAAGGCGTAGGTAGTGGTAACATGAGCCGGTGGTGGCCAGAATGTGATCTCTCATGGTTAAGGCTTGGTCCAGCTTGATCCCCAGATTTTTTACTGCATGTTTGGGGAGAGGGGAAGCACCCAATTGCTGCGGCCACCAGTCATCGGTCCAGATGGTAGAGGCATTTCCAAACAGCATAATCTCGGTCTTGCTAGCATTCAGCTGGAGATAGTTGTTATGCATCCAATCTGAGATAGCCAGCATGCCCGAGGAAAACCGTTCTTTTTACACCTCCCAATCCTGGCCCGGTGTGAACATCAGCTGGGTGTCCAGCGTAAGAGATTGTAGCAAAGCCAAAACGCTCTGCAATCTCCGCCAAAGGGGCCATGTAAATATTGAACAAGGTCGCCCTTATCTACGATTATTTTGGGTGAAGAATACGGACCCGTGATGACAGTTTGGTATCTGTCGATCAAAAAATGTTGGAGCCATTTTAGAGCAAGACCTTGAATGCCAATTTCTTGTAGCCTTAGACCAGAGTTTGCTGGTCTTGAACAACGCTGCATCAAATGCAAGCAAGTTATTTGCTATGGTGAGCAGTCAATTGATGCAATTGTTTTTGCAGCAAAAAGCCACCATTGTTAATTTTTTTTTTTGCAATGATTTTTTTATTGCAAAACGTTAGAGAAAGTTTTCTCAGTTTATTCTGTTGTTTTTTTCATTTTTTTTTTAAAAACACCAAAAAAATACAAAAAAAAACACCAAAAAATGATAAAAGTAAAAAAGAAGAAAAAAAATGGTTCTTGTGAGAACCGCCTATTTGGTTAAAAAAAGACAAATTTCTATGTGTTGTATGAATTGCGGCAAGTGTAATATATGGAGAAGTGCATGGGTAGTGCATGTGGGATTGCATGAGTGCATGTGTAGTACCTGCATAATTGGAGAAGTGCATGTGTACTACCTGAGTGATTGCATGAGTATATGAGTAATGCCTGGGTGATTGCAAGAGTGCATGGATACTGGCTGGATGTTTGCATGAGTGCAGGTGTAGTGCCTGCATGATTAGAGGAGTGCATAGATAGTGCCTGAGTGATTGAAGGAGTGCATGGGTAATGCCTGTGTGTTTGCAAGAGTGCATGGGTGCTGCCTGAGGGATTGAAAGAGTGTATGGGTAGTGCCTGGGTTATTGCATAAGTGTATGGGTACTGGCTGAATGATTGGAGGAATGCATGGATAGTGCCTGATTGATTGGAGGAGTGCAACGGCAGTGCCTGAGTGATTGGAGGAGTACATGGATAGTGCCTTGGTGATTGAAGGAGTGCATGGGTAATGCCTAGGTGTATGGAGGAGTGCATCAGTACTATCTAGGTTTATTCATAAGTGTATAGGTAGTACCTGGTTGATTAAATGAGTGCATAGGTAGTCTCTGTTTTTTTTTATAAGTGCATGGGTATTGCCTGAGTGATTGAAGGACTGCATGGATAATAGCTAGGTGATTGCATGAGTGCAGGGGTAATGCCTGGGTCATTGGAGGAGTGCTTGGGTAATGCCTAAGTGATTGCATGTGTGCAGGGGTAATGTGTAGGTAATTGGAGGAGTGCATGGGTAATGTCTGGATGATTGCATGAGTGCAAGACTAATGTCTGGGTCGTTGCATGACTGTAGTGGTAGTGGCGGGGTGATTGGAAAAGTGTATAACTAGTGCCTGGGTGATTTTTTAAGTGAATGGGTACCGACTGGATGATTGGAGGAGTGCATGGATAGTGCCTGGATGATTGCAGTAGTGCAAGAGTAGTGCCTGGGTTATTCTATGAGTGCATAGCTAATGGCTGGGTGATTGTATGAGTGCAAGAGTAATGTCTGGGTGGTTACCTGAGTGTAGTGGTAGTGCCTGGATGATTGGAATAGTGTATAGGTAGTGCCTGGGTGATTGGAAGAGTGCATAAGTACTACCTGGGTGATTGCATAAGTGCTAGAGTAATGTCTGAGAGATTGGAGGAGTGCAAGGGTACTGCCTGAATAATTTGAGGAGTGCATGAGTAATTTTTGGGTGTTTGCATGTGTGTAGGAGTAATGTCTGGGTGATTGCAGGAGTCATGGATACTGCCAGGGTGATTGGAGGAGTGCTTAAATAATGCTTTGGTGATTGCATGACTGCAGGGGTAATGTCTGGGGAATTAGAGGAATGCATAGGTAATGCCTGGGTGATTGCATGAGTGTAGGGGTAATGACTAGGTGATTGTATTAGTGCAAGGGTAATGTATCGGTGATTGCAAGAGTGCTTGAGTAATGTTTGAGTGATTGCATAAGTGCAGGGGTAATGTCTGGGTGGTTTCATGAGTGTAATGGTAGTGCCTAGGTGATTAGAGGAGTACATAAGTAGTGTCTGGGTGATTTTATAAGTGCATGGTACTAACTGAGTGATTGGACGAGTGCATAGATACTGCCTGAGTGATTGAAGGAGTGCTTGAGTAATGTCTGGGTGATTGCATGAGTGCATGGGTAGTGCCTGGGTGGTTGTAGTAGTGTATGGATAGTGCCAGCACAATTTCAAGAGTGCAAGGGTAGTGCCTGGGTTATTGCACAAGTGCACAGGTAATGACTGGGTGATTGCATGAGTAGTGCCTGGATGATTGGAGGACTGCAAGCGTAGTGCCTCGGTTATTGCATGAGTGCATAGGTAGTGCCTGGGTGATTGGTGGAGTGCATGAGTAGTACCTGGGTGATTGCATGAGTACTGGGGTAATGTCTGGGTGATTGGAGGAGTGCATGGGTACTGTCTGAGTGATTGAAGAAGTGCATGAGTAATGTCTGGGGGATTGCATGTGTGCAGGGGAAATGTCTGGGTGTTTGGAGAAGTGCATAGATACTGCCTGGGTGATTGGAGGAGTGCAAGGGTAGTGCTTGTCTGATTGGAGGAGTGCATAGCTAATGTATGGGTGGTTGCATTAGTGCAGCAGTAATGTCTGGGTGATTGGAGGAGTGTATAGCTAATGCATAGATGATTGCATGACTGCAAAAGTAATGTCTGGGTGATTGGAGTAGTGCATTGATAGTGATTAGCTGATTGGAGGAGTGTAAGAGTACTGCTTTGGTTATTGTATGACTGCATAGGTAGTGCCTGAGTGATTACATGAGTACAAGAGTAGTGCCTGGGTGATTGGAGGAGTGCAAGGGTACTGCCTGATTGATTATATAAGTGCAGGAATAGTTCCTGGGTGATTAAAGGAGTGCATAGGCAATGCCAAGATTATTGCATGAGTTGAAAGGTAATGTCTGGGTGATTGGAGGAGTGCTTGACTAATGTTTGGGTGATTGCATGAGTGCAGGGGTAATGTCTGGGTGATTGGAGTAGTGCATTCATAGTACTTAGGTGATTGGAGGAGTGCAAGAGTAGTGCTTGGGTTATTGCATGAGTACATAGATAGTGCCTGGGTGATTTGTATTAGTGCAGGGGTAATGTCTGGGTGATATTATAAGTGTATAGCTACTGGGTAGGTGATTGGAGAAATGCATGGATATTACCTAAGGTGATTGGAGGAGTGTGGTAATAGTGCATAACTGTATACATGAGTGCATCAGTAGTGTTTGAAGGAATGGATGAGTGCAGTAAAAGCAGCTGTAAACATTATTTCATATTATCATGCTCATTATTTTATCTTACCTTTTTTGCTAATGTAGATACAAAAGTCAGTGAAACTATTTTACAGTAGTTTTGTTGTAATCTGAATTTAAAATCGTTTTAAACTTCACCATTACCTTCTGTAAAAAGAAGAAGAAAACTATTATTGAATATAATATTATAGATGTAAGATCACAACATAATTTTAGAATTACATAACATTTTCAGTTTCCCTTTTTTGCTGTTCTCAGATTCTACTGAATTTCACCATACACAGTGATTTCAATGTAGATCATCATACAACAGCGGGGGAAAAAAACAATCAATGAGATTGTAAAAAAAAAAAAAAAATCAGCGTTGAGCATTATTTACAACAAGTATACCTATCTGTTCACCTATCTACAGTTTCAAAATTACATTCTTCAACCACATTCAGGGGCCGATTCCGATCTCGGCCGGTAGGGCTCCGAATCGGATTCGGATTTACCGGATCCGATTCGGAGCCCTGTTTCCCGACCGAATCGTACGCGGGTCCGGCCGAGCGAGTACGATGCAGGCACCCGCGAAAA
The DNA here is from genome assembly GCA_963921515.1 of Calotriton arnoldi. Lineage (NCBI taxonomy): Eukaryota > Metazoa > Chordata > Amphibia > Caudata > Salamandridae > Calotriton > Calotriton arnoldi. The sequence goes on along the minus strand of CAWUFW010008434.1, from coordinate 676,245 downwards.
CTCCGACCGACTCGAACGCGGCTTCAACACACTCCGACCGACTCGCATGGACACGACTCGCACCGCGCTATGGAGACGTTTCCCGGCCGGGTAAGTACGATGCGCGCCGCGAGCAGTCCGATCGACTCGCGCTGTCCGGCTCGAAAAAGCTGTCGGAGCCGGACTTTGGGGGTCCGCGTCGGACCCCCTGTACGCGTAGGCGCGCGAGTCGCACACAGGGGGACCCATGGGTCCCCTACCTGTGCGTGTACGGCGCGATCGCTCGCGCCGTACACGCTATAGGGGGCGCCCTTGTCCGCCTCGCACCCATTGAGTCAATGGGAGCCCGCGTACGCGTTGTACGACAGGCTCCCATTGACTTCAATGGGAGTCCGACCGACTCGAGTCCGATGGCATGTGTGCGCATCGTACTCGATCGGTCGGACTGCCAGAGTCCGATTCGGTCGGAAATCTCTCCGGGTCCGGCTCGGTCGGAGAGATTTCCGGCCCGAATCGGAATCGGCCCCTAAGTCTTTTATTTCTGTCAGCTACATTTTGTAAAATATACACTCTCATTTACATTGCGAATAATATAAAGATCAATATATAAACTACTTCTTTCAAACACAATTTTCTAAATGCAATATCCATTAACACAAACAATAATCCAAACAGTAATTGTTCACATCTTCCCAATAGGCCGAACAATGTTTCCAAATCCATTTGCATTGAAAATATCCAAAATAAATTCGTTAATTCATGTTCACCTCTTCCCAATAGGCCGAATGATGTTTTCAAAACTTTGGCATCAAAAATATGAGATATGAATTTGGTAATTCATAAGGCAGCCTACATTTGAATTCCAAATGAGCATCATTTCAGTGTGTCCATCCTTTATTGCACTTTAAATACACAGTATAGTGTCCAGATGTTGTAGTAGGTCCATCATGGAAAATAATAGCCACTGCTTTAAAAATTCTTCCTGAAATGGATACTTGACTTGCCACAAAATCTCTAATTTTGGTTTCCAATTTTGTTCCATTTGCTCTACAACGTTGTAACATTAAAATGACATATTTTCCATATCTTTCTATATATAATGTTGACAACATTTCTGATTTACAACGAGAACATTTTATATCTTGATTGGCTGTTTTTACTAATTTGTTAAAAGACATTGATTTGCAACTTGGTATCGTCAAGTATATGAATCGTTCAGTGTCGATTTCAGTGGTAGAAGAAAATGAACACTCTTCACATTCATGATCCCATCTGTAACTTAGTCCAAATAAATTTTCAATTTCTATTCCTTCATCTTCCAATACTCCAAGCATAATCATAAGAAATTCTTGTGCATCTTGTTGTATATTCAAAATAAATTTCAATGAAACAATACATGTATCCAAAAGATGCCGAATGCCAGAAGCAGTATGGATTTTAGTTCTATCAGTTACCAACTTTTGAAAAATATAATGCAGTAAAGAACAGAATCTTTTTCCTCGATTTTCCATAATTTCATGATGAAGATCCTCTAGATAAAAGACAACATTTACAATTACATTAGCATAGCAGTTGATTCCTGAACTATTTTCTAACTGGTATCCTACAATATCATCAACAGTGTCCATTTCATTTTCTTTGCAGTTTCATCATTCTCTTGAATTGTTTTCTTTTTTGAATCTCAGTAGAATATTTCTCATATTTTCATTTTGGACACACTACACGTTTCTCATACACGGGATATTCACCTAAGTTAGGAGCATAGAGTCTTCTTAACCTATTGTACTCTTTTACACAATGTACATCAGCACTAATCTTTTTCTCATCAAAATAAATCAAATACAAACCAGATAAAGTTCTTACTCGAGACAATGCAACATATGCCATACCCTCTTTAAACACTGTACTTCCAATATTTACCAAAGCACTGTCTACACTTAAACCTTGAGATTTATGAATGATTACTGCATATGCTAAAGAAAGAGGAAACTTTTTCCTACAGCATACAAGTCTTTTACGAAAACAAAAAACGAACAGCACAACGTCCAATCTGTTTTACCTCTTCAATCTGATCAAATTTAATCTTCAAAAATTCAATTCCATCTCTGTTCTGAAAATTTACAAAATCAACAACTTTACCCATTGCTCCATTTACTAAACCTTCTTCTACGTTTAAATTACGCCTTAAAATTACCTGACGGTTTACACATACATATAAAGTCTTTTCTAAACCTGCAGTCTTAGACACCGACTTTTCCAAAGGAATCTAATTTTGACTGTAATTTCTCTGAGAGAAGAATAGTAACTCCTTCATGTTCCATTTTATCAATAGTTTCCATTTTCACTATTGGTTGTTTTTCCAATTTCAAAAGTTCTTGATTGAATGTAGAACACTCTTGCAGTGTTGGCATTAGGCAAACTATAGACTTCTTTTCACCAATTTTCTTATATATTATTTCAGGTGCTATGTTTTCGTTTGTAAACAGCTTCGTTAAAAGACAACTTTGTAAAGCTTCTTTGCCATGTTTTGTCAAAACACCAATTCTTATATCTTGAAGAATTTTTCCATAATGTTCATCACTTGCTTGTCACATATTCTTAATAAGTTCTTTATATTCAAAATGACACCAAATGTTGAAATTTCCAATACTTCCAAAAGATTTCCTAGTGTCTTCTTGGACAAGTGTTTTAAAAACAGGTTGCCCTTTCACAGGAGTAAGTTGTAGTAGGTCACCAAATACAATTACATGTTTTCCTCCAAATAGAACATCATAATCTGTTTTTAAAATCTGTTGCATTCTTAAATGTACAAAGGCAAGCACTAAGTGTGAGACCATGCTCACTTCATCAATGATTAAAAGTTTTATTTTCTTCAGTACTCTTGACACTTCATTACACGCTTCTCCAGATAGCTTGTGATATTCCAATTTATTTTCATGTTCAACTGGTAGCATGAGTAATCGATGTAAAGTAATCGCTTTAATATTGTGTGCTGCTAATCCAGTTGGAGCTGTTACAACACAAGATAAATGGCATCCAGTAGTTTTGTGTAGATAACTGGTAAAAACTTTAATTAAGAAACTTTTTCCTGTTCCAGCTTGACCACTGATGTACATTCAAATAGGTTTAAATGATGTGCATTTACATTCTTTTTTTTCATGTAGCAAACCATGCTGTATCTGTAGTGTCACTTGCTCATATATTTCTTTTTGTTCAATATTTAGTTGTTCTTCCAACTTTCTCAAATCAAAAATATCCTGTTGTGCTTGTTGCATTCTCATTTCTACTTCATTCATGGCTATTGCTGCTTCATTTTCAATAATTGGTTGTCCTAGTGGATCTTGACTTAGTGTAGCAGAACTCTGACTAACTTGAGAACTGTCCCTACCTATTTCAGCTGCAATTTTAGTTTTTTGTTCAGTCTCTTCATTTAACATTTGTAGATAAGTAGGAAAAATTGTGCATTGAATGTTATCGTTACACGCATTAAAAGAATCTTCTTAGCAGTTGAAATCTCCAAGTAATTCCGCTTCACTACGCCAAGGCTTGAAAGAGTTGTAGTAGTGCTAAATAGAAAAATTCCCTTTTTTCTGAAGTTTCACAACATAGGGGCCGATTCCGATTCGGGCCGGAAATCTCTCCGACCGAGCCGGACCCGGAGAGATTTCCGACCGAATCGGACCCTAGCAGTCCGACCGAACGAGTACGATGCGCACGCATGCTATCGGACTCGATTCGGTCGGACTCCCATTGAAGTCAATGGGAGCCTGTCGTACGACGCGTACACGGGCTCCCATTGACTCAATGGGCACGACGCGAACAAGGCGCGCCCTACAGCGTGTTCGCGTCGATGCGGGTCGCACCGTGCATGCACGTGTAGGGGGGACCCATGTGTCCCCCCTGTGTGCGACTCGCACGCCTACGCTTCCAGGGACGTCCGACACGGACCCCCAAAGTGCGGCTCCGACAGCTCCTTGGAGCCGGGCTGCGCGAGTCGGTCGGAGCGGTCGAGGTGCGCATCGTACTTACCCGGCCAGGAAACGTCTCCATTGCGAGGTGCGCGTCGTCCCCGTGCGAGTCGGTCGGAGCGGTCGGGTCCTGCGAACGAGTCGGTCGGAGATTTCGCAAGAGCACGCATCGTACTCGCTCGCCCGGACGCACGTACGACTCGGTCGGGAAATAGGGCTCCGAATCGGATCCGGTTAAGCCGAATCCGATTCGGTGCCCTACCGGCCGAGATCGGAATCGGCCCCTGAGTTTTCTGTGATTAATAAGATTTCCTTTGGCATGTTTTACCAAACATCCATCACATCCAATTACTGCATATTTTTCTTCATTTATATTTTCAGTAACATTTCTCTTAAAGCTATAATGTTGCAGTACTTCATAGAGACATACGTTTTCCAGATGTGGACTCCTTTTGGGATAGTACGTATCCAACATATTAGTTTTAACAATATCTGTACTTTCTGGTTCATTCAATGCTAAGAAGTCAATTTTTTGTACAGATTTCAAATCTCTATTTCGTGTAGCCGCAAGACCTAGACTTACCAATCTCTCAATGTGAAAGCATTTTTAAACTAAAGCTGTACAATTTGTTACTAAGACTCTTCTCTTGTGAAATTTCTTCCCACATTTCCTTCAACTCTGTCTTTTCAGATTTCGTTATTTATGACGTAACGTAGCTGAGCAACAGCAATTGAATTATTGCAACATACTGGATATCCATGTTTGCATTCCACATTGTCAAAATCACTGGATTATAGTCATTAATATATTTTGAATCTTCAGTTCTTCTTATGTTATATGTATTCTTCGGAGATTTTCGTGTTATAGTATGTCTTACTGCTGACATAAAACTATTGACTCTTCCTTTTGAAATTACTGGACGTGGGAATCCAAAACAACATTTTGTATAAAATTTTCCCTTTGACTTGTATTTTTGTCGACAATATTTTCCACATCGATGACTTTGAAAATGTAAAACTTGTTCTCTTAAGCTCTCTTCTCCTCCTTTTTTGCAATGGCACAGGTGACATACTCTTTGATAAAAGACAAAACAGTTTCATTAGAATCGGTTCCAAATTTAGGTGCATCCTTGATCCATAATAACATGTGTATATGAGGAGCACCTCTGACTTGGTTCTCCTTTCTCCAAAAGAAATCAGTAACTTCTCCAAGAGGTGGATTATTTTTATTGCAGATAAAAGACATCATAGCTTGAAACCTATGATAAAATATCTGCACACATTCACAGGATCCAAAGAGCACAATTCTCCACCTGTCTTCAATTCAATATTCTTGACATTTGAATTTGCTTGTCGAAGAAATTCAAGTAAATCGTTCCAAGCATATTCAGCACAGCTAAGTGTTAGAAACCGCGTAGGAGTACCCAAGTTTCTTAACATACATTTAAGTTCACCATGACGACGATACCAATACTCATCAGTACCACGTTGACACGCCATCAAATTAATTTACTGAGATTCCAAATGATCGTCTCTTTGTTGAACTTTGTCCATAAATTCCTTTGCAGAAACATGTGTAAGATGAACTCCTGTTTTCAATATGTGATTCACTGCATATGAAAGTCCAGACAAGTCACTTTCAAATAGAAGATGAAATATGTATGAAATGCACTGTCGAAATCTTGGATCTTCTGAGTACAATCTTGTCGTCCGGTATTCTGAAGCTGGAATCTGTACTGCTCGTTCATCATATCGTCCACCTTCTCCAGTGGGGAACAGCTGTGGAAAACAACGAGCTTCTAAACTTTTTTCCCATACACTCATGGGAGTTCCCTTTGCTTTCTTCATTTGAAATAATTCAATAGTGTTTCCAATCACTTTTTTTAATGTAAAGGATGTATACTGTAATGTTCGTAAATCTCCTCACTCCTGCTCCTGTTCATTTTTTCTATTTGGCCAGCTGAAATTTCTGTATCTTCTTCAAACATATTTCCTGGTCTTCCACATTTACACTTTTATAATAAATATTGTTCTGTACAAGATATAATATAGCCTTTTGAAATTTGCTGACATTTACTAACTCTTGCCATATTTTCCGACTCTTCGTTGGTACACCATTAACTAGAATAACTACAGGCTCACTTTCCTCTCTGTCTATACCAACATTTTCAATATTTTTATAAAATCTAAATGTAAGTACACAACTCTTCCTTTCAGACCTCTTTGTAAATCTGTTGGAGGCAGCTTACCTGTTTTAGGCTCCTTACGAATACTAGCCTGAAACGTGTGCACAGATTGAATAAGAATGGACTCATATGCATTTAAATCTGCCAGTTCCAGATGAATAGCTACCAACTCTAAATTGTTATGTAGTGCTCTAGCTGGCATTTTGTTCTTTTCTAATTTGTTGTAACAATATTTACAAATATGTTGATCAGTACCCAACTCAAAACGACTGTCCACCGACAAATAAGCACCAAATTGCTCCCACTTATCATTTTTTAAACACACATCAACATTCCTAGTTTGACTTCTATAGTGGGTACATCGACAACAAATACAAACATAGTTTGGTTTTTCTCATGAAAGTATCTTAAACTTTGTAATTTCTTCTTCAAACTTCTCAATACTAATATCTTCCAACTGTTGTTCAACACCTACACTTATCAAATTCTCACTTTCTCTACACTCCTCTTGTGAATCAAAGAAACAAAACTGTATATTATCACAAACTTTTTTACATCTGATACTGAACCATGCAAAAGAGCTGTGTTCATTTCACTTAAAGATAATGCAGGACTTTTTACGTAGTAAATTCTCCTTACTAACTTCTGAATTTCTGTATGATGTACTGCTAACATTCTTAAATGATGAAAAGTACTTTTACACACTTTTCTAGAAAGACAAGCCAGAGAATGACCCTGCAAATTACTATATTTTCTCACTTCATAAGGATCTAGTCCTTGCAACATCTTAATCTTCTGTTTGACACATTTATTTGCATATTGTCGTAAGAAAACTCGTAATATATCAATAGATTCCTGTTCAATACCACAAATGCCACTACAATCCCACTTATACACTGGAGCATGTGCACATCTCCCTTGAACTTCTTCAGCTATTAGTTCTTCCACATTTCTAGGAACCATCTTTTCTTTTTCAATTGGACAACCATCCTTTATCTCGTAACAACGACCACAGGTATCAACTGCGTGAACTAATGTATTTTATTGAAAATAACTTTCTTCATTACAAAAAGGCTCAGTACTAGAAGTATGCTTCCATTCACCAGAAAAAGCTTTGCAAAAGTTACTTCTATTAACCAGCCTTTTTCTTTTGCTCTTCTCCTTCATAAAGTGCATTGGTTTATTCAATGTTTTCATTCTCTTCAATATCAATATAAATAATTTCCATTTCAATTCAAAAGCAGTATCTACTACACTTTCAATCTGTTGCTTCTTCTTAAATGCTGCAGATCTTTTTTTATACTTTTTACAATCTTTTAATACATTTTGAATTACTCTATTACGAAACATACGTACACGTATGTCCTTAAATTGTTTCTGTCTTTTTGTCACATGTGTTTCTTTTCCATTGTGCTTCTTTATTTGCTTCTCCTTTTTTCGAAAAAAAAAGTTCCTCATTTGATTAGTATTTTGATCGTTCAATCTCTCCACAACTTTTTTAATAAATTGTTTGGTTCTCTTACCAGAAGCCACTTTATCCTCAGCATCTTTTGGTGTTGTTCTACTTCACTCATTTTAGTTTTCATTAAGTACTTCTGTTTCCTTTGTTCTCTTCTCTTTTCATGTTTTCTTGCCATCTTTTATTTGTAACCCAAATAAAATATCTTCCCAAAAAAAAAAATACTATAATTATTTTAGTACATTAATTCAAATTTCGAAATTAATAACATTTTAATTTTGAAAATAACAACTAAGCGCAACATTACAATTACATTTCTATTGCATTTATATCATATAAGAGAAAAGTATAAAAATGAGCAAAACATCTGCAAAAACAGAAGAATAGGTGATCACACAGCCAAAAGGAGAAAGGAAAAAAACAAAAGGTTTACAAACAGCAAAATGAAATACTCAAACAACACAACTACTGAAAAATGTAAGAAATGCAGAAAGAAGGAACAGATGTACAAAAAGAAAAAAGACAGGTGCAGAAAGAGGTAAAAGAAGTGCAGAAAGAGGAAACAGTTGTAGAAAAACGCAAGTAAGGTACAAAAACAAATAAAAGGGGTGCAGGAAGAGGCAAAATGAGTTGAAAAAAATAAAACACGTGCAGAAAGAAGGAAGAGAAGTGCAGTAAAAAGCAACAGAGGTGCAGAAAAACACAAAAGAAGTGCCCAAAGCAGCTAAGAGATACAGAAAAAGACACCAGAGGTGCAGAAAGAGACAAGAGAGGTGCGCAAACAAGGAAGACTAGTGCCGAAAGAGGCAACACTGGTACAGAAAGAAGCAAGAGAGGAGCAGAAAGAAGCAAGAGAAGTGCTGTAAGAAGCAACAGAGATACAGAAAGAGACAACATAGTTGCAGAAAGAATCTAGAGAACTCCAGAAACAATCAAGAAAAATGAAGAAACAGGCAAGAGAAGTGCAGAAAAAGGCAAGAGAAGAGCACAAAGAAACAAGAAAAGTGCAGAAAGAAACAAAAGATGCGCAGAAAAAGGAAAGACAAGTGCAGAAAGAGGCAAGAGAAGTGCAAAATAGGGAACAGGGATGTAGAAAGAGATTAGAGAGATGCAGAAACAGGAACCAAAGGTACAGAAACAAGATAGACAAGAGGGGTACAGAAAAAAGCAAGTGAAGTGCAGAAAGAGGCAAAGAGGTGCAGAAAGACCAAGAGAGGTGCAAGACAACTAAGAGAACTGCACAAAGAGGATAGAGAGATGCTGAAAGAGGGAAGAGGCATAGTATGTGTATAGGTAGTTTCTCCTTAACTGTATGACTGCATGGTAGTGCCTAAGTAAAAGGATGAATGTAACAGTAACGGTAGGATCATTGCATAAAATCATGTGTAGTACCTAACAAAATATATCACTAAATGGCTACTACCTAAGTCAATAGTTCAATGCTAGCGTAGAGCCTCAATAATAGAATGAGTGCACCAATACTGCCAGGGAGATTCCATCAATGCATCAAAAATACCTGACAGAAACTATGACTACAAGCCTAAAGCATGGTTTATTGCATAACTGTATGGGTAGAGCTTGAGATAATACATGAATGTACGCATACTGCCTGTGTGATTCTATCACTGTAGAAGTAGTACCTGGATCAATGTATGAATGTATGGGAAATACCTCTGAGAAACTATGAGTATTAACATAATGCTTGGGCAATTACATAAGTGCATCAGTACTGTCTCAGGTAATACATCAGTGCATAGGTACTAGCTGAGTAAATGTTTGACTGGAATACTAGTGTCTATCTGACTATATTCCAAAAAACAAGCATGCATATGTGTGTACCTTTTCCTAGTGCCATCATATGTAAAGGAAACATACAAATACATATATACCAGTGTTTTATAGCTCTACCATCTCTATAGAAATAACACATGTGAGAATATATGTGCAAGCTGACACATACTTGAGACATAACACTACAAAGTCCCTTAACCTTGACAGACTGCACTTTCCATTTTAAAGAGACACCTAAAATTATACAGTATACTTGAAGTATGCATTTCCATACACCAATACAAACTAACCTGATCACTAATCCTCCTATCAACAAGTCTCAAACCTCTCTTTTGAGCCGCAGCTTCACTATTCAGCAACTACTCAGATGTTGGGCCTAGTGAAATACAAAGCAGCAACTTTTTCAATATGTCTATTAAAAGTCTCACCATATTCCAGAGAGCATGCATGCATGTGTCTGTACCTTTTAAAAGTGGCATCATATATCAAAGAAACATGCAAATAGATGGGTAGTGTGTAGTGCCTGAGAGAATGGATGACTGGATGGGTAGCGCCTGAGTGAATAGTTCAGTGCAAGAGTACTGCCTGGGTGATTGCATGAAAGCATCAGTACTGAATGGGTAATTAGATCAGTGCAGGAGAAATACCTTAGACAAACCATGAGTGCAAGACTAACGCATGGTTGAAGACAAGAGTGTATGAGTAGTGCTTGAAAGAATAAAAAAGTGCAAGGGTACTGCCTGAGTGATTCTATGACTGCAGTGGTAGTAACTAGATGATTGTATGACTGTATGTGAAGTACATGAGAGAAAATATGAGTGTAAGATTAATGCTTGGGAAATTCTATCAGTGCACCAGTAGAACCTGAGTGAGTAGATGAGAGCATGGGTGTGCCTGACTGAATCTTTGAATGGGATAGTAGTGCCTACATGATTGCACGAATCTATGGTTAATGTCTGAGGGATAACATAGCATGCATGTGTCTGTGCCTTTTCCTAGTGGTATCATATGTAAAAGAAACATACAGATACATGTGTACCAGAGTTTTTCACATCTACCATCTGTTTGACAGAACACATCAGAGAATACATATGCACTTAGACACATACCTCACTCATAAGACTATAAAGTCCCTTAAACTTGAGAGACTGCACTTCCCATTTTAAAGAGACACCTAAGATAATGCAGCATACTTGAAGTGTAGATCTGAATAGACTAATACAAGCTAACCTAATCACTAATCCCTCTGCTAACATATTTTAAACCTCACTTTTGGGCTGCACCTTCACTATTCAGCAACTACTCAGAGTCTTGGGCCTAGCCAAATACAAAGCAGCAACTTTTTCAATGTGTCTATTACAAGTCTCACCATATTCCAGAGAGCATGCATACATGTGTCTGTACCTTTTAAAAGTGGCATCATATATCAAAGAAACATACAAATAGATGAGTAGTGGGTAGTGCCTAAGAGAATGAATGACTAGAAGGGTAGCACCTGAGTGAATAGTTCAGTGCAAGATTACTGCCTGGGTGATTGCATGAGACCAGCAGTACTGAATGGGTGATTAGATATGTGCAGGGGAAATACCTTAGACAAACCATGAGTGTAAGGCTAACACATGGTTGAAGACAAGAGTGTATGAGTAGTGCTTGAAGTCAAGTCAAGTATATTTATTGAGCGCACATATCACCCGAGGGTCTCATGGCGCTAGCGTACGGCTCCGAAACTTGCTGAAAGAAAGATGGGATGTTGCTAGTGATCAAACAACCATGTTTTTAATTCTCTGCGAAATCGATTATGCTCTGTGATAGAGAGCAGATGAGATGGAAGTTTGTTCCAAAAAGTGGGGGCAAGAAAGGAAAAAGATCTCCCGCCATTTATTGCGGTACGCACTCTAAATGAAGTAAGAAAGGATTTAGTGCTAGATCTAAGCATCCTCGTTGGCCTGTACCAGCTAAGTTTTTTTGCCAAATAGCTGGGTCCTCTTCCGTGCATAGTTTTATGTACTAGACAGAGGATTTTGAAACGAGTACGTTTCCTTATGGGAAGCCAATGGAGGTGTTTCAGGCTAGGGGCTGATGGAGACCTGGAAGGGAGGTTCAGTACCAGTCTGGCCGCTGTGTTCTGCAGGACCTGTAGCCTGGACAAGAGTTCTTCATTGATAGAGGCCAGCAAGACATTACCATAGTCAATACAACCTATGATCAAGCCTTGAATCAGTGGCTTCCTTGATTCAATTGGGATCCACTGGAAGATTTTTCTTAGGCTACGCATAATTCCATAGCAAGTACCAATTATGTGGTCTATGTGATTTTTAATTGATAGTTGATTATCAATCAACACACCCAGATTTCGTACCACTGTTTTTGGCGATGGACAGGGACCTAGATTGAGAGGCCACCAGTCCTCTGACCAAACTTCCTGTGCCCTGCCAAAAAGGATGACATCAGTCTTGCTCCCGTTCAGTTGTAGATGATTGGCGCTCAACCAGTCATCTATAAGGATCATACAGTTTTTGAAGGGAATTTTGTATTGATGGGATCAGGACCTAGGGTGATCAGAAGCTGAGTGTCATCAGTGTAAGACACCTCATCAAAACCATAGGATCTGACCACCTTAGCCAACGGTGCCACATAAAGATTAAAAAGGCAGAGGGCTCAAAATAGAGCCCTGCGGGACTCCCATCTTTACTGGTCGGTTGTGAGAGACCATATTTCCGATCTGAACAGTAGTAGTCCGGTCCGTCAGGTAATTACAAAGCCAATTTAGAGCCCTACCTCTGACACCCACCTCCCAGAGCCGTTGTTTTAAAATGCTGTGGGAGATGGTGTCAAAGGCGGCTGACAAATCCAGCAAGATGAGCATGGCTGACTGTCCGTTGTCCAGGGCTAGTCTGATGTTATCCATGACTTCCACCAATGCTGTTTCAGTGCTATGTGCAGCCCTAAAGCCGGACTGTGAGGGATCCAGTAGTCCATTATTCTCTAGATGTACAGTAAGTTGCTGATTAATCAGTGACTCAAGCGCTTTTCCAAAATAAGGGAGCAACGATATAGGGCGGTAATTACTTGGCGTCTTGGGATCAGCAGTCGGTTTTTTTAAAATAGGCCTGATTCTAGCTGCTTTCCATGCGACTGGGACTGCTGATTGTGCAAGTGACATGTTAAATAGGTCAGTAAGATTTCTAACTAGTAATGGGGCAATGGTTGGAAAGAAACGTGGTGGGACCGGGTCTACTGTAGAACCTGATTTGATTTTAGCCAGGGCGGTTGTCACTTCCTCCGAGGTAAACATGGAGAAAGAATAAAAAAAAGTGCATGGGTACTGCCTCAGTGATTCTATGACTGCAGTGGTAGTAACTGGGTGATTGTATGACTGTATGAGAAGTACATGAGAGAAAATATGAGTGTAAGGGTAATGCTTGGGCCAGAGTGAATAGAGAAAAGCATGGGTAGTGCCTGACTGAATCTTTGAATGGGATAGTAGTGCCTGGGTGATTGCACGAATCTATGCTTAATGACTGAGGGATTACATTGCATGCAAGTGTCTGTGCCTTTTCCTAATGGCATCATATCTAAAAGAAACATACAGATACATGTATACCAAAGTTTTATACCTCTACCATCTGTTTAGACATAACACGTGAGAGAATACATATGCATGCAGACACATGCCTCACTCATAAGACTAAAAAGTCCCTTAAACTTGACAAACTACACTTCCCATTTTAAAGAGACACCTAAAATTATGCGGCATACTTGAAGTGTACATCTCCAAAGACTAATATGAGCTAACCTAATCACTAATCCCTCTGCCAACATGTCTTAAACCTCACTTTGGGCTGCACCTTCACTATTCAGCAACTACTCAGAGTCTTGGGCCTAGCCAAATACAAAGCAGCAACTTTTTCAATGTGTCTGTTAAAAGTCTCACCATATTCCAGAGAGCATGCATGCATGTGTCTGTACCTTTTAAAAGTGAATGAATGACTGTATGAGTAGCACCACACTGAATAGTTCAGTGCAACAGTACGGCCTGGGTGACTGCATGAGAGCAGCAGTACTGAATGGGTGATTAGAACAGTGCATGGAAAATATGGTAAATCTATGGTAAATCACTGAGGGATTACATAGTGTGCATGTGTCTGTGCCTTTTCCTAGTGGCATCATATATAAAAGAAACATACAGATACATGTATACTAGAGTTTTATACCTCTATCATATATTAAGTCATAACACGTGAGAGACTAGATGTGCAAACAGACACATACTTCAGTCATAAGACTAAAAAGTACATTAAACTTGAAAGAGTGCCCTTCCCATTTTAAAAAGACACCTAAAATTATGCGGCATATTTTAAATATACATCTCCACAGACCAATACAAGCTAAGCTAATCACTAATCCCTCAGCCAACATGTCTTAAACCTCACTTTTGGACTGCACCTTCACTATTCAGCAACTACTCAGAGTGTTTGGCCTAAGCAAATACAAAGCAGCAACCTTCTCAATCTATCTGTTAAAAGTCTCACAATATTCCAAAAAGCACGCATGCATGTGTCTGTACCTTTTAAAAGTGACATCATATATTAAAGAAACATACACACTTGGATTTTTTTTTAAGTAAAAATATCACTAGAAACAATAAAACAGTGCTGAATAATATATAATACACCTTACAAATCAGTTACTCACGTTTGAGGTAGTATTGCAGAACACCAAATATCAGAAACTCTTAAAAGATTTTCTTTTCCGCACAAAAATGTACTGCACCTCTCTCAGAAAGGTGAAACCAGAAATGGCAAACTTTACCTCTCTTTTTGCACTCAAATAAATGTAAGTATCAATTCGCATTGCTTCCATCATTATTTCAAATTGTAAACACATTTATATTGCTTAGATATATTAACCCTTACTTAACTGTCTTCAAATGGTGCCCAAACTGCTTCTGTCATTTTCTGAAGTCGCCACTCCACCGCGGTGGAGCCGCAAATCCACACAGGAGTTCAAAAACGTATTTTTAATAATACTAATATAGTTTTTCAGCAACACACAACTTCTACACAAACTAGTGTCTTAGAAAACCTTAATTTACTAACTTTTCACTTATATTTAAGTACCCATTTCACATTTTAAGTCCACAGTTAAGTTTCAACCCTTCCCCCATTCTACTTAAAGCCTGTTTCCATAGTAACAGTACAAGGAACATTCAACTGTACTGGCAGGTCACAAGTTCACCGTAGTTTTAAGTTCAGCACACAAGCTTACTAATACATACAGCAGGTGTGGTTGACTTTTGCAAAATATTACCTTATGGTATCAACTGTACCTTTCAAACATTTTCTAGCAACGAATCGCAAACATGATACCTCAGCAAAGTAACATGCATCCTATTTTTGAGTGCACAATCTTGATGAACAGCCAATCACTTATCAACTTTTTAAAAAATAACATGTTCTCGACCATTTTAGATACCTCTCATTCTACCAACTGACTACCTGAGCTACAGACATCTTTTGATTACTTCCAGATGTCCCTTCAAGATGCTCACAGTGTGGATTGTAGGGCACAGCTATGTTTTCTGGTGCAAAAGGTATGGTGAACGCAGAGGTATTGCCAAAGACCTAGGTTTGGAAAATGTGGACATTAAATGGATTGCACAGAGAGGGTTAAAGTGGCACCAATTGTTGCCTTTGGTTAAAACCTTTTTGCATCTCCAACCCCCTGACCTCATGATCGTGCACTGTGGTGGCAATGACCTAGGCACATTGACTGGGGTAGGTCTGGAAATGATAATGAAGGACACAATTGATGTTGCTTTTGCCTCAAACTGTCTTTGTATACTCTAACATATGCCAAAGACAGAAATGGAACTGGTCAAATCAATTCTGTCCACAGTTTGATAAAGCTAGGAAGAATGTCAATTGCTTGATGCAGTGAAATGTTTCGAGAAAAGGGAGAGATGTGGCAAGAAGTCTTGAAAGGTATGAGTTAATGGAGCTAAGAACAGGGACATAAATCATCGGGTAACATGAAGGAGGTTTAAGAATTTATGTAGGGATGCGACGTAACAAGGGGGGATTGTTTTATAACTGAGGTGTTTAAAAACTGAAGTGTAAGTTAGGCTGTTGTCCAGACAGAGGTGTGGCAACATCATGCACGGTGTTTTAGCGGGAAAGCGTTGATAACAAGCAGGGCAATGTAATGTGTTTGTTGTAATATATTTGCTGTTTATCATGGGGTTTGTAGCCTTGTTTTAATTGCAATATCCTTTTATTGTAGTGAACCCCTGAAGAAGGATTTTTTTACAATCCGAAATGCATTGGGTATAATGTGACTCGCTACCAAGGATGTATTTGTGTTTTGACGTGCTCAGAAAAAGGCTCGGATGAGCATATCTGGGACATGAGAAGCAATGAAATGCATAAGCAGCTCACGTGTGCAAAAAGCAAGATTAATAAATTAAGCATCACTAATATGCCGGAGTACTTGATCATTTTCGCTATAAATTGGAATAATTTTTTGAATTATTAAGTGGGACAATCCCCATCTAAAGCTGTGCACCGGGATCAGGAGTGATATTTCGCTACTGTTGTTCAGGATTACTCCGATTCCGCCTTTTATTTTCTCAGCAATCCCTGCTTAATTACCTACTCCATTCAGTCATTGGAGGGCCTAGGAATGTCATGCCCGCTCCCCGCGTGGACACTTGTCTCCCATTTGGCCTTTGCAGATGCATCCCAGTCTCTCTTTTCACTGGTCTTTTCTATGCCCACGCATCCCAGCGTTTAAGTTTTGCATTTTTGACCGCACACATCTTTGGTCTCCTTTCTCTCTTGCACCAGTAGGATTTCCTCTTCCACTTTTAGGCGCCCTGGGTTTCTGTCATGTCTTCCACTACAGTGACATGATTGTATAGCGGATCTATATAGTTGGAGTTATGTCAGAACCATCTAAGCTGTTACCACAAGTCTATTGTCTATGTCTATTGTTGTTTATCTCACAGCTGTTTGCTTGTCATCGGCTGATGACTCAGTTCTTTTACAGCACTTCACAATAACCACTTACAATCTGTCAATCATGTATGGAAATAGTAAAGTTACTATCACCTATATATATTGTGTCGCTCATGGCAGCGCGTTATGTGATCAAGACCGCAGGCTCGCGGTCGAAACGCGTCATCTTGGCATGTTCATGTGAATAAACATCTTTATGTTTGCATCTTCAAAGGAGACTGTGCCCGTGTTTGACCTGGCGTGGTTTTTCTTCGGGATCCTGGTTATATATATATATATATATTATCTACTGGCGGTCGCCAGTAGATAGTTATAGTTACAACCTATTATCCATAGGAAATCCGCGACATTCTATTTGAAATAACTCTCTTGCCGGTTGACGTATCTTCGCAAAATTTTCAAACTTTGTGGGGCGCTCCGGTCCGCTCCTACCCTGAAAGTCTCGGGGGGATTCGTCAAGCGGGGGCCGAGAAAAAAGGGGGGTCCCAAAACGCGTTTTCAATTTTTTTTTTTTTTTAAATCGGCAGGATGCGCTCAGGGAGAGCGAATGCTGCCGAAAAATCGAAGCGCGGTCTCCCACGCTTCGATGACACTGGCCCCGGGTGGGCCAAGTCCCGGGGGCATGCTGGGGGAGGGTTAATTTTATGTGTGGGGGCCTCTAGGGCCCCCAAGCCCCGGGGACCACCCCGGGGCTTTATGTAGTAATGGTGCGGGAGGGCTCTGA
This sequence comes from Calotriton arnoldi, assembly GCA_963921515.1. Taxonomy (NCBI): domain Eukaryota; kingdom Metazoa; phylum Chordata; class Amphibia; order Caudata; family Salamandridae; genus Calotriton; species Calotriton arnoldi. The sequence goes on along the minus strand of CAWUFW010008434.1, from coordinate 659,122 downwards.
GCCCTCCCGCAGCCCCGGGGACCACCACCTCCCTGGGGCTTCTTTTTAAATTAAAACCTGTGTGGGGGCTCCAGCCCCCACACACCCCGGGACCACCACCTCCCGGGGCACTAAGAAAAATTAAAATGGGGGTCCGTTTTGGACCCCCAAGTCCCGGGACCACCACCTCCCCGGGGCTTTCAAAATGTAGGGAGGGGGCCGCGCGGCCCCCTCCTGGAGCCTGTGGTGGCCCTGGGGACCGCCACCCCCAGGGCCGGCTCCTGCAGTGTCCCGGGTGCCTACCCCGGGACACTGCTGTCTGTAATGACAGGACGGAGCCTCGCGGCTCCCGTCCCTGTCATTGCAAACTTGCTTGGATATTGGAAGAGAGAGCAGGAAACCTGCTCTCTCTTCCAATATCCAAGCTGATTGCTTTTCACATGGGGAGCTGCATCTTAGCAGCTCCCCATGTGTAAAGCAATGCCGGCTCCCGTAGGACACGGGGAGCCGGCGGGACTGTGGGGCTTAGGGGCCAACTAGCCCAACAGGTACGTCCAGAAAGCGCCACAGAGCTGCGTTGCAGAGAGGTGTAAAAGGGGTGTGGCCTCTGTACATGTCTCTGCAACGCAGCCCCTGGCGCATACTGGAGGTTCCTGGTGGGCTAGCTGGCCCGTAGGGACCCTCATGATTCAAGGGGACTTAATCCCTCAACTTAAAACGCGCCACGGGGCGCGTTTGCACAGATGTCACCTCAGGCCCCGCCCCTCCCTTCACCATTGTGCAAATATTCCTCTAAAATCAGCCGAAATACGAATTCTGATTTACTCACCTGTTATCAGGAGAGACCTCAGTGCTGCATCTTTCAGCCCAGTACTAATCCTGAAAAGTAATTTTAACCGTACTTACCAGTAACTTGAATTTCCTTCCATAGGCTAACATTGACTGGTTTCACTTGGAAATTCTTCTAAGTGTGGAGTTTTGGAACTTTAAAATATTCCTCTAAAATCAGCCGAAATACGAATTCCGATTTACTCACCTGTTATCAGGAGAGACCTCAGTGCTGCATCTTTCAGCCCAGTACTGATCCTCAAAAGTAATTTTAACCGTACTTACCGGTAACTTGAATTTCCTTCATAGGCTAACATTGACTGGTTTCACTTAGAAATTCTTCTAAGTGTGGAGTTTTGGAACTTTAAAATATTCCTCTAAAATCAGCCGAAATACGAATTCCGATTTACTCACCTGTTATCAGGAGAGACCTCAGTGCTGCATCTTTCAGCCCAGTACTGGTCCTGAAAAGTAATTTTAACCGTACTTACCAGTAACTTGAATTTCCTTCCATAGGCTAACATTGACTGGTTTCACTTGGAAATTCTTCTAAGTGTGGAGTTTTGGAACTTTAAAATATTCCTCTAAAATCAGCCGAAATACGAATTCCGATTTACTCACCTGTTATCAGGAGAGACCTCAGTGCTGCATCTTTCAGCCCAGTACTGATCCTCAAAAGTAATTTTAACCGTACTTACCAGTAACTTGAATTTCCTTCCATAGGATATCATTGCCTGCTTTTTGCTGAAAAAGTTTCTAAGTGTTGATTTTTGAAACATACAAATATTCCTCTAAAATCAGCCGAAATCCGAATTCTGATTTACTCACCTGTTATCAGGAGAGACCTCAGTGCTGCATCTTTCAGCCCAGTACTGGTCCTGAAAAGTAATTTTAACCGTACTTACCAGTAACTTGAATTTCCTTCCATAGGCTAACATTGACTGGTTTCACTTGGAAATTCTTCTAAGTGTGGAGTTTTGGAACTTTAAAATATTCCTCTAAAATCAGCCGAAATACGAATTCCGATTTACTCACCTGTTATCAGGAGAGACCTCAGTGCTGTATCTTTCAGCCCAGTACTGGTCCTGAAAAGTAATTTTAACCGTACTTACCGGTAACTTGAATTTCCTTCCATAGGCTAACATTGACTGGTTTCACTTGGAAATTCTTCAAAGTGTGGAGTTTGGAACTTTAAAATATTCATCTAAAATCAGCCGAAATACGAATTCCGATTTACTCACCTGTTATCAGGAGAGACCTCAGTGCTGCATCTTTCAGCCCAGTACTGATCCTCAAAAGTAATTTTAACCGTACTTACCAGTAACTTGAATTTCCTTCCATAGGATATCATTGCCTGCTTTTGCTGAAAAAGTTTCTAAGTGTTGATTTTTGAAACATACAAATATTCCTCTAAAATCAGCCGAAATACTGAATTCCGATTTACTCACCTGTTATAAGGAGAGACCTCAGTGCTGTATCTTTCAGCCCAGTACTGGTCCTGAAAAGTAATTTTAACCGTACTTACCAGTAACTTATATTTTCTTCCATAGGAATCCATTGTCTGGTTTTCAGCAGAAAAGTTTCAAAGTGTCGATTTTCACAAACTACAAATATTCCTTAAAAATCGCCTGTATGACTTAAACGCATTCTTTCAACTGTTTACAGGAGATGCACCAGTGCTGGATCCAGGATCCAACACTGAGTAAGAAAAGTAACGATAACAGTTTTTACCTGCTAAGTGAATTTCCTTCCATAGGATAACATTGGTGATTCTATGAGAAAAAGTTTCTAAGTGTCAACTTTTAAAATACAATAATATTCCTTAAAAATCACGACTGTAACCAAAACGCTTTTACTCAACTGTTTACAGGAGATGTACCAGGACTGAATCTAGGATCCAGTCCTGTGGTTAGAAAAGTAATCCATAAAGTAACTAATTGCATTTAACTAGAAATTCACATTGAGCTGAATGTTGCATTGTGTTTGAAAATGTGTTGCCCATTGCAACAACTGTAACTACTGTACTTAAAAGTCTATTGCCTATGTGCAAAGTATTTAAACTAAAGTAATTCATTCTGAGAAAGTATTTTTTGTAATGTAATGTATAATGTAATTACAATGTAATTTAAAAATAAAATATGTAAAAGAAATTGTTTCTAAAAATGTAGTAAATCAGTATGAAAAAATTAATATAATAATTAATACATTTAAAAATTGTCATTTAAAAACCTTTGAAATTCACTGAAAAAACCGTAGGTTTCAGGCACGTTATAGTTACAAATTAGCATTTTAAAAACCTTTGAAATTCACTGAAAAACCATAGGTTTCAGACACGTTATAGTTAGAAATTAGCATTTAAAAAACCTTTGAAATTCACTGAAAAAACCATAGGTTTTAGGGACAGTTATAGTTAGTTGGACATTGCACTCGTACAAAACCCGTGAAATTCCCCGTTATAGTTAGTTCAGCTAACTATAACTCGCGCCCCGCAATGCACTGCTGATGACGTCACATATTACATCACTCATGACATGGTCAGTGACATCACTGATGACATCACTGATGACATCTCAAATGACATCACTGATGACATCATCCACGTGATAATCTGATGCAGCTCCTCACACCCTAATATAACCTTTGATACACCCAATCTAAATTACAGAGTGCCATTCGCAAAACCATAGACACTCCAACACCAATAACTACATACCCACTCACTGATTCTTAGGTCTACACACACACATCCACTCACTCACCCGTACAGTCACTCATACTTATGGTCACTCAGTACAGGACTATCATATGCACTCTTACTCCTATATAGACACTCAAACACCGCCACTCATCCATAGAGGTACTCACACACCTAGTCAGTCATGCAAATAATTAAACACACTGCCATTTACTCACCTTTACAGTTATACACACACCAGCTCACTTAATCATACAAATACTAGCACATTGTTACGCTCTTATACAATCACTGATACAAGCACACACTTATCCATACAGCCACTATCACAATCACTCACTCTCGCTTATAGCTATTTATATACTCCAATACACATATATACTGCCTTTCACATATGTAGTTACTCACACATGTACCACTGGGACATACATTCACTCACTAACACACTCTTACACACACTTACCCACCCATACAGTCTATCACAGATGCACTCTTGAAACCATCCACCCAGTGAATCACCCACTCACACATCTATGCACAGTCGCACACACCCCATCCACACAAACACTCAGGCACCCATACAGATACTCATAGAACCAATCAATAACCCATATAGACACTCATGTAGCTATTCGCAAATCCATGCATCCACTTACACACCAACAGACGGATACAGACATTCACACAGTTTAGTCACTAACCCATGCATTCAGAAAGATACGTTTAATCACTCACTTGTAGAGTCAGTCACGCACGTACTAAATCATCCATTCAGACACTTATACACCCACTCATTCTTCAATACGCCTTTCCCTATATATATTAAACATATTTAAACTTTACAGAAACACACAGTCACTGGATGATGTCATCAGTGATGTCATTTGAGATGTCATCAGTGATGTCATCAGTGATGTCACTGACCATGTCATGAGTGATGTAATATGTGACGTCATCAGCAGTGCATTGCGGGGCGCGAGTTATAGTTAGCTGAACTAACTATAACGGGGAATTTCACGGGTTTTGTACGAGTGCAATGTCCAACTAACTATAACTGTCCCTAAAACCTATGGTTTTTTCAGTGAATATATATATATATATATATATATATATATATATATATATATATATATATACAAAAATATATCTATAGATATATTCACTGAAAAAAACAAAGGTTCCAGGGACATTATAGTTAGGCACAGATTTCACTCGTGCAAAACCATTGAAATTCAGAAGTTATAGTTACCTGAGCAAACTATAACCTACGCCCCGCAATGCACTACTAATGAACTCACATATTACATTACTTATGAAATGGTCAGTGACATCACTGATGACATCTCAAATGACATCATTAATGACATCACTGATGACATCATCCTGTGAGTGAAAGTCTTTCGTAAATGTTTCTGAGACTTAAAGATATATAGTAAGCTACTGGTTGTATGGGGTATGTGTGGGTGTGTGAGTGCTTCTGTGGATGATGTCATCAGTGATGTCATTTGAGATGTCATCAGTGATGTCATCAGTGTTGTCATCAGTGATGTCACTGACCATGTCATGAGTGATGTAATATGTGAGGTAATATGTGAGGTATGTACCTGATAGTTGGAAGCAACCTTTAATCTTCCCTTTAGCTAAAAAGGCAGGATTAGATGCTTCGGTATTATCAATTTACTGTCCTATCTCACTGCTTCCTTTTATGTCAAAGGTTTTGGAAATACTGTTAAATGGGTAGTTGACAGCCTTCCTAGAAAATAATGAGATCTTGGACCCATCCCAGACTGTGTTCAGAGCCTTGAATAGTACTGAATCCACCCTGCTAGCCATTTTAGACAATATAAGATTAGAAGTAAATCAGGGTAAAGCTGGACCCAGGTCGTTCAACGGAATTCGGCCAGATCTTTTCCACATAACTCCAATTGCCTGGTGCCGCAGAGTTCCGTGCTGTGCCCCACCCTGGTTAATGTGTACGTAGCTCCCCTTGGCAAGCTGGTTCACAAGTGGGGATTTTAGATATGTGCTTATGCCGATGACACTCAATTAGTCATCTCCATAGGGGAGAAGTATGATGACGCCAACAAACTTTTTCAGGCTGCCTTGCCGAGCTGGCCAATTGGATGAGAGTACATTGTTTAAAATTGAATGTGGAGAAATCCAAAATCCTGCTATTTGGGGTGTGCAGCAGATCTGGGACTCTTTTTGGTTGCTGTCATCATTGGGCCCTCCACCTAAGCCAAAGAGAGGGGTCAAAAACCTGGGTGTGTTCATTCATGAGTCCTTGTCTATGCAGGAACAGGTCATGGTTACCAGTGGCAAATGTTATGGACTGTTCGGACTCTTTCATTGGATCCCATTAATTTGGCGCAGGACCATAGTCCAAGCCCTGGTAATTAGCAGACTGGACTATGGGAATGCCATTTACATGGGGATGGGCGAGTATCTCTTCACCCGACTTCAGGTGATTCAGAACATGGCAGATAAGCTTATATGCAATAAAGACAAATTCAGCTCAGCCTTGGCCTGTTTAAAAGCTCTTCACTGGCTACCATGGACTCTGCTCTCACCAGGCAATGACAAGTAAGAAACCACTCATCAGTCACTACACATCAGATTGTGCTCTAATAGATCAATGATGAATACACCTCCATTAAGAATTTCATATTGTTGTTCAATGTGGAATACGAGAGAAAACACATTTGTTTTTCCTTTGCCAAGCCAAGAAGTTAGGATTGTTTGTGCTTTACTGAAGTGGAGCTTCAACTGAGGCACCTGATAAGTTAATATTTTTAGTGCTTCCCATAGAGGTTTAATTTTTGTGAAATCAGAACCAGGCCTACAATAAAACATCATTTTTTCCAAGAAGAGTCCCTAGTTTTGCCGAAAACGTCTACCCAATTGTAGTACTTTCATTTGGTTAATTAGTAAGTGCTACCTTGTTGAGCAAATGTCTCATGCATATTCTATACTACACCTTCTAAAGGCGTAGGTCGTTGTTTGTTCCTTGATGCACTTGGCACTTTGCACGCTTTACAAAGAAAATCAAATGGAGAAAAATAACTGGAAAAAGAAAAATGGTAAACGCTGAACAACTTTAACTTGCCTGCGTTTTTGCTGATGAGAGTGCTGCCTTTCTGTGACCCTCTGGAACTCTTGGTGCTTATGGTTCGAGGAAAATACAGGAAATCCCTTTCCAAGTAATACGTGGTGTCGGACCACGAAGGACGAGCACCCGAACGCGGAGCGGCGATCTTGTCATCCGACAACTTAGTGGTGGATTGCTGAAACATCGCCGGCTTCCGAGATCCACGGCCCATATAATCTACTTTGAGTAAGGTAACTGGTGATACTGGCGTTCGGCGAGGCGGGAGACGTTGGAAAGAGGGCTGGGGGCAGCGAGGTGGTTTCTCCGGTGGGGGGGTCACCGATAGTCTTGCCTGCAGCATTCTGCGCCCAATAGTCAAACGCTGTGGTGCCGAGATTCCAACCCAGGACGCCGATTACTCAGTAAAACAAAGGGGCCGATGGTTCTTGTAGTTCGGACTCCAGGCGAATCACAAAGGAACCGTTGGAAAATTCAAACGGTTTCCCAGCTATATAGTTTGTGATTTCCTTGGAATAATATCAGCAACGTGGCAGAACAGTTGAAGCTTTACATTTTCTCTTTTCTCCAAACGAATTCTGCATCAGGAACAAAGTACGCTATCTAAAGGTGTAGGTCGTTGTTTGTTCCTTGATGCACTTGGCACTTGCACGCTTTACAAAGAAAATCAAATGGAGAAAAATAACTGGAAAAATTAAAATAAAAAGGGTAAATGCTGAACAACTTTAACTTGCCTGCGCTTTTGCTGATGAGAGTGTGCTGCCTTTCTGTGACCCTCTGGAACTCTTGGTGCTTATGGTGCGAGGAAAACACAGGAAATCCCTTTCCAAGTAATACGTGGTGTCGGACCACGTAGGACGAGCACCCGAACGCGGAGCGGGGATCTTGTCATCCGACAACTTAGCGGTGGATTCCTGAAACATTGCCGGCTTCCGAGATCCACGACCCATATAATCTACTTTGAGTAAGGTAACTGGTGATACTGGCGTTAGGCGAGGCGGGAGATGATGGGAACAGAGCTGGGGGCAGCGAGGTGGTTTCTCCGGTGGGGGGGTCACCGATAGTCTTGCCTGCAGCATTCTGCGCCCAATAGCCAAACGCCGTGGTGCCGAGATTCCAACCCAGGATGCCGATTACTCAGTAAAACAAAGGGGCCGATGGTTCTTGTAGTTCGGACTCCAGGCGAATCACAAAGGAACCGTTGGAAAATTCAAACGGTTTCCCCAGCTATATAGTTTGTGATTTCCCTTGGAATAATATCAGCAACGTGGCAGAACAGTTGAAGCTTTTACATTTTTCTCTTTTCTCCAAACGAATTCTGCATCAGGAACAAAGTACGCTATCTAAAGGCGTAGGTCGTTGTTTGTTCCTTGATGCACTTGGCACTTTGCACGCTTTACAAAGAAAATCAAATGGAGAAAAATAACTAGAAAAAGAAAAAGAAAAATGGTAAACGCTGAACAACTTTAACTTGCCTGTGCTTTTGCTGATGAGAGTGTGCTGCCTTTCTGTGACCCTCTGGAACTCTTGGTGCTCATGGTGCGAGGAAAACACAGGAAATCCCTTTCCAAGTAATACGTGGTGTCGGACCACGAAGGACGAGCACCCGAACGCGGAGCGGTGATCTTGTCATCCGTCAACTTAGCAGTGGATTCCTGAAACATCGCTGGCTTCCGAGATCCACGACCCATATAATCTACTTTGAGTAAGGTAACTGGTGATACTGGCGTTCGGTGAGGCGGGAGACGTTGGGAAGAGGGCTGGGGGCAGCGAGGTGGTTTCTCCGGTGGGGGGGTCACCGATAGTCTTGCCTGCAGCATTCTGCGCCCAATAGCCAAACGCCGTGGTGCCGAGATTCCAACCCAGGACGCCGATTACTCAGTAAAACAAAGGGGCCGATGGTTCTTGTAGTTCGGACTACAGGCGAATCACAAAGGAACCGTTGGAAAATTCAAATGGTTTCCCCAGCTATATAGTTTGTGATTTCCCTTGGAATAATATCAGCAACGTGGCAGAACAGTTGAAGCTTTTACATTTTTCTCTTTTCTCCAAACGAATTCTACATCAGGAACAAAGTACGCTATCTAAAGGCGTAGGTCGTTGTTTGTTCCTTGATGCACTTGGCACTTTGCACGCTTTACAAAGAAAAGAAAATGGAGAAAAATAATTGGAAAAATAAAAATGGTAAACGCTGAACAACTTTAACTTGCCTGCTTTTTGCTGATGAGAGTGCTGCCTTTCTGTGACCCTCTGGAACTCTTGGTGCTCATGGTTCGAGGAAAACACAGGAAATCCCTTTCCATATATATATATATATATATATATATTCACTGAAAAAACCGTAGGTTTCAGACATGTTATAGTTACAAATTAGCATTTAAAAACCTTTGAAATTCACTGAAAAACCATAGGTTTCAGGGACGTTATAGTTACAAATTAGCATTTAAAAAACCTTTGAAATTCACTGAAAAACCATAGGTTTTAGGGACAGTTATAGTTAGTTGGACATTGCACTCGTACAAAACCCGTGAAATTCCCCCGTTATAGTTAGTCCAGCTAACTATAACTCGCGCCCCGCAATGCACTGCTGATGACGCCACATATTACATCACTCATGACATGGTCAGTGACATCACTGATGACATCACTGATGACATCTCAAATTACATCACTGATGACATCACTGATGACATCATCCAGTGACTGTGTGTTTCTGTAAAGTTTAAATATTTTTAATATATATAGGAAAAGACGTATTGAAGAATGAGTGGGTGTGTAAGTGTCTGTATGGATGATTTAGTAGGTGCGTGACTGACTGTATAAGTGAGTGATTTAACGTATCTTACTGAATGCATGGGTTAGTGACTAAACTGGGTGAATGTCTGTATCCGTCTGTCTGTTGCTGTGTAAGTGGCTGCATGTGTTTGTGAATAGCTACATGAGTGTCTATATGAGTTATTGAATGCTTGTCTGAGTATCTGTATGGGTGCCTGAGTGTTTGTGTGGGAGGGGTGTGTGCGACTCTGTGCATAGATGTGTGAGTGGGTGATTCACTGGGTGGATGGTTTCAAGAGTGCATCTGTGATAGACTGTATGGGTGGGTAAGTGTGTGTAAGAGTGTGTTAGTGAGTGAATGTATGTCCCAGTGGTACATGTGTGAGTAACTACATATGTGAAAGGCAGTATATATGTGTGTTGGAGTATATAAATAGCTATAAGCGTAGAGTGAGTGATTGTGATAGTGGCTGTATGGATGAGTGTGTGCTTGTATCAGTGATTGTATAAGAGTGTAAGAATGTGCTAGTATTTGTATGAGTAAGTGAGCTGGTGTGTGTATAACTGTATAGGTGAGTAAATGGTAGTGTGTTTAATTATTTGCATGACTGACTAGGTGTGTGAGTACCTCTATGGATGAGTGGCGGTGTTTGAGTGTCTATAAAGGAGTATGAGTGCATATGATAGTCCTGTACTGAGTGACCGTAAGTATGAGTGACTGTACGGGTGAGTGAGTGGATGTGTGCGTAGACCTAAGAATCAGTGAGTGGGTATGTAGTTATTGGTGTTGGAGTGTCTATGGTTTTGCGAATGGCAGTCTGTAATTTAGAGTGGGTGTATCAAAGGTTATATTAGGGTGTGAGGAGGTGCATGAGATTATCACGTGGATGATGTCATCAGTGATGTCATTTGAGATGTCATCAGTGATGTCATCAGTGATGTCACTGACCATGTCATGAGTGATGTAATATGTGACGTCATCAGCAGTGCATTGCGGGGCGCGAGTTATAGTTAGCTGGACTAACTATAACGGGGGAATTTCACGGGTTTTGTACGAGTGCAATGTCCAACTAACTATAACTGTCCCTAAAACCTATGGTTTTTTCAGTGAATTTCAAAGGTTTTTTAAATGCTAATTTGTAACTATAACGTCCCTGAAACCTATGGTTTTTTCAGTGAATTTCAAAGGTTTTTTAAATGCTAATTTGTAACTATAACATGTCTGAAACCTACGGTTTTTTCAGTGAATTTCAAAGGTTTTGTAAATGACAATTTTTAAATGTATTAATTGTTATATACATTTTTTTCATACTGATTTACTACATTTTTAGAAACAATTTTTTTTTACATATTTTATTTTTTAAATTACATTGTAATTACATTATACATTACATTACAAAAAATACTTTCTCAGAATGAATTACTTTAGTTTAAATACTTTGCACATAGGCAATAGACTTTTAAGTACAGTAGTTACAGTTGTTGCAATGGGCAACACATTTTCAAACACAATGCAACATTCAGCTCAATGTGAATTTCTAGTTAAATGCAATTACTTACTTTATGGATTACTTTTCTAACCACAGGACTGGATCCTAGATTCAGTCCTGGGACATCTCCTGTAAACAGTTGAGTAAAAGCGTTTTGGTTACAGTCGTGATTTTTAAGGAATATTATTGTACTTTAAAAGTTGACACTTAGAAACTTTTTCTCATAGAATCACCAATGTTATCCTATGGAAGGAAATTCACTTAGAAGGTAAAAACTGTTATCGTTACTTTTTCTTACTCAGTGTTGGATCCTGGATCCAGCACTGGTGCATCTCCTGTAAACAGTTGAAAGAATGCGTTTAAGTCATACAGGCGATTTTTTAGGAATATTTGTAGTTTGTGAAAATCGACACTTTGAAACTTTTCTGCTGAAAACCAGACAATGGATTCCTATGGAAGAAAATATAAGTTACTGGTAAGTACGGTTAAAATTACTTTTCAGGGTCAGTGCTGGGCTAAAAGATGCAGCACTGGGTTCTCTCCTGATAACAGGTGAGTAAATTGGAATTCGTACTTTGGTTGATTTTAGAGGAATATTATAAAGTTCCAAAACTCCACACTTAAAAGAATTTCCAAGTGAAACCAGTCAATGTTAGCCTATGAAGGAAATTCAAGTTACCGGTAAGTACGGTTAAAATTACTTTTCAGGACCAGTACTGGGCTGAAAGATGCAGCACTGAGGTCTCTCCTGATAACAGGTGAGTAAATCAGAATTCGGATTTCGGCTGATTTTAGATGAATATTTGTATGTTTCAAAAATCAACACTTAGAAACTTTTTCAGCAAAAAGCAGGCAATGATATCCTATGGAAGGAAATTCAAGTTACTGGTAAGTACGGTTAAAATTACTTTTCAGGATCAGTACTGGGCTGAAAGATGCAGCACTGAGGTCTCTCCTGATAACAGGTGAGTAAATCGGAATTCGTATTTCGGCTGATTTTAGAGGAATATTTGTATGTTTCAAAAATCAACACTTAGAAACTTTTTCAGCAAAAAGCAGGCAATGATATCCTATGGAAGGAAATTCAAGTTACTGGTAAGTACGGTTAAAATTACTTTTCAGGACCAGTACTGGGCTGAAAGATGCAGCACTGAGGTCTCTCCTTATAACAGGTGAGTAAATCGGAATTCGTATTTCGGATGATTTTAGAAGAATATTTGCACAATGGTGAAGGGAGGGGGCGGGGCCTGAGGTGACATCTGTGCAAACGCGCCCCGTGGCGTGTTTTAAGTTGGGGGATTAAGTCCCCTTGAATCCTGAGGGTCCCTAGGGGCCAACTAGCCCACCAGGAACCTCCAATATGCGCCAGGGGCCTGCGTTGCAGAGACGTGTAGAGAGGCCACACCCCTTTACACCTCTCTGCAACGCAGCTCTGTGGCGCTTTCTGGATGTACCTGTTGGGCTAGTTGGCCCTCAGGGACCCTCAGGATTGAAGGGGATTTAATTCCCCATCTTAAAACGCGCCACGGGGCCTGTTTGCACACATGTCACCTGAAGCCCCGCCCTCCCTTCACCACTGTGCAAACGCGCCCCGTGGCGCGTTTTAAGTTGGGGGATTAAGTCCCCTTGAATCCTGAGGGTCCCCGGAGTCCAACTAGCCCACCATATACCTCCAAAAGCGCCACAGAGCTGCGTTGCAGAGAGGTGTAAAAAGGGCGTGGCCTCTGTACACCTCTCTGCAAGGCAGCCCCCTGGCGCATACTGGAGGTTCCTGGTGGGCTAGTTGGCCCCCAGGGACCCCCAGTATTCAAGGGAATTGTTCCCTCTCTGCAAACGCGCCAGGGGCGCGTTTGCAGAGTGGTGAAGGAAGGGGCGGGGCCTGCGGGCCCGATATGTTTTTATTTTTTTTATTTTTTGTCCCCTGAAGGGGGCTGTGTGGCCCCCTTCCTTTTTCCTGTTTATGGGCCCTGGGGACCCCATCCCCCAGGGCCTTACCCCTTTTTTTAATTTAAAAAAAAAAACGGGAAGGGGGCCGCGTGGCCCCCTTCCCTGGGCCTGTATTGGCCCCGGGGACCCCATCCCCGGGCCTGGCCTCTATTTTTATTTTTATTCTTTGGAGGGGGCTGCGTGGCTCCCCTCCTCTGGCCATTTAAGGCCCCGGGGACCACATCCCCGGGGCCGGCCATACCCTTTTTTTATTTATTTTTATTTTTTAAACTTTGGGGAGGGGGCCGCGTGGCCCCATCCCGGGCCACTACTTGCCCCGGGACCCCATCCCCCGGGGCTGGCCCTCTCCGTTGGGGACTGTGGGGGTCCCCAATCCCCCACAGTCCCGCCGGCTCCCGCGTCCCTTGGGAGCCGGCATTGCTTTCAACATGGGGAGCTGCTAAGATGCAGCTCCCCATGTGGAAAGCAATGTGCTTTGGATATTGGAAGAGAGAGCAGGTTTCCCTGCTCTCTCTTCCAATATCCAAAGCAGTTTGCTATGGCAGGACGGGAGCCACGAGGCTCCCGTCCTGCCATAGCAAACTACAGTGTCCCGGGGTAGGCACCCCGGGACACTGCAGGAGCCGGCCCTGGGGGTGGTGGTCCCCAGGGCCATCAAGGGCTCCAGGAGGGGGCCGCGCGGCCCCCTCCCATTCAGGTCACAGCCTTGGGGAGGTGGTGGTCCCTGGGGCTCTGGGGTCCGTAACGGACCCCCATATTTAAATGTTTAGTGCCCCGGGAGGTGGTGGTCCCGGGGCTGCGGGAGGGCTCAGAGCCCTCCCGCACCATTTAAAAAAAAGCCCTGGGGGTGGCGGTCCTCGGGCTTGGGGGCCCTTGAGGCCCCCACACATAAAATTAACCCCCACCATGCCCCCGGGACTTGGGCCACCCGGGGCAACATACATCGAAGCGCGGGAGACCGCGCTTCGATTTTTTTCCGGCAGGATTCGCGCACCCTGAGCGCATCCTGCCGATTGTTTTAAAAATAATTATTTTTTTGCCCAGGGGGTCCTTGTGGGACCCCTGAGCAAACCTAGGGGGTCAGGGTGTTTCTACCCTGCTCCCTTTGTGCGCTTTGCGCACTTGTTTCTGTCCCTCGGTTCTACCGAGGGACAAAATGGCTGCCAACATTTCCTGAATCAGAATGTTGACAGCCAGCTGACAGCCAATTAACATGCAGCTCGTGATCGGGAGGGTACGCGGACCCTATTCGGCCATAGATATCACTATCTTTTTACTTTTGATTTTCTCAGCAACTACTGAACGGATTTACACCATTTAACAAAAGGGTTCTTTCTGAAACAAGAACTACCTCTTTGCCAAATTTGGTGTAATTCCGTTCAGCAGTTCGGGCTGTAGCCGTGTCTAAAGTTTCCTATGGAAAATTGCATGGGGAAAACGCGTTTTGGGACCCCTTTTTCTCGGCCCCGCTTGACGAATCCCCCGAGACTTTCAGGGTAGGAGCGGACCGGAGCGGGCCATAAAATTTGAAAATTTTGCGAAGATACGTCAACCGGCAAGAGAGTTATTTCAAATAGAATGTCGCGGATTTCCTATGGATAATAGGTTGTAACTATAACTATCTACTGGCGACCGCCAGTAGATAATATATATATATATATATATATATATTCACTGAAAAAACCATAGGTTTTAGGGACAGTTATAGTTAGTTGGACATTGCACTCGTACAAAACCCGTGAAATTCCCCGTTATAGTTAGTCCAGCTAACTATAACTCGCGCCCCGCAATGCACTGCTGATGACGTCACATATTACATCACTCATGACATGGTCAGTGACATCACTGATGACATCACTGATGACATCCAGTGACTGTGTGTTTCTGTAAAGTTTAAATATTTTTAATATATATAGGAAAAGACGTATTGAAGAATGAGTGGGTGTGTAAGTGTCTGTATGGATGATTTAGTAGGTGCGTGACTGACTGTATAAGTGAGTGATTTAACGTATCTTACTGAATGCATGGGTTAGTGACTAAACTGGGTGAATGTCTGTATCCGTCTGTCTGTTGCTGTGTAAGTGGCTGCATGTGTTTGAGAATAGCTACATGAGTGTCTATATGAGTTATTGAATGCTTGTGTGAGTATCTGTATGGGTGCCTGAGTGTTTGTGTGGGGAGGGGTGTGTGCGACTCTGTGCATAGATGTGTGAGTGGGTGATTCACTGGGTGGATGGTTTCAAGAGTGCATCTGTGATAGACTGTATGGGTGGGTAAGTGTGTGTAAGAGTGTGTTAGTGAGTGAATGTATGTCCCAGTGGTACATGTGTGAGTAACTACATATGTGAAAGGCAGTATATATGTGTGTTGGAGTATATAAATAGCTATAAGCAAGAGTGACTGATTGTGATAGTGGCTGTATGGATGAGTGTGTGCTTGTATCAGTGATTGTATAAGAGCGTAAGAATGTGCTAGTATTTGTATGAGTAAGTGAGCTGGTGTGTGTATAACTGTATAGGTGAGTAAATGGTAGTGTGTTTAATTATTTGCATGACTGACTAGGTGTGTGAGTACCTCTATGGATGAGTGGCGGTGTTTGAGTGTCTATATAGGAGTATGAGTGCATATGATAGTCCTGTACTGAGTGACCGTAAATATGAGTGACTGTTCGGGTGAGTGAGTGGATGTGTGCGTAGACCTAAGAATCAGTGAGTGGGTATGTAGTTATTGGTGTTGGAGTGTCTATGGTTTTGCGAATGGCAGTCTGTACTTTAGAGTGGGTGTATCAAAGGTTATATTAGGTGTGAGAAGATGCATGAAATTATCACATGGATGATGTCATCAGTGATGTCATCAGTGATGTCATTTGAGATGTCATCAGTGATGTCATCAGTGATGTCACTGACCATGTCATGAGTGATGTAATATGTGACGTCATCAGCAGTGCATTGCGGGCGCGAGTTATAGTTAGCTGGACTAACTATAACGGGGAATTTCACGGGTTTTGTACGAGTGCAATGTCCAACTAACTATAACTGTCCCTAAAACCTATGGTTTTTTCAGTGAATTTCAAAGGTTTTTTAAATGCTAATTTGTAACTATAACGTCCCTGAAACCTATGGTTTTTTCAGTGAATTTCAAAGGTTTTTTAAATGCTAATTTGTAACTATAACATGTCTGAAACCTACGGTTTTTTCAGTGAATTTCAAAGGTTTTGTAAATGACAATTTTTAAATGTATTAATTGTTATATACATTTTTAAAATACTGATTTACTACATTTTTAGAAACAATTTTTTTTACATATTTTATTATTTAAATTACATTGTAATTACATTATACATTACATTACAAAAAATACTTTCTCTAATGAATTACTTTAGTTTAAATACTTTGCAGATAGGCAATAGACTTTTAAGTACAGTAGTTACAGTTGTTGCAATGGGCAACACATTTTCAAACACAATGCAACATTCAGCTCAATGTGAATTTCTAGTTAAATGCAATTAGTTACTTTATGGATTACTTTTTCTAACCACAGGACTGGATCCTAGATTCAGTCCTGGGACATCTCCTGTAAACAGTTGAGTAAAAGCGTTTTGGTTACAGTCGTGATTTTTAAGGAATATTATTGTATTTTAAAAGTTGACACTTTGAAACTTTTTCTCATAGAATCACCAATGTTATCCTATGGAAGGAAATTCACTTAGCAGGTAAAAACTGTTATCGTTACTTTTTCTTACTCAGTGTTGGATCCTGGATCCAGCACTGGTGCATCTCCTGTAAACAGTTGAAAGAATGCGTTTAAGTCATACTGTCGATTTTTAAGGAATATTTGTAGTTTGTGAAAATCAACACTTTGAAACTTTTTGCTGAAAACCAGTCAATGTTAGCCTATGAAGGAAATTCAAGTTACCGGTAAGTACGGTTAAAATTACTTTTGAGGATCAGTACTGGGCTGAAACATGCAGCACTGAGGTCTCTCCTGATAACAGGTGAGTAAATCGGAATTCGTATTTCGGCTGATTTTAGAGGAATATTTTAAAGTTCCAAAACTCCACACTTAGAAGAATTTCCAAGTGAAACCAGTCAATGTTAGCCTATGGAAGGAAATTCAAGTTACTGGTAAGTACGGTTAAAATTACTTTTCAGGACCAGTACTGGGCTGAAAGATGCAGCACTGAGGTCTCTCCTGATAACAGGTGAGTAAATCAGAATTCGGATTTCGGCTGATTTTAGAGGAATATTTGTATGTTTCAAAAATCAACACTTAGAAGAATTTCCAAGTGAAACCAGTCAATGTTAGCCTATGAAGGAAATTCAAGTTACCGGTAAGTACGGTTAAAATTACTTTTCAGGATCAGTACTGGGCTGAAAGATGCAGCACTGAGGTCTCTCCTGATAACAGGTGAGTAAATCGGAATTCGTATTTCGGCTGATTTTAGAGGAATATTTTAAAGTTCCAAAACTCCACACTTAGAAGAATTTCCAAGTGAAACCAGTCAATGTTAGCCTATGAAAGAAATTCAAGTTACTGGTAAGTACGGTTAAAATTACTTTTCAGGATCAGTACTGGGCTGAAAGATGCAGCACTGAGGTCTCTCCTTATAACAGGTGAGTAAATCGGAATTCCTATTTCGGCTGATTTTATAGGAATATTTGCACAATGGTGAAGGGAGGGGCGGGGCCTGAGGTGACATCTTTGCAAACGCGCCCGTGGCGCGTTTTAAGTTGGGGGATTAAGTCCCTTGAATCCTGAGGGTCCCTAGGGGCCAACTAGACCACCAGGAACCTCCAATATGCGCCAGGGGCTGCGTTGCAGAGACGTGTAGAGAGGCCACACCCCTTTACACCTCTCTGCAACGCAGCTCTGTGGCGCATTCTGGATGTACCTGTTGGGCTAGTTGGCCCCCAGGACCCTCAGGATTGAAGGGGATTTAATTCCCATCTTAAAACGCGCCACGGGGCCTGTTTGCACACATGTCACCTGAAGCCCCGCCCCTCCCTTCACCACTGTGCAAACGCGCCCCGTGGCGCGTTTTAAGTTGGGGGATTAAGTCCCCTTGAATCCTGAGGGTCCCCGGAGTCCAACTAGCCCACCATATACCTCCAAAAGCGCCACAGAGCTGCATTGCAGAGAGGTGTAAAAGGGGCGTGGCCTCTGTACACCTCTCTGCAAGGCAGCCCCCTGGCGCATACTGGAGGTACCTGGTGGGCTAGTTGGCCCCAGGGACCCCCAGTATTCAAGGGGAATCTGTTCTTCTGCAAACGCGCCAGGGGCGCGTTTGCAGAGTGGTGAAGGAAGGGGCGGGGCCTGCGGGCCCGATCGTTTTTTTTTTGTTTTTTTTTCTCCCTGAAGGGGGCTGTGTGGCCCCCTTCCTTTTTCTTTTTTGGGCCCTGGGGACCCCATCCCCCAGGGCCTTACCCCTTTTTTTAAATTACCTTAAAAAACGGGAAGGGGGCCGCGTGGCCTCCCTTCCCTGGGCCTGTATTGGCCCCGGGGACCCCATCCCCGGGGCATGGCCTCTATATTTATTTTTTTGAGGGGGCAGCGTGGCCCCCTCCTCTGGCCATTTTAAGGCCCCGGGGACCCCATCTCCCGGGGCCGGCCTTTCCATTTAAAAAAATATAAATTTGTTCCTTTTTGGGGAGGGGGCCGCGTGGCTCCCCTCCCGGGCCACTACTTGCCCCGGGGACCCCATCACCCGGGCTGGCTCTCTCCGTTGGGGACTGTGGGGGTCCCCAATCCCCCCACAGTCCCGCCGGCTCCCCACGTCCCTTGGGAGCCGGCATTGCTGTTCCACATGGGGAGCAGCTGACATGCTGCTCCCCATGTGGAAAAGCAATCGCTTTGGATATTGGAAGAGAGAGCAGGTTTCCTGCTCTCTCTTCCAATATCCAAAGCAGCTTGCTATGGCAGGACGGGAGCCGCGAGGCTCCCGTCCTGCCATAGCAAACTACAGTGTCCCGGGGTAGGCACCCCGGGACACTGCAGGAGCCGGCCCTGGGGGTGGTGGTCCCCAGGGCCATCAAGGGCTTCCAGGAGGGGGCCGCACGGCCCCCTCCCATTCAGTACACAGCCCCGGGGAGGTGGTGGTCCCTGGGCTCTGGGGTCCGTAACGGACCCCCATATTAAAATGTTTAGTGCCCCGGGAGGTGGTGGTCCCCGGGGCAGTGGGGGCTGGAGCCCCCCCACACAGGTTTAATAATGTATTTAAAAAAGCCCCGGGAGGTGGTGGTCCCGGGGCTGCGGGAGGGCTCAGAGCCCTCCCGCACCATTTTTAAAAAGCCCCGGGGGTGGCGGTCCCTGGGCTTGGGGGCCCTTGAGGCCCCCACACATTAAATTATCCCCCACCATGCCCCCGGGACTTGGGCCACCCGGGCGACTAACATCGAGCGCGGAGACCGCGCTCGATTTTTTTTCGGCAGGATTCGCGCACCCTGAGCGCATCCTGCCGATTTTTAAAAAAATATTTTATTTTTTGCCCAGGGGTCCTTGTGGGACCCCTGAGCAAACCTAGGGGTCAGGGTGTTTCTACCCTGCTCCCTTTGTGCGCTTTGCGCACTTGTTTCTGTCCCTCGGTTCTACCGAGGACAAAATGGCTGCCAACATTTCCTGAATCGGAATGTTGACAGCCAGCTTACAGCCAATTAACATGCAGCTCGTGATCGGGAGGGTACGCGGACCCTACTCGGCCATAGATATCACTAACTTTTTACTTTTTATTTTCTCAGCAACTACTGAACGGATTTACACCATTTAACAAAAGGGTTCTTTCTGAACCAAGAACTACCTCTTTGCCAAATTTGGTGTAATTCCGTTCAGCAGTTCGGCTGTAGCCGTGTCTAAAGTTTCCTATGGGAAAATGCATGGGGAAAACACGTTTTGGGACCCCCTTTTTCTCGGCCCCCACTTGACGAATCCCCGAGACTTTCAGGGTAGGAGCGGACCAGAGCGGGCCACAAAGTTTGAAAATTTCGCGAAGATACGTCAACCGGCAAGAGAGTTATTTCAAATAGAATGTCGCGGATTTCCTATGGATAATAGGTTGTAACTATAACTATCTACTGGCGACCGCCAGTAGATATATATATATATATATATATATATATATATATATATATATATATATATATATATGTGTATACATAAAAAACAAAGGTTATATGATGTTATAGTTAGATGAAAACGTCAGTTAAAACTAAAAAAACTCTGAGATTCACCTGTTATACTTTTCTCAAGTAACTGTAACTTGTGCCCTAAACAAGCAATAACTCGTGCCCCTGCCATCCACAGTGTTGTCATCAATTATGTGATTTCAGATGTTGCAGTTGATAATGACTTCACAAAACATGTCTTAAGTGATGTAATATCTGAGGTATTTAGTAGTGCACGGGAAGGGTGAAAGTTATGGCTACTTTAGGGCATGAGGCATAGTTACTTGAGGTAACTATAACTGGTGAATTTCTGTAGTTTTGGTCATTTAAAAAAGTATGTTGTAACTGGCATTTTCGCCTAACAGTAACGTCCCTTTAACCTTTAGTTAATGTAAAGTAATATTTTATTACAGTTCCTAACTATAATGTCCGCTTACGTTTTGTTTTTTCAGTGAATTTCTATGGCCTTTGGCACTGTGCAGTGTGGGGATGGGCACAGGGCTGGTCTGTGGCCAGCCCCTGCACCCAACCCCCCTGCCCTCATGCATGGCTGGCTATTCCAGATAACAATATAAAAGTTCTCATTTTAAGTAAGAAAAACCTACTGGCTTTGTCAAAGGCTCAAAATACCAAAATAATGGTGGTAGGGCCTATTGGCTTTACAGGGACAGCGCATCAACTCATAAAAATCTGACCTGTATGCTTTGTGAAAAAGTCACCAATAGCCATAATAAAATGTATATTTCATAAATTCACACATTGCAATGTTTAATAACAGAAGCCCGTCTTGACTGCCAGTTGCTGCCCGCCAGTTGCTGCCAAAGGGGGAGAGGGGAACTACCTGTCCCAGCCTCCAACGCGGCCGTTGCCACCAACATCACTTTCTTGCGCCTGGAGACGCCTTAAAAATCCTTGCGGGCTCCCGCAGCGCTGGAAGCCCATCTTGACTGCCAGTTGCTGTCTGCCAGTTGCTGCCAAAGGGGGAGAGGGGGACTACCTGTCCCAGCCTCCAACGCGGCCGTTGCCGCCAACGCCACTTTCTGCACCTGGAGGCGCCTTAAAAATCCTCGCGGGCTTCCGCACCGCGGGACACGCGCGGGCGTGCACGGGCCAAGGGCGGGCCCGTCTGCGCCCGTCAGAGCACGGATGAGGCTAGGCTGGGCCTATGCTCTTGGTTTTTAATTTCAATTTTTATTTTTTGTCTTTTGGCCTTCATCTCCTCCCGGAATAGACCTGCTTGGACCAGTGACCACTTTTTGATGACGTACTTGCTAAGTAAGTTTGCTGGACATCTTGCCCTGATTTAAGCTCTATTTAGTGTGCCTCTACCCAATCTGGACTATGGCGAAAGTGAAGCAAACGGGGGAGAGGGAGAGTACTCCTAAACCCCTTCAGAACTCTACCCTTGATTGTTTCCTAACACGCGCCGCGAAAGCCATAGATAAAGAAATATTAGTAGTACAGCGCCGGCTATCTATAGAGGGGGGCTCTACTATACGTTTGAACCAGGATACTTCTACAAATGTGCAAACAAGAAGTGTGGACTCAGAGAGCCGTTCTGCTGATCAATCAGTATTGGAATTGACTTCTTCTGTGATGCCCCTGCCCCGACTTCATGTATCCCCAACACCTTGCCCCCAGCTAAAAGGAAGAGGAAACAAAAACACCAGGAGCCTGCACTTGTAGCCAATACTAGATCAAAGAGAAAAGCCAAAGAGGCCCCAATTGTGGACTGTAACAGCCCTATTTTTGCACCGGCAATAGCATCACACCCTTATCCTGTGCCACCCCTCCCTGCAGTTTTATCTCCACAAGATGTCAAGCTCTTAATGAACGGATTTGAGAAAATCATGCAAAATAGTTTGTTACCCATTATCAATAGGCTTGAAAACCTAGAAGCCAGTGTGGAAAATATAAAAAAGTCGCTTTCCATGCTAACAACAGAGACAGGGAAGCATGGCCCCTCATGTCAAGATTCTGTAGATCAATTAAGGGCTAAAAGTTGCAGGGAGTCTAACACCATGGTGGAAAATCACCCCTGTAATTCAATGCAAACTTTAGCTATGACTAATGCTCAGGGAAATGATCATGACACGTTTCCCTTATCCGTAAAACTATGGTGCATAACCCTGGTAATTACCCTGGACCTAATATCACAAGCCCTGCATTTAATAGGAAAGGAACTGAACTATCTAGACAGTCTTACCTACCACTAGGTAGTCTTCCCCCAGGGGTTGACCCCCGTAATAATGTGATTCTTAACCTCCCTCCAGAATGTTGTCCATATGTGGTTATTTTATTTAACGTTCCGCCACTTATGGACAACCAAAGGGAATCTACCACTCAGCTGAGGAACAAAGTATGCCACTGGCTATCTCATAATACTGATTTTTCCAACTCCCGTTTTCACGACATCCTGTTCGTTCGAAGAGTGAGTTGGGTTGGTCCATTAAGAAAGGCTGCAAAAGGAGACTGCATAGTGATTAATTGCAGGTCTCCGGATCTTGCAGGGCAGTTACTCCAAAGTAGGAAGATGTCATCTGGGGGGGGGCCCAGGTCGAGGGATTGAGCTTGTGCCACTTGGGTTCTTTTATAAACATCTTAAGCCACCTGGGTTCTCTCCCCCATTGAACACTAGCTTTGTTCGGAACTTATCAAGTAGGAAAGTTCATCTCCCCATGGAAGTCAGTAACAGATCTGCAGCTCTCACCGACCTGGATAGCCCTGATTGACAAAACCAAGGGATTGGAAATGCAAAGCTGCCCCATGCTGCAGCTACAAGTATTCTAGCAGAGGGGACTATTATTGCTGGTAATATCCTTTATAATGAGTTAATGAATACCACCCCACTCACCCAATTAACTACCAATGAAACTGCTCAGGATCCATTGCAAGCAAATTTTACAACTAGCTGCCTGCAACAGGGAACCGTGGGTGATGAGCAGTCATTTCAGTTTGTCTCCTGGAATATTGCAGGAATAAAATCTAAGTTAAATGACCCTGAATGGGGCAGGATGGTGGACAGTTGTCACGTATGCCTATTTCAGGAAACCTGTGCGACAGAGCGGGATCACAGGGTGGGGTTTACCACATTTAGTATTGAGGCTAGGCCATCAACTGCGGCCCGCCCGGCTGGAGGGCTGCTTATTTGGGTTAGGTCAACACTGGAGTGTAGAATTAAAATACTCAAGGTTGAATCCCAGGAGATCCTTGGCATTGACTTGACATGGCCTAAAAGGAATATCCATATTAGACTATTCAACATATATAATAGGTTCATCAGCTATCATAAGCCTTCAGAAACCATAACAACGCTCGCTAATTTTCTTGAGACCTGTAGTGGAGAGTTTTATTTTATCCTAGCTGGCGATTTTAATACGACCTATGAGCCAGTAGATTTCGTACAACAACTAGTACAGGAAGAAGAGCAAGCTAGGGGTATAAGCAAGCTATATACCTCCCCTATTAAAAGATGTACCAAGGTTGGACAGCAGGTATTGTCCCTTACCTTAGCCTATGGGGTGCGCGCCTGTAATGGGCGGACCCCATCTGATGAGGAAGCCAAGTTTACATTTAAGAGGGGAGCACCAAAAGTAGGATAGACTATATTATGGTGGACCTTGATTTGTGGCCATATGTTAAGGATATGATCGTCCAAAATCTTTTTGGAGCTAACTGGTCTTCCTATTTTTAATAACACAACTTATCAAACAGTAGCCCCAATTGTAACTTCGAATAACAACAGGAGAATTAAATGGCCTCAGATTACGGCAGATGGGGGAAATACTCCCAAAAATTTATAAAGAAGTGGCACAGACCCTTGTGGCTCGTAGTGACTTACACCAAAAAGATGATGATCTTACAGTGGCCAGCTTTCAAAAACTGTCCAATAGTATTAAACCTTTTTTTATTAAATTGTCCAATTTTAATACGTCCAAACGAAATATTGCCCTGTGGTACAATGAGGACTGCAGACTAGCTAAGATCAACCTAACAGTGGCAGTAAAGCAGGGGACACGAGGTGACATTAAAAATAGTAGAATGCTGTATAAGAGGGCCCAGGACAGGGCTAAAAGAAGCTGGGAGACCGATAACTGGCGTCTATTGGCTGAGGCCTCTGGACAGAAGGATAGTCGACTTTTTTGGCACCTCCTCTCTAAGGGCTCAACTAAGCAGGTTAGTGAGGATGATTATTATATACAACCGCATGTCTGGGAAGAATATTTTAAAAAGCTTTACATTGGTGTGGCCCCTGATCCAGAGAAGGGAAGAGTAGCAGTAGCAGGGGAAGGTATCTTAATGTCAACACAAGAATATGCTGAAGGTTTCTCCCTAAAGGAAGTTATAATAGCAATCAACTCACTCCAGAATGGGAAAGCTCCTGGCTTAGATAGACTTCCAGGAGACCTGTATAAAGCTGAGCCTAATATTTGGGGCCCTCTGCTCTACAAGGTCTTCAATGCAATTCAACGTGGTGGGGATATCCCCCCAACCTGGAAAGGAGCTGAAATAATTCTCATTTTTAAAAAAGGAATCAAAGGGGAACCCTCAAATTACAGACCAATAAGTCTTATAGATGTCTCTCAAAAGCTTTTCTGCAAAGTTATTCTGCTACGTCTACAGAATTGGATCGAGGAGAATAACATTATCTCACACCTGCAGGCTGGTTTTAGACCTTCCACGAGTACCCTAGATCAAGTGTTTAGGTTCCTGCTGCTCATTTGGAAGGAAGTAAAGATCAGGAAGGGTCACCTATACGTTGTATTTGGTGACCTCAAAACGGCCTTTGACTCCATTGACCGCACCAAGCTCTGGACCACACTTAGAAAATTAGGACTCCCAGGCAACTTACTCCACCTATTGTTCCGTTTACATCAGGATAACTACGCTAAAGTTAGGTGGAAGTCAGATGGTAGTCTCCCTAACAGCATAGTAATCTCCAAAGGTGTACGTCAGGGTTGTGTGCTTGCCCCGACTCTTTTTACGTTATATATCAATGGGCTAATAAAAGAGTTATATGTTATGTTATGTTATGTTATTAGGGACTTATAAAGCGCACGGCTACTCGTTAGAGGGTCCCGGCGCTACAGATTCTGGGTGGGGCTAACCGTGGGCACTATCTTGCATAAGTCACACTATTGCTGAAAAAGCCAGGTCTTCAATGATTTTCTAAAAGGGAGAAGATCCTGCATCTGCCTAAGTGCCAGGGGGAGACTATTCCAGAGTTGTGCTGCTTGCACCTGGAAAGAGCGGCCCCCAATGCGAGCATGGGAAGATTTAGGGATGCGATATGATTGTGGAGGCGATCCACCAAGATTAGTAGGCAGCCTTTTGCCCTCCTTGCTATTCGCAGATGACACATTGCTCATCTCCAAGACTCCGATGGGCAATCAGAATATTTTAAACAAGTTTGCCGAAGCATGTAAAGATCGGGGCCTTGAGATCAACTGCTCCAAAACAAAATATATGGTTTTCAACCCTTATAAATCTACCAAGGGCAAACTGATGTTGGGTATCCAACACTTAGAACAGGTCAAGGCTTTTGACTACCTCGGAGTCAGAATTAGTTTTATTTATTTATTTATTTATAAAAATAAATAAAATAAAATAAATAAATAGGTGCGGCCCTCTATGGGTCCGAACTGTGGGGGTTGGAGAATGTGAAACCGCTAGAGGTAACGGAGAACAAATTCTTAAGGGCAATCCTCAATCTACCTATTAACACCAATATTGCCACTACGCCTTGACCTAGGGCTTAAGCCCATTACACACTTTGCTGTTCTCAAAGCCTTAATGTTCTGGGTCAGAATTTGGTCTAATAACACTGAGATCCATGTAAAAGAAGCAGTGGAAGAATCACTAAGGCTCCAAAGACAGACAGGTCAATTGCCCTGGTTTAATAAGATTAGGGAGTGGCTTTTTAGACTGGGTCTGGTAGCAATGTGGGAGGCCCCACAGTCTATCTTTAAAAAAATGGCCCCCATAGTAAAAAAGAGATATTGGGAATTTGTAGATTCCACTTGTATTGATACTGTAGCACGAGGCACTTTAACTCTTCAATTTTTAAATGTTAAAAGTAGTTTTAAATTTGATACGTATATGGATGACATTGAACCTCCTCAAGCACTTTATATACAGTTTAGGACAGGGACTCTTCCATTAAATGCATGGAAAAACAATTGGGCAAATGTTATCATATCTCCTTTGTGCCCGTCCTGTCAGTCTGGTCCAGAGACTATAGAACGTTTTATCTTCTGGTGTCCCAGGTATGCAAGCCTAAGGAAATCATGGATTTCTCCAGTCTGTCGATTGCTTTCCTTCTCTCGCCCCCGTGAAGCCTTACGCATATTCAGGTCCGACACAACTAAATGGCTGGTCTTTGCAATAACCAGATACCTGTTATATGCTCGGTGGCAGAGATCGAAAGTTATATCACAATGAGTTTTGGGCTAGATTAGTTTTAATATATGTATTTTTAAACTGATATTTCCATCTTTTGGACTTGTAAAACTGTAATCTGTTTTAAGTCTACAGGACAGCTGAGCCTTGCTATGTTTTATATTACTGTTTTAAAGAACATGTTTTTAATGGTTTTATGTAATAATGTGTATATGAATTCTATGCTGTGAATGATCATGCTATTGGTCGATTAATATAATAATAATAATAATAACAGTGATTGTGGCAAAATATATTTCAATAAAGCCTTTTTAAGAAAACATTAACATGTATTGAAGTTTTTCTTAACATATTTCTGACCACAAACTGCAGTCATAGAGCCAATCATTAGTGGTTCTTGCCATCTAGCTGAAGAGCGTATAGCTCCAGCTCAGAGTGTTTTAAACAAATATGGTAATCTCTCATACAGTCATGGATTCAATGACCTAGGAGACTTACTGCTATTTTTAATGTTGTTGGGGAGCTGCTGCACTCTCTGCAGCCCCCCACAACATATTAAAAATGTTTGGTGGCACCCCTGCTCCTTCTAGGGACAGCACCAGCAAGAAAATATAATTTATAAATGCTGGAGGGCAATATGGGACATTCCTTGCTGGAGCACTGAATAATAAATGAGCGACTCCCGATGCTCATTTACTACTCATTTTGTTAAAAAAAGTTACATTTCTTAAGTGCCCAGGTGCCCACCTGGGGCAACCCACACTATTGTTTAATACTGTTGGAAACCAGACATATACATTTTTTGGTTGGTGCCCATGTGCCCACCCAGGGCACCTACAGTGCCTTCCTTGATGTTGTGGGAGCCTCAAGGCCCCTGCAGCCCCATTCGGCTCCCCGACCACCACCATACTGTGTGGTGGTAGGAGCCAGCCCCATTACTTTGCTCCTGCCTATGTAGGAGCAGCTTTTTTTCTGCTCCCTTCCAGGCAGGAGCAAAATTGGGGGACCTGCCCAGGGGAGTGCAGGCAGGGAAAATATTTCTTTTTTCTGTTTGCACTCTCCCAGGCAGGGAACACAGTGTCTCAGGGGATGGGTTCCACAGGACACTGTGATCGAGCTCCGAGGATTGGGACCCTCGGAGCAGATCTTGAGGGGTAGGGGTGCCACCCACACACCCCTTCCTCAGAAAATGCACTAGTTCTGGAATATGGGTTCTCCAGGGCCTCTTTGAGGCTTGGAGATGGTGGCCCATGTGCCCCCTCCCCATTTTAAAAACACCACCCTCTGGGATGTGGTCCCTGGGGCCTCATGTGGCTCAGAGAAGGACGCTGGGTGCCCTCTCCCTAATACATAAAGACTGGCCCTGGCGGATTGGGTTCCCAGGACCTCACAAAGGCTTGGGGAAGGAGGTCCCATGCTGCTACCCCAAAAAATGACAATGTGCCACCGGCCCTGGGCCATGTCCGACCACGGAGAGTTTATAAAAAAAGGGTGGAAGCCCAATGTATTTGTTTTTCATTAGTTCATTGGATTCACAGCGCTGATTTAAAAAAATCAGTTTTTGGCCCTCCGGGATGGTCCCTCTGGGACCCTCCACTAACTCTAGGGCGGCAGGGTATCCCTAACCTGACCCCCCATATGTTTATTTTTTCTAAAACAGGGGACTATGACTCTGAGTCCTAAAATGGCTGCCACTACATCTTTGTTGATGTGGTAGCACCCAATCAGATCCTAAGATCTATCGGCTTTGCAGAGATCCTGTACGGCATAAAATATCTATATTTTTTTCGCTTTATTTCTCAAAAACTATTGAACAGATTTACACAAAATCACTAAAAGCACACTTTCTGGACCTAGATCTATTTTTCTGCCAAATTTGGTGTAATTCTGTTCAACAGTTTTTGCTGTATTAGTTTTTCCTCTGAAAAAATGAATGGGGAAAACGTGTTTTGGCTCACCCTTTTTCTCGGTTCCCTGCTCGATGAATCACTCTGAAACGTTCCAGGAAACATGGTCCTAACTATAACTTCCTAGTGGCAACTGCCACTGGGTAATGTGTATACATACAGATATATCTATTCACTGAAAAATACAAAGGATAAAGTAACTTTAGAGTTAAACAAGGTGGTAAGTGTTCAGCTTGCATTAAAAAAACTAGAAATTCATTGGAAAAAACTAAAGGTTAACTTAGGTGGTGATATAATACACAAACTAAGGTTTAATAACCAAAAAAGACTTACATTTCCCAGTTTCATTTACTGAGCTAAATATATCTTGTGCCACTGCATTGTACTGCTGAATACCTGCAATGGAAAGTCTCCAAAGAGGCGAGGGTCCTTAGACAATCCCTAAGCCTGTAATACATTTGGTGTTGTGGTTTAGAAGGGGGTGCTCTATAGTGGAAGGTAGGTCTTGCAACCTTAAAAGCTAATGTAACTTCATGTATCATATTACACAATTTCTCCGTGTGGTGGCATGCATTGGGGCCATGGCTTATGGTCCTCCATCAAACTGATACCATTATCATATTTGTCGATTAATTTAGTCCTGGCAGATGTTTATAGGAGCAACTTCTCATTCATGATTTCTTCAAGATGTCTGACAGATTATCAGCTCCGGCCGGGAACGCCCCTGCTAGGGATTGCCTTTTTGGCTTTAATTCCCTGGAAGCTACCCCATTCTTGGACCCTTTATACTCCTGGGGTTAGATCGGACTGCGGTTCTCATCTCTCCAAACTCCCGTGTTTAAACTCGAAATCTTCAGAGGAACTGTGATTATTATCCCGACCGCGGAGACCAAGCAATATGGCTGATGCCTGGTGGAGCTGCCTTGACAGCTATAGAGGAGATTGGCGTTGGTTCACCCCCTCGGCCATCACCTACCCAGCCGGACATTGGGCACTGTTCTCCGCATCTCTCCACTGTGTCTCCTTTCCTCCCACTCCCTCCGACCGTGTACCATTATCTTTTATATGTCGTTGTACTGTGTAACCCTGTAACTGATGTAACTTGTAACTCACCTGTCCTCATGTAAAGCGCTCTGATACCTCCGGGTCTAGCCAGGACAGTGCCTAACCTCAAGATGGCGTCTGGATTTTGTTGGACTCCGGTATCTCATCTCTCCAACTCCCCCGCTTTATTAGGACATTCTCTGATTGCACCTGATCATTATCCTGACAGGGGAGTCCGAGCACCTTGTCCGATGCCCGGTGGAGCTGCTCGGTTCAGCTATAGAGGAGATCGGCCCTGGTTCATCCCCTCGGTCGTCATCTACCCAGCCGGACATTGGGCATAGTTTCTCCCCGTCTCCCTGTTTTTCGCCATTCCCTCCCCCTCCCCTGACGAATTTCCGTAACTGTGCTTTCTTTTTTCCTATGTTTGATTTTGCTCTTGGAACAAATGTAACTTGTAACCTGTAACTCTGATCCTCATGTAAAGCGCTCTGATACCTCCGGGTCTAGCCAGCGCTATATAAAACTCAAATAAATAAATAAATAACTAGTTATGTGCCCTTCTAAATGTCTGAATGGGTGCATGTTTGAGATGCTGTAGTGTGATGCTGCAGCATACCTGCAATTCTTTGGATGTTAATTCCTTACATGGCATCTAGTGGGTCTAGGCTTTGCTTATTTTAAAATTACATGGATTGATTCTCTACAGTCCTATTTCTAGGAGCTCCTACCGATGGGACTAGTGCTTATCTCTCTTAGAGTTATAGCCTTATAACATACTGGAGAGAATTCCCTATTACCTTATCACAGGCTCCATAATTCCCTATTGATGTGTTTCCAACTGTGTTACAAATGTTGACTGGTACCTCAGCCTTCTGGATCATTGGACGTATTGACTCTTGGGCCCAGGTTTACTAATTCTGTACAATAAAGCACACATGCAAAGTTGTAAAAATAAGCAGAAATATAAATCATTCTTGCTATTTATGCCCTTCCTCAAGGAGGCATAAGGTTTTGGTGCAAATCCCTATCTAAGACTGTTAGGCGATAGGTATTTGCATCAAAAACCATTCGAGGATACAGGTGACTACCCATGCACTACCTATACAATGCCCCTCGATGCAAGGTTGCGTAAAGTTGTGTATGGCACACCTTTATGTTACTTTGAGGAACTTTCCAAATCAAATCCTGGTCTGCATTGGAAAGTGAATCCTACACTAACACTTTAAGTCAGTTGTGCATCACTTTTGTGATGCAAACCTGGCGCAAAGCATTGGTAAATCTGGGTCTTTGTTCCTAATCAACTTTAGTGCAGTGCTGATTGATAGACAGGCTCATCTGTGTTTATGAGTGGAAAGATCTTTCTACTTTTCTAGATCCTTGTGTGGTAGGTGATTTAGAGAAGTATAGATAAAGGACAGTGGTATATATTTCCTTCTTCAAGGGGGCTGATTAAAAGGAAAAATAAAATTAAGCTATTCTACAATGAAGCAAGGAGAACCTTCTTTCAGGTTTAGGCTCACACCTTATACTGTTAGGATTATAATGGGCAATAGCAGAAAGTGCAATGAAGATTATCCAGAGTAATATGGGAAATTACATTATTTACTTTGCACTATGAGGCAATATTCTTATGTGGGCTGATCTGCATTTTAACTCTACCAAGCTTGTGCTAATATTTTTGTAATTCTGCTTAGGATAGACGTAGCGAGTGTTACACAACTAAGTACATACATGGTTTTATGGAGAGTTAATTTGTAGATGTATTACTGGTGGTGTTTTGAACAGACCCACTGCTCATAATTAGTTTCTCAGTTTCCCATTTGCTACATCGACAATATCTTTGGACTAGATGTACTAAACACTGGTTGCAAAACACTGGTTGCAATTTGAGACCAATATTTTGGTGACTAGTGTGGTATTTTGCGAACCGACATATATTAATAAGCCAAAGGCTGTTTATAGACATCCTAAATTTTAGCAGATTAATATAGCACTTTCCAAAGAGCTAATAGCACGTTCATTTACATTGGATTCACTTCAATTGGATGGTGCCACTGTTTGCAAGGACCTAAATGTATTCCTCCCACTTTTTGCATCACATTCATCTTGCATCGTGCTTTGTACAATTCGCATAACTTGCTCCTTTGGTAGGCAATGTAAAATGCTACTGAAATGCACAGTGATTATGGTTCACTAGAAGCCTTGATGGACTATGGCTCTTAGGCATAACAAAATATTAAAAATGTTTCTGCCTGTGAATTGTGAATGGCAACTTTAAGCCAGACCCCAAGGCATGCAATGGCAGAGAAAATAAATCTCAGGATAAAGCGCGGTGCTGGACCACTCATCATTTCTTGTGTGCGCATTTGAAGAGTGGATAATTGAATGATATAAAAGGTGGGAAAAGAAGGGAGGGCATAACCTACTTAGTAGTTAATGTATTCATCTGAATCTAGCAGTCACAATATAAATCATATGTTCCCCAAGCACCCTCTTGTGCTCTGATGTAATGTTGTTATGTGAGCGGAGATCAGAAAAGCGCATATTATTCAATTTAGTGAGCTGTAATGAAAGGCCATTTTCTCTCTCATTTTAATTTGACTAGTAGCATGTGTAGGTTGTGAAAGTCGAAATGTGGCAGTACATGCTGCCACTGTACATGTGTATATTTCCATAAGTAGATTTCTCATTCTCAATTGGTTGAAAAGTAAACAATTGTTTCTGACTATGGATAATCCTTTGAAGTCAGTGCCACGTATGTAAGAGAAATTGATAGAGAGGAAATTGCAGATGCATATTAAGCATATGCTTTTATGCTCCAGTTCATACCTTGCTTCTGCATTTCGAAGTATTGTACATAACAGATGCTACTATTATTCAATTTAATGGTACTCTATTTTCCGACCTCAGAAGGATGGCAGCCTGAGTTGGCCTTGCTGGGATTGAAACTCGTGACTGGTAGATCACCTCATATTTCGGCAGTGAGTATTGAACTGGCTAAGCCATCCTGCGCAGATATTCTCCATAACTAACTAGTTCAATAGGCATAGTAATCATTACATTTCTGTAGGAAATAGGTATAGCGTAATGTCGCAGGGTCCAGAGATGCAGAAGCCTGGGAAGACCAGCATTGAAGTCTGTAACTCATAATAGAGAGTTTGATCATGTGGAATATGCCACAGCCAAGGAGAGAACGCATAGGGACACCATGTTGGGTGTCAACCAACTGTGCCTGAGATTGCTGAGAGTAGGGGTGTTGGCTCAAAAGTGTGAGTTTGGGTGCCAGTACCGAACCAGCTCCAAGGGTTTCAACTTTAGGCCAGTATCAGAGCACTTTGCCATATCAGGATCCACGGACCCCCACAAGAAAGAAGGATGAGACTTCACTATAAATGGCAAACACAAGGAGATGATGGACGGAGCGCTGAAACGTTTCAGACACTCACCCCCAGTCACTATTAGATCTGGGTTGAATCCATCATCTTTCTTTAGCTCACTTAGCCACCCCAGTTCAGGAGCAGCCATATGCAAATCAGTCTTAACCCTGTTCCTCATGGGCACAGTCCAGCCCGAACTACCAAGCCAGGTCTTCTCTGGTTTGGAAACAAGCATTCTGGGACCGGTTTCGGGGCAACACCCCTCATCAGTCAGGCTAGCTTGAATCCAGTGGCAAAGTGAGCAAGGGACCCATGTCTGGGCATACCCTGCCAACTTAGAGTGAACAAAGCAAACACGAAGTGAGCTAAAGAACGATGATGGATTCAGCGCAGATCTAATAGTGACTAGGGGTGAGTGTCTAAAAAGTTTCAGTGCTCCGTTGATCATCTCCTTGTGTTTGCCCTAAGTTGGCAGGGTATGCTCAGACGTGGGTCCCTTATTCACTTTGCCACTAGAGTACAAGAGTAGAGGTGTGGTAATTTTTGACTATGCCTGATTAGTCAAGCAAAATTGTGAATTCCCAGCCATAGATATTAAGCAGAAATTCTGAAATTTCGTCCAACTGCACAATGCAACGTTACAATTGTCCTGCATGGTGCATTCCCCGAGAAGCAACTGTTTTTCTACTGTTGTTGCTTGAAAGGGTGCATTTTGCATTCATTATCTGCTTAATACCATTGATGTCGTGCCCAAGGACCTCCAAGCAGAAAATGATGGATGGGGAAGCATTCCTGCCTCCCCAACCATCATTTCATGGTTAGATGTCCCAGGCATCAATGAAGTTAAGGAGATGATAAACCTAGGTAGGACCATGCCACAGGAGACAATCAGTAAGTGAGGGAAGGAAGCCAAAAATAGTCCGGGAGTGCCAGTTCAGGGAGAGTGGGTGTCCCATCTATGTTAGGCATGGCCAAGGAAATGCATTGGCGTAGCTGGAGAAGGCGAGCACGGATATTCAACTACTTTAAATGGGTTAGGCATGTTTTATGGTTTTGGACAGCCAATATCTACAGAGAATGGAGTTCAAAAGAGGACAAAGGGAGGATATCTGCTTAGTATTGCTGGTTCTCTATTATCCTGAGCTCCTTCTCAAACGTTATTTTAAACTATGGGAGCAATGGGCTTTGCTTAGTTCCAGTAGTTGTAAAATAAATTATGTGGAGTTGCCAACCATAAGGCTTCACAAATTCTCATAAACCAAGCCCTGATATGCCAGTGGATCAATCATTACAAACTCAGTTACAGCCCTGATCTAAAAATCACACACATATTTAATTGCACCCTAAAATTTCCAGGCCCAAGCTCAGAAATTCAGCAGCATTGCTCTCTTGCAGCATTTATATGTAAATCATGACATTCATACACCAAATATCATATGGCACTTGTAATTCATCTTCTATTACAATCTGAAGGCTTGGCATTTTGAAAGCAAACTTATATAAGAAATTATTTAAGAAACAATACAAATATGATGTTACTTTTGCTGTGATAAAAGTGTAAGACAGAAATCTGTTCTCTATGCAAGCAAAGGTTTGCTCATGTATCATAATTTCGAGTTGTGTGATCATTGTCCAAATATTTGTTTTCCCTCTGACAGATTTCATCTGGTCAAACCTACTAAAAGTTATTGGGAGGAAAGGTGTAGTAAAGAATGATGAGCTCTCACGCAAGATGATCTTGTGGGTAGTTTATTGTATCAGAGATAGAAACCCCAAATCACAGTCATGCAAGGCACAGCTAGCAACTGAACTGCCTGATTCAAATAATGGAACCCATATGTGTCACCATAGAATGTGAGCATGTCATAAAGGAACCCACCGCTTTCAACCTGACTGAAACTGCCTAAGTACAATATAACACATCTCCCTCCCCTGGGAACCAACTTATAAGTTCCAGAAAAACCCATACCAACAAACACAACACTAGACTCATTCTGGACAAACAAACAAGACATGGAGTTCCTGGCCGATGAATACAGAACACACAACATAAAACAAAACACAAATCAGAAACAAAACACAAATGAGAAAACAATTGCAGCAAACCTGACACAGCACCTTCTCTAAAAGTAACCTACATCACACCCTAACTGCAAAATTAATCTGCCAAATAACCTGGGGCCCTCCTAGTCCTCAACTCCCTCCAACTAATAGCCTTCCTATTGAAACATTTCATCTCCTTAGAATACCTGGTGTTTCCTGAGACCTACCCCCTTCTTGACAATTTGTAAACTCATTGTCATTCATTAATAAACAAGGAGAGCATGGA
This sequence comes from Calotriton arnoldi, assembly GCA_963921515.1. Classification (NCBI taxonomy): domain Eukaryota; kingdom Metazoa; phylum Chordata; class Amphibia; order Caudata; family Salamandridae; genus Calotriton; species Calotriton arnoldi. Next base: position 624,086 of record CAWUFW010008434.1, on the reverse strand, counting down.
TCTTCAACATCACCCAACTTCATTTCCACCATCCCCTGTCTTTGGTACAGGGCCACTCTCCTGAGATTCCACGCTTTCCCGTTATCTAGATTGACCCATTTGCCACCAACAGTCTTGATCTTGTAAGGCCCCCAAAACTTGGTCAGTTCGTTACCAACTCCACCCGGCTTAACCTTGACCCACTCACCTACATCAATAAACTGTTTCTGCAATTTTCCTTTTGGGCACTCTCCTTTGTTCATTGAAGCTCCATCACGGATCCAGGATGGAACCAATTTGGTTTCTGGCTGTCTACCTCCTTCATTATCTCAAATGGGGTCTTTCCTGTGCTGGCATTCACCATGGTGCGATAGGCCCATACCATGTCTTTGGCCGCATCCGGCACAGACAACCCAGCACCACACGCAAGTTACATTGTAACCTTCACCAGTTTATTGACCCTCTCTACTAGTCCATTCCTTTGGGGATTGTGCAATGAAGTACAGGCATGCCTTACACCAAGAAACATTTAATTTCTTGTGAGGTAAGTTGTGTACCATTGTCTGTCAGTAAGACTGAGGGTATACCCTCTCTTCTAAACACTTCACCTAAAACATCAATGACTGAGCTAGTAGTGACACACTTCATAAACACCACCTCCACCCGTTTTTATTTTGCATCATCCAACACAGCAGCAATTTCTCATGCCCAGAAGGAATGAGAAAGCCCAATGAAGACTAAACACAACTTCTCCCACACTTCATGAGCTTTCGACACATGCATTTTACCTTAAATTGCCCATACCCACTCTCAAACACTTATCAGAATCTTTGCAAATTTCACACTTCTCTACCCACTCTTTCACTTGATTGTCAATGAGCAGTCACCAAAACTTTTCTCTAACTCTCTTGATGGTTAACGTCTGACCAAGGTGTCCCTCATGTGCTAAGCTGACTAACCTAGGTCTGACTGTAGCAGGTGGCACAAATCTTTGCCTTTTCATGAGCAACCAATCATCATGAACCGATAGATCATCCACCATCTTGAGAAATGATTTTACCCTGTCTGGCAAGGTATTCTCTCTTCACCATCCCTTTCACCAGTTTTTCAACACTTTTAAGGGTATAATCCTGCTCCATGGCCCTGATCCAGTCTTCCTTAGAGACTGAGCTTCCTAACCATTCTGTGGCATCATCTAGACTAGCCGCCACTTCTTCCGTAGCTAACTCTGACTGTTCTGCAGCTTTGTCAGGCAATCTAGATAAACAGTCAGCCACTTTATTCTTCTATACCTGCACATGCTCCACTCTATACTCATATTCCTGCAATTTGACTGCCAATGTTGCCTTGAAAATTGAAAAAATTCTTATGCTTCAAGGTCCCAAAACTTTGAGTGGAGGTTTGTGATCTGTCCTCAATAGAAACACATTTACCCACAAAAGCACTTGGAAATAGCTGGTTGCCCAAGCAGCTGCCAATGCCTCCCATTCAATGACGGAATAATTTCTCTCCGCGTCCATCAGTGAATGTGAAAGAAAAACTATAGTTTTTTCAAACTTGTCATGCATTCGTGCTAAGACTGCCCCTACAGCACTGGCATCCACTGTGACTATGGCTTTAAACCAGTCTGGTAATGTCCCAACACCCCTGCTCTGGCAATATTATCTTATTCAAGAGAAAAGGCTGCTTGCTCCTGTTCACCCCATATGAACTTCTTACCCTTAAGGAGTAATGTTCTCAAGTGTTCTAGTTTATGAGCAAAGTATTGCACAAAGTTAGAGTTGAGTACTCAGCTAGGCTCATAAAGGACCTATGTTTATCCCTGTCATCTGGGACGTCAGCATTGACAATTGCACTCAGCAAGTTGTGTTTAGGCTTGCCCCCCCATTGTAATAAGGTAGCCCAAATACTCTACCTCTTGCATGAGAAACACACACTTCTCTTTATGCAAGGTTAAGCCTGCCCCTTCAATTTGAGTTAACTCCTCACTAAAAACTTTGTTGTGTTTATCCACATCATCTCCAAACACTAGAATATCTTCCTGGCCTGACCTTGTTGAGACCTGGCAGGACTTTGGCTATCAACCGCTGAAAGACACTTGCGGCTGAGCACAAACCAACCAGAACCCTGCAAAACTGAAATGTGCCCTTGGAAGTTATGAATGATGTAAGATGTTTGGAATGTGGACGGAGCTTCACTTGGTGGAATGCGCTCCTCAAGTCAAATTTTGAGAAATATTTTTCCCCCGGACAACATAAGAATTAAGGGGCTGATTACGATGGCGGGCGGAAAAGCACTCCGACCGCCGTGGTAGCGGAAATTAACCGTCCAAATGTACCACGGGAAAACCGGCGGTCAGATTAGGATGAACCGCCAGAAAAATCCGACCGCGGCGGTCGGATTCCACGAAAGACCGCCTGGAGCGTGCAGAGCAGGTAAAAATCCATCCGCGACTGTCAGGCTTTGATCAATCGACGCGCCTACCTCAGGTGTAAAACAACAGCGTCAGTAGAACTACATCTCCCAGAAGGCCGTCCTTCTGGGAGGGATTGAAAACCACGTGCAACGCATGGAGCGTTGTACGTGATTCTCGTTGGTTCAGGAAGTCTTGGATGCAGAGCGGCTGCTCTGCTTGGTTTCAGCTCGTACCGAAGGATTATGCGCACTCTGTCCGAGGCGCCGAATATTCACTTCCCTATTTCTTCTGTGGCAGAGATCGTGAGGAAGGAGTCGGGTCGTTTCTGCCAAAACCGCTCGGATGAGCGTTAATGTTCTGAACTTAGTTTTCCCCGCCCGCGGCTGCAGCGGGAAAATGCCGAGCCTCTGATGAAAGTGCCTCCGAGGGTTTACTGACTCCCCAAGTAAACCGTGGAGGATTACCGGCTGCTGTTTTTTCTTCTTTTTTCCCTTTGAATCTAAGAGGGAAGGATTGTGTTGGATTTATATGGTGTCTCGTGCCAGGATCATCCTAATGAGGTACCGCTTTTTCTTTTGTTGTTTATTGCTTTCCTTCGTGACATTGGTGAGATTCAACTGAGTACTTTCATTCTGTATCCCGTCTGGATGTCCAGAAGGAGAGGGTATTCTTGGATTTTCGCAGTACTTTGGCAGAATGACCTTTTTCCTCACCAAGTGTTGCGTTACTTCCTTTTTTACTGGAGTTGGCCTTTACTTTTCTTCTGGTTTCAAGGGTGTGTGGAAGAGGGTATGTATGTGGATGATATTTTTTCTATTTATATTAATTGAAAAGGTTGACGGTATACTAACTGGGATGTGTTTGGTTTCTAGGTGCTTATGCTTTGTTGCCTGTGGTGAGAGAGGTATCTTACTAAACAGAGAGGTTTCATAGCAGCCGGGGAAGATCCCTAACAGGTACTGGAGCAGCATTAGCGAGAATATATGGGAGTAGTTAGACTTGCGTATTCTACTAATCATATGTTTATTTTGTTACAGGTCTTCCCTTTTCCCACGCTGCACCTACCCTATCCCTATCCCTCGCTTGATCGCCTCAATACTCTGGGTAAAGTTCAGTCAGAGTTTGGGGATGTCAGGAGGTGGACCCCTTTGAGCATCGCCCAGATCCTGAGGAGTTCTTGTATTCGTGACAGCGGCAGTCGGTCCTGCAGCAGAAACACCCAAAACCGCCGCACGGCCAGCGGAGTGACCGCATGTTGAATTACGATACCATTGCGGTGACAGCGGAACAATCAGCTTTTTCCGACCGCCGCGATCACAACCATTGGTGAATGGGAGAGCCGGCGGAAGGGCTGTTGCATTCTGACTGCCGCGATCGCAAGCACTGATGAATGGGAGAGCCGGCGGAAGAGCGGTTGTATACACACCGCCGCGCTCGCTCCGGAACAGCAATGGCGGATGACAAAAAAACACACAACAAGGCTACCAAGTGTGGCTATTAATCTGGCTCAGCCTCCAAAAACACCTAACACACCCCAATGACACATCCCGATGGCAACAAAAAAATACAAATCCCAGGTCAACCCACACAACACACCTGACAGGAATATACCTTTTTGACCCACCCACATAGCTGAGTATAAAACCAGCCCCTTCCCTGACCAGAATCCTTTGTTCTACTCCACTACTGAAGGGCCCAACCCTACAGCACAAAGGATAGGCAAATCTGCACACATCACACCATCACAACAACACTCACACCACACACATCACCACCACCACCTTCACACCTGCACCTTTAACCCATTTGCACATCACACACCATGTCACAGAAGAAAATGCCCAAATTCACTGACAATGAGTTGTCAGTGATGGTAGATGAGGTAATCAGAGTAGAACCACATTTGTTTGGAAACCTGGTCCAACAGACACCATTAGCCACCAGAATGCAAATGTGGGCAAGGATAGTCAGCAGGGTCAATGCAGTAGGGACCATCCCACGCACCAAGAAGGAGATCATGAAGCGGTGGCATGACCTCAAGAGCAAGGTGAAAGAGAAGAACAACAAGAACCGTGAGCTGGCTCAGAGGACTGGCGGTGGCCCTGCCATTCCACTACGAACATTCACGGTATGGGAGGAGAAGGTGCTTGGCATACTGCATCCAGAGAGTCTCACAGGAATACCCGGGGGAGTGGAGGCTGGTAAGTACCAACAAATGTCTACCATCACACTGCTATGTACTGTCTTGCACAACTACAAAGCTACACCTCCTAGGTCAAAATGCATGCATGTGCACCACACTCTCCCCAACACATGTCTCACAGTTCCAACATCCACTCCCTCTGATTCACCCCAAAGGTAGCTAGCAACATTACCATGGGGGCACGTGTATAGGCAGCCAGCACTACAAGTCCCACCATCCCCCTTGTCCCAAAGCTCACCAGCATGGAGCACTCCCCCACCCCACCCAGAAGCATGTGTCAGCCATTGCATTGCCCACCTTCACCTAACAGGTAGGTAGCCATCTTAACAGGGAGAGGGTGGTTGTGTTTGTGAAGCCTGCACTACAACTTCCACCAGGCCCCCTTGTCCCAAAGCTCACCCGGATGGAGCACTGCCCCCCCAGAGCAAGTGGCAGCCATTACATCCCCCTCATCAAACTAACAGGTAGGAAGCCATCTCAACAGGGAGGTTGTGTTTGTGGGTGGGAAGCCTGCACTACAACTCCCACCATGCCCCCTTGTCCCACCCCTGAGCAGGATGGAGCACTCCCCACACCCACAACCATGTGTCAGCCATTGCATTGCCCACCTTCACCTAACAGGTAGGTAGCCATCTTAACAGGGAGGGGTGGTTGTGTTTGGGAAGCCTGCACTACAACTCCCACCAGGCCCCCTTGTCCCAAAGCTCACCAGGATGGAGCACTCCCCCACCCCACCCAGAAGCAAGTGGCAGACATTGCATTCTCCTCATCAAACTAACAGGTAGGTAGCCATCTTCACAGGGAGGGGGTGGTTATGTTTGGGAAGCCTGCACTACAACTCCCACCAGGCCCCCTTGTCCCAAAGCTCACCAGGATGGAGTACTCCCCCCACCCAGAAGCAAGTGGCAGACATTGCATTCCCCTCATCAAACTAACAGGTAGGTAGCCATCTTAACAGGGAGGGGTGGTTGTGTTTGGGAAGCCTGCACTACAACTCCCACCAGGCCCCCTTGTCCTAAAGCTCACCAGGATGGAGTACTCCCCCCATCCCACCCAGAAGCAAGTGGCAGACATTGCATTCTCCTCATCAAACTAACAGGTAGGTAGCCATCTTAACAGGGAGGGGGTGGTTGTGTTTGGGAAGCCTGCACTACAACTCCCACCAGGCCCCCTTGTCCCAAAGCTCACCAGGATTGAGCACTCCCCCCACCCCACCCAGAAGCAAGTGGCAGACATTGCATTCTCCTCATCAAACCAACAGGTAGGTAGCCATCTTAACAGGGAGGGGGTGGTTGTGTTTGGGAAGCCTGCACTATAACTCCCACCAGGCCCCCTTGTCCCAAAGCTCACCAGGATGGAGTACTGCCCCCAACCCACCCAGAAGCAAGTGGCAGACATTGCATTCCCCTCATCAAACTAACAGGTAGGTAGCCATCTTAACAGGGAGGGGGTGGTTGTGTTTGGGAAGCCTGCACTACAACTCCCACCAGGCCCCCTTGTCCCAAAGCTCACCAGGATCGAGCACTCCCCCCACCCCACCCAGAAGCAAGTGGCAGACATTGCATTCTCCTCATCAAACCAACAGGTAGGTAGCCATCTTAACAGGGAGGGGGTGGTTGTGTTTGGGAAGCCTGCACTATAACTCCCACCAGGCCCCCTTGTCCCAAAGCTCACCAGGATGGAGTACTCCCCCCACCCCACCCAGAAGCAAGTGGCAGACATTGCATTCTCCTCATCAAACTTACAGGTAGGTAGCCATCTTAACAGGGAGGGGGTGGTTGTGTTTGGGAAGCCTGCACTACAACTCCCACCAGGCCCCCTTGTCCCAAAGCTCACCAGGATGGAGCACTCCCCCCAGGAGCAAGTGGCAGCCACTACATTCCCCTCATCAAACTAACAGGTAGGTAGCCATCTTAACAGGGAGGGGGTGGTTGTGTTTGGGAAGCCTGCACTACAACTCCCACCAGGCCCCCTTGTCCCAAAGCTCACCAGGATGGAGTACTCCCCCCCCCCCCCGGAGCAAGTGGCAGCCACTACATTCCCCTCATCAAACTAACAGGTAGGTAGCCATCTTATGCTCTCTTGTACCACCCCTGAGCAGGATGGAGCACTCCCCACACCCACAACCATGTGTCAGCCATTGCATTGCCCACCTTCACCTAACAGGTAGGTAGCCATCTTAACAGGGAGGGGATGGTTGTGTTTGGGAAGCCTGCACTACAACTCCCACCAGGCCCCCTTGTCCCAAAGCTCACCAGGATGGAGCACTCCCCCCACCCCACCCAGAAGCAAGTGGCAGACATTGCATTCTCCTCATCAAACTAACAGGTAGGTAGCCATCTTAACAGGGAGGGGGTGGTTGTGTTTGGGAAGCCTGCACTTCAACTCCCACCAGGCCCCCTTGTCCCAAAGCTCACCAGGATGGAGCACTCCCCACACCCACAACCATGTGGCAGCAATTCCCCTCAATTGTGTCACAGTACAGGAAGGTAGACAGTGCATGCACCCTGCCATTCCCCTCAAAACCATGGAGCCATATGACCACACCACCCCTCACATGTCACCCAACATGGCATACATCCAATAGTCACTTCCTGTGTGCAGACAACCAAGTATATGTAACTGTCACAGAAATGTAACATTAAGCCAGCAAGTCACATTGTGAAGAAATTCAGGGCACAATCATGTCCAGCACTGAATGCTATGTGTAAGTGCCATGGTGGCAGAGCATGAAGGCCCATATGAACACAAAACATGCATGGTCAGTTGTTTAAAGAAAGTAATTACATGATATTACAACGGTATGCAGAAGATTACAATGGCTAGTACTTGCTCAGATGTAACGTCTTCATTGCAGAGCAAACCAAAAAGACAAATGACATAAAGTTGATGGGCTGCAAGTCGGTAGATGACAACATGTCCTTGTAATCACACAATCTGTACGTGGAACATGGTATCTATTTACATATCACACCATGGACAAGTAATGTATGTACCTACACATCATGGCATGATGTGCAGTACCTTGCAGCCATACAAAGTGAAAACAATGTAAATTGTGTGGTGTAACACATGTAACATCCAAACATTTAACACCATGCTTGTGGGATGCACTTTAATGACCATGTCACCTCTGTTCAACAGGAGATCAACAACTGACTGCTGCAGAAGACAACACCAACCTGCAGAGCCAGTCTCCACACTGGGGACATGGACTCTCGGATGCAGACTCCATAAGTTTCTCGGTTGAGGAGCACTGACCTGGCCCGTCCGGACTGCCAGGGCGCACCACGTCCCAGGCCCCCACTGTCCCCACCACCACCACCTCAGCAACAACAACTGTGCTGACCCCTGCTGCAACGACCTGTGCGGCCTCAACCACCACCACCGCTGCCTGCAACACTCGCCCTGCCTCAGTGGTTACCAACACCATCACACAATCAGAGGAGGGCAGGGAGAGTCTGCGGGTGCGTCGAGTGGCAACGCCACAGGTCCGGGACAGCAGGGCAGGTGGGAGGGCAACTAGGGGACAAAATCGAGAGGACACTGCGACCGAAGCCCTGGCCAACATCGCCAGAGTCCTTAGGGCCTACGAACAATCCCAGGGACACACGGGCCAGGCTCTGGAAGAATCGCGTGAGTTCCGCCTGCTGCTGAGGTCCATAGACACACGTATGGGCCAAATCGTGGACCTCTTGGGCCAGCTTGTGGGTGTTCTGAGGGACAGACCTGTGGCCCAAACTACGGCTCAACCCCCCTCCAGTGGCCTGCAGGATGATCCCCCCCACCAGCCCAGCTACGGCCACAGAGAGTGGTGAGCAGCAACAGGATGACTCCTCAGACACCGCTGATCCCGCAGCAGGAGCCCCCCCTGGAAAACGCAAGAGGGGCTGTCCGAGAAACACCACGGGAGGATCACGTGGCAAAGCACCAGCCAAACGCAAGTCAAAGAGACAGCCATTATAGCACCTCTGTACACCTTGACATTGAATTTGATGACTATCCTTACCCACACTGCCATGTTGATGGCAGGTGTCTGTTGGACTGTGTCACCTCATCAATGTGGTGACTACTCTATTGTCTTGTTTGCCATCACTGACAACTCATTGATTCACTTAGCACCATTTCTTGAAACATCACTTGTCTGTCACAACCACTCAGTGTAAATAAACACTCTTTACACACCTATGTCTTTGTGTCAGCTCCATGTTTATCACAATATGTACAATGTTGACTCAGAACACAATGTACCGGAAGCTCAGATCGTGACGAGGCATTGAGAGTCTGAAGGGACCCAGAGAGACACAAGAGAACGGCATTTACTCGTCAGGTGTTGGCATCACAGCCAGTACACAACACTAGTCATCAAGGTACACAAACCAGCACACATCACAAGGAGAAATAATCTCAACATAGACATCATGTAGCTGGTCAGGACTACACTGTGCCACAAACATCAGCCATCAGCACAGAGCCAGCAACAGGCAGGAGTCAAAAAGCTCCTCTCAGCCTCATCACCACCATCCAAGACAGCAGACAATGGCACTGTTGTACAATGTTATTCACACTCAAGGGAAGTAGTGGTTGATAATCTGTTGGCGCAGGTCGACACCTTCCTCCTCTCCACTATCCTCGTCACTGGACATGTGTGGGCTTGCAGGGGGGGGGGCATCTGCGGCGCATCATCGTCCAGGAGCAGGGGGATCTCCTTGCGCAAGGCCAGGTTGTGGAGCATGCAGCATGCAACAATTATCTGGCACACCTTTTGGGGAGAGTACATCAGTGCACCTCCGGTCCTGTCCAGGCACCGAAACCGAGACTTAAGCCCAAAAGTACGCTCCACCACATGACGTGTCCTCCCATGGGCCTCATTGTAGCTGACTTTACCCGGGGTCCTGGGATTCCGCAGTGGGCTCAGCAACCAAGGCCGGTTGGGATATGCAGAGTCACCTAGGTGTCAGATACACAGAACAATTTTGTAATATGAATGTAGCAGCGGACAGCATGTCACACATACAGCACAATACTTGACTCAGCTAACTCACCTACAAGCCATGCACGGTCAGGATGCAGATTTGCCATCATCTGTGGTACGATGCTGTTACGCAGGATGTAGGAGTCGTGGGCTGAGCCAGGGAATCTGGCACAGACATGTGAGATGATCATATCTGCCTGGCATACAACCTGCACATTAATGGAATGGAAATGCTTCCTATTCCTGTAGATGTGCTCCCGTGCCTGTGGCGGAACCAGGCCAACATGGGTGCAGTCAATGGCACCAACAACATTAGGGATGTGGGCAAGGGCATAAAAATCACCTTTCACAGCTGCCAAATCCTGTCTTTGTGGAAAATGGATGTAGGTGTCCTTGTATACCATCAGAGCGGACAGGACATCCCGTAGCACCATGCTGAACATTGCCTGCGGCATCCCTCCTGCGCTGGCCACCGTGTACTGGAACAAACCAGTTGCGAAGAAATGCAGGGCCGCCATCACCTTACATGTTGGTGACACAGCAGTTGGATATGTCCTGCGAGGCCTCAGATGGGGCTCCAACTGAGCACATAGGTCTTGGAGGGTTTGCCGATCCAAACGGAACTTACGGATGATGTCCACATCCTCCATGTCCGCCAGCAAGGTGAATGGACGATGCACATTTGGTTGCCTCCTACATAAGATAAAAGGGGACACTTGTCAATTCAATTCCCCTATGAGATGTGTATAACATCTTACGTCTTGACTGACACAGCGCCAACAATGACTGGCCTGAAACAACAGCTTACAGCACAAGACACATGCAGAGACAACTTGACCCCAAGTAGTTGTACACGTGATCAGTATGTACAAACTGAGCACACCGAGACAGATTCAGACTATGTGAATGTAAAATGGGACATTCCGACATCTTGTGTCACCAGCCCTGAGAGTACTTGACACAGCACATGTCTGAAACAGCAACACTGCTGTCTCCTACGTAGCTGCTGTACCTGCCACACCTTCTTGCGTGAGTCGGACAGGGCACACATTAACAACACAATGAGCACAGTGTGTGCATAAAGATCAAGTATCAACATGAGTTCAGCAATCTACACAGTGAAGTAGGCACATTAAGTAGTCAGTCCATCATTACTGTTTGTTGCTTAGCCATCTCACACATTGACATGTTTCCATATTTGAGAGTCCATCACACAACAGATCTGTGTACATGCACAACAACAATATCAGTGACATGTGAGGGACTACATGCCAATGCATGTAATCCAGTGCACTGACATGGCATGTGTAGACATCAGCGAGTTAAATGTCACACTAGCATTCAAATTAACTATCTGGTGGCATGATTCATTGTGTAAGTGTGAGATGATGATGAGAACTGGCCATTGCCATTGCTAAAGCAGGATGTGTCCATAGGTTCCCTAAGCGTGCACCGCCACCGCAATCACGGTCATTGGCACCAATAGAAAATTGACAAATCGCGGTAGCGACCGCCTGGGCCCGCGGTGTGACACCGCCAATGCCCATGCCCAGTCAGCCAATGCGAACCGCAATCGCGCCAGTGGAATACACTTTTGAAAATAGTGGTAGGCGTGCTCTGCTACCGCGGGGCCAGTCATTGGATGCAATTGTAAGATGCACGATTGCGGTAGCGACCGCCTGGGCCCCGCGGTGTGACACCACCAATGCTCATGCCCATTCAGCCAATGGGAACCGCAATCGCGCCAGTGGAATACACTTTTGAAAATCGCGGTAGGCGTGCTCCGCTATTGCGGGGCCGGTCATTGGATGCAATTGTAAGATGCACGATTGCGGTAGCGACCGCCTGTGCCCCGCGGTGTGACACCGCCAATGCCCATGCCCATTCAGCCAATGGGAACCGCAATTGCGCCAGTGGAATACACTTTTGAAAATCACGGTAGGCGTGCTCCGCTACCGCGGGCCGGTCATTGGTTACATTTGAGAAAAGCTGACCTGGAACACCAATTGCAGCAGCTGAGTACCACTGAAACAACCCCAGGGGGCTATATATGTCTGTGAGAGAGCCACACATTTCCACTGCATCCAGACACTGCTGCCTGCCATTCTTCATCCCCAACTGCTGCTGTTCCTGTCTCCTGGACCCAGTGATGGCGAGAACTGAGAACATCAGTGCCCATCCCTTCACCACAGAGGAGCTGGAGGTCTTGGTGGACGAGGTGCTTGCACACTACGGGAGGCTATATGGTGCTCCTGATGTAACGGTAAGTGTTTCAGAGTGAAATTTGGAGAGTGCAAAGAGTGCTCACATGATGTTGCTCTGCTGTAGTATGTGCCTGTGAGTGCAAGTTTGTGTGATACACTGCCTAGCATGCTGACTTCATGTCAATGGGGTGTGTAGCCTTATTACCACAGATCCATGGCTGCATTGAAGGATGGGAGTGACATGCAGTGTCTTTGCGGCCATACAGTAACACTGCTGGTTTGGAAAGTGGAAGTCAGAACAAACATTGCCTGTGCTAATGGATGTCAGAGTCCATTCGTCTTTCACATGCTCATTTGGGACATTACAAATGTGTTTCGTCCAGAGGGTAATGAAGGATTTGTATAGACTTTTCATATTGACACCATGGATATGTGAGCATTATGCACAAGATTGGAATGCCTGAAGGTGACACTCTTGGTGGAAAATCGCCTATGACGCATCAGAGTGATTTACTTCTGAAACATCCTCCTTCCATTGATTTCATGATGTGTACTGACTCGCATGTGTATGCACTGTTTGACCTCTCATATTGTACATGCATGTGATTGTTCAGATGGGCCAGGTTTAACCTCAGTGTGAGTCCCCCTGGCCTGCACAAATACTGCCCAATTTGACAGGGACCCATCAGTAAATGGACAGTGAGCGACATATGTGTTGTCTGCCACCCTGTTTCTCAATGAGCTATCTTAGGCCTGATGATTGCACAAGACAGACCTTGTGAGAAGAGTGTGAGAATGTAAGATCATGTCCCTAGATGTGACATCCACGACACAGTGAGCCACTCACAGGACAAGGACATTGAGGGGTGTGTAGTGTTGGATACAGTGAGTCTTCCCCAACACATCATTTCCTACATGATGTATGTCTTGCTCCCTCACATACTGCATCACAGATGAGGGCCTTCTTCACATTGCTTTGTGTGCTGCCATTCTGCATGTGAATGAGATGGCCAGGTCCTGTGTCCATCCTCATACCTAAATGCATTTCAATCCGATTATCTGATGCAAATGTCCTACGTGTCATGCTGTATGGCCTCTGCTCAAGGTTTCTGTACAGCTGTGCTAAGTGTTTGCATGCTCCTGTACTGAGACACAGTAGAACATGACCCAGTGTCCCTGAAACTTCCTCTTCTTGTCTCCCATGACTGCAGCTTAAAGTCCACCAGCGTAAGGCCTTATGGAGGGCCATTGCACGCAAGGTGCGGGCTCTGGGTGTCTCCAACTGACGGCACACACACTGTCACAAGAGGTGGGGTGACATCTGCCGGCTGAGCAAAAACGTGGCTGAGATGACGCTGGGGCTGCTCCCTCAGACTGGAAGGTTGTCGCGCAGGAGCATGACACCACTAATGGCCCGCATCTTGGCTGTGACACAGTCAGAGCTGGCTGGACGTTTGAGGGCCCTTTAGCAGCAAGTTGGGGGTGAGTATTCTGTGAAGGGTGACTTTGGGTGTGAGTGACTGCATGTATCCCAACCCTGCGCCAGTGTTGAGCTCTGTGATGTTTCTAGTGTGATGCAATGGCTTGTAAGTGGCCTCTGTGTTGAGTGCAGCTGCCATGCATTTTTGCTACATGTACTTCCTCATGTGTTTTAAATATTGGCCCTTGACATTGCAAGATGAGATGTAGCCTCATGCCATCTGTTGTATTATGGGTGTCATAGACATCACCGGGGAGTGAACAGCTGTGTTCCTCATCTTAGTGTGCTTTCGTCGGTGTGCAGTGCCTGACTTTGAATTTGTGAGAACTACACATCTGACAACAATGTGCAAGGGTCGTTGTGCTTCAAAGCACAACATGGTTGTCATCAGTAGCTCATGGCCATAGTATAAGGACATTCTGGAGTCAGTATCTGTGTTGTCCCCTTAAAGTGACTCCATATGTGACTGTGACAACATGTTGAGATGTACATCTATCTCATCTACAGGCACGTAAGTATGCTTACAGGAATCAGTATGTCAGGTAACAAGGAGGCACGGGCCAGCAATTTGGCAGTGTGAACGTCACATGGGTCATTAATGCCAATTATGCATGTTTCCATGCATCTTCAGACTTTTGCATAAAGCTTGCACATGCAGACTGCACAGGGTGGTGTGCAACATGGGGGTATCATATTCGAGTTTTTTGCTTTGGTTGCATATGATGTTTGTGAGTAGGGCACTATACTGAACCTACGTCTCTGTTTTTTGCAGCATCTACCAAGGGCACAGAAGGACAGGGGACGGACACCAGTGGTGAGGCATCTGGCACAACTGCTACACATGAGCTCACTGACACTGATGTGACCAGTGCCTCGGAGGGGGACAGGAGTGTCATGGAAGAATCACGCCCAGAAACACCAACCTCAACATCATCTGACTCTAGCAGTGACTCCTCGATGTTGGCGGGCACAGGGAGTGGGAAATCTGCCTCTTCTTCCATCACACATCGTCCTGTGCCCACCCTCCTGGCTACTACCACTAGTGCTGCCCGTTCCCGCAGCAGTAAGAAGGGTAGAGTGTCCTTCCCCCTAGGCACCGCTGCCCCTGTCTCCCCTGCTGCCCTCAGTGTTGAGGCGGTGGACCTTTTGTGCCAGCTGTGTGTGGGTCAGACTACTCTCCTGAATGCCTTCCAGGATCATGACAGGAAGTTGGCACAGGTAGTTGCCTTCATGGAGGGCATTCATTCTGACGTGGGTGGGCTGCACAGAACTGTCCAGTCTTTGTCCTCCACAGTGACGGCAGCCATTCAGCTGTCACAGGCTCAGAGTCCAGCTCCAGTCCCTACGGCAACCACCCTGCCAGTGGCAACATCTGACGAGAGTGACCACACACCACAGCCCTCAGGCTCCAAGTACTCAACACGCAGCACACAACAGCAGCACTCCAAGCGGCCCAGAGCACAGACACCATCCCCCAAACCAAAAACAGGCACACAGGAGCGCAAAGGCACTTCTGGTGACACTCAGGGGCATCAGGCCAAGAAGGAGGCCTCAGGCTCACATGCATCCAAATCACCCCCATCCAAGGACACTCCCGTCCCCAAACCTGCTCCCAAAGGCAAACAAACAGTTGCCCTGCCTGCTGTGAAGCTGGTGCCTGCAAAGAGTCCGCACAAACAGCTCTCTGAGGCAGATTCACCCACAACCTAAACTCCCACCCACACCCCTGCGAAGCTGGGACAGGAGAGCAATGTGGGGGGTTCACCTGGTCAACAGGGGATGGAGGGGAAAAGGCAAGTCCAGCCCAAGCGTAACACCAGATCCAGCAAATCCCCACAGAGAGAGCCACCTGCACCTGATGCACCTTTGGTTGTGAGTGAGGCTGTTGTGCCCGCCCCACTTCCCACTCCTACCAAGACAATTCTTACATATTGAATCCCCAAGAAGCGGAAAGGCAGCCCTCCACATTCTCCCTCAAACACTGTGTCTCACGGCAGCATGTCTCCGCCTCCCGGTGCCACACTGCCACCCGGTCCAAGCAGCCCTCCGGCTCACAAAGCCACTGATGCCTCTACCTCAGCTGGTCCTCTCTCTCCCAGGTCCAGTCCTCCAACTGGCCCCGACAATCAGCCACCTCCCAGTTCAACTGACAGCCAAGTGTGAGGCAAAGTCCCCCTCCCAAACCCATCGCTCCCACAGCGGTGCCTGGACTGCCTATTTGTATCCCCAGAGCTGTGCTGATTCCCATGGCAGTGTACGGTGTTACCCATTCCCTGTGCAGCTCCTCATGCACACATGTACATACTTTGAACTATGGACTGGCACTGGCCTTGCTGTTTGTCACTTTGGATGCCCATTCCCTGTGCAGGTTCTCATGCACACATGTACATACTTTGAACTATGGACTGGCCACTGGCCTTGCTGTTTGTCACTTTGGATGCCCATTCCCTGTGCAGGTTCTCATGCACACATGTACATACTTTGAACTATGGACTGGCCACTGGCCTTGCTGTATGTCACTTTGGATGCCCATTCCCTGTGCAGGTTCTCATGCACACATGTACGTACTTTG
The DNA here is from genome assembly GCA_963921515.1 of Calotriton arnoldi. Classification (NCBI taxonomy): domain Eukaryota; kingdom Metazoa; phylum Chordata; class Amphibia; order Caudata; family Salamandridae; genus Calotriton; species Calotriton arnoldi. The sequence continues at coordinate 608,257 of CAWUFW010008434.1, read as the reverse complement.
AACTATGGAATGGCCACTGGCCTTGTTGTTTGTCACTTTGGATGCCCATTCCCTGTGCAGGTTCTCATGCACACATGTACATACTTTGAACTATGGACTGGCCACTGGCCTTGCTGTTTGTCACTTTGGATGCCCATTCCCTGTGAGGGTTCTCATGCACACATGTACATACTTTGAACTATGCACTGGCCAATGGCCTTGCTGTTTTCTACTTTTGGTGCCTGTCTGAGTAATATGTAATAAAGACAGTTACTCCTGTTGTCTGCTTTGTCTGTGTCCTTGCTAAATAAGAGGTTTTATGTATGGGTATAGATTCATGTGACACATGCTCTGTATGACACTTCAACATTGCCAATTGGTTGTTTTACTTTTTCAGAGTTTGGCAGAGGTGACAGGCACTTTAGTTCTTCAAGACTGTGAGGCCTGAGGGTGCAATGATGGTTGTTTGTGATGATCTACTCTTATCCTAATCACTCTATGGTCAGGTTTGCTACATTGTACACATGTCATGTTTTGATGCAATACCACAACAGAGGTGATTTCTATCCACAGGATTACTTGCGGGGTGGCCATGGTCCATCATATCTGTGTGATCTTTCTTGATGTGTGAACAGCAGTGTTGATGTGTGGTCATCTTGGGTAGGCCTGTCTTCCTAGTCACACGGGGTACATTTGAATATGTGAACTTCAGTGGTCATACAGTGTGAATGGGCTGTCATTGTCAGTAGTGTTGATGTGTGTGTGCCCCTGCAATGCCAACTGCACACATGTATGATCCAGGTAATGAGTGCCTGTTTGTTTCAATTGTCTGCCATGTGCTTCAGATTGTAGGCACATGTAGGAGTTGTAGGTTGGGCACTGTGCAGTGTGTTGGTGTGTCCTTGCACTCCTGGCGGACACCTACTTGTTGTCGCTGCCAGTTGTGAGTATGCAGTGTGTGTGCCTGCCAAGTCTGTGTTGTGTTTTGTTGATCAGCCATGTGTCTTGTTACTGTTTGTGCTCACTGTGCAGACCTGCTCAGCCACACTGACATTATTTGTGAGTTTTCTCATGCATTGCTGTCACTTGACCCATTTTTGGATCCAGTATGGTATGTGGTATGTGGTATGTGTCCACTACTGACGTACACACCACTTCAATCTCATATCTTCCACCCCATGGCTTGCCAGTGTGAGCCTCCCCACCACTTCATAGTGTGACACTATGCTGTGTGGGGCTGAAATGTGTACAGGACCAAAATGCCACTCAGGACAGTTGCCCAAATTAGTTATGTGTTGTTTTCTTCAACTGTTTTGCAGTCATGGTTGCTCATGTGCAGTGCATATGTTTGAGCAGCACAGTCCTCTAGTCATGTTGTTTGCCCCTGGGTTTCCCTTAGTTGTGCATCTGTGGGTGATGGTTAAGCTGCATGTGTGTTTGCTGAGGTACTGCTACTCTTCCTGAGTGTGATGTTCTCTGTGTGCTGTGATGATTTGTGTTGTGGGAGTTCATGGTGTGGCACTCAGATATATGTGCTACTGGTTTGGTTGGTGTGCCCACAATGCTTGGTGTGCTTGCAGTGCTGTCAGTGTGAGTTGCCTTGTACTTGCCTGGTGTGCATCCCCCTGATGTCCAGCTGAGTTTGCTATGTGATGAATTGGTATGTGCATCTGTTGTGTTTTAGTTGTGGATGTATGCAGTGTTTGGCCTGTGTTGGCTCTTTCAACTGACAGATGCTATGTGTGTGTGATGTTCTATTTGCATGAGATTGTGTGTGAGTAAATGTTGCTGTGTGATACATGCAGATGTGTGTTGCAAGTGTAGTGTGCATTACATGTGTGTCTGGCACATGCAGCAAGGTGGATTCTTGTTCCTGAGCTTGTTTTAAGTGCACATTGGTGGTTTCTCCTCCTATTTTTGACCTGTCACTTGTCAGGATTGTGCATGTGCATCCTTGTGGTACAATGTGACACCATGTTCACTTGATGAGTGGTGTGGTGTCTCAGTCTGTGTCAGCTGATTGTCCCATTGATCCCAGTTATTGTTCATGTTTGTTTTTGGATGATGCGATTCTTGTTTGTGTTGGGGTATGGTGTCTGGGCATTGGCCCTGAGTGACAGTGTTGTGTACTCTTGTTCTGTCCGTGGTCACATTGCCTTTCCACTATTTGGCTGCACATGTCTCGGCTTGTTGGACTTCTGTGGATGTTGTTTGTGAGGTTTCTGTTTGGCTATTGTTTTTCTGTCAGCATTGGTTCAGGCATCCCTGAGTGCGGGTGTGAAATTTGTGGATGCACCACAGGGAGTGTGATTGGTTGTCATTGGACTCACAGGACATCATTTGGACCATTCTGTGTGTTTCTCACAGGTGTTGTGTGCTGCAGGTATGAGGTGGGTAGAGGAGGGGTATGTGTGAAGGTCCTACTTGTGTTTGACAGTCAAGGAGTGTGACAATGAGCCATGTGTGTTGTGCTGATGACATACACATGTCAAGTAAGTGGAGACAGATGTGTGGCTGGTCACTGTATGACTTCAGACACTTCCTATCATTCCTGTGCCTATGCATGGCCTGCCTTGATGTCTCCCTGAGTTGTTGCACAGAGGTCACTTTGGCTTAATTTCACTCACTGTGCCAGCCATGTCTGATTTGATGGCCTAAGGGTGGTGTGATATGTTCCTTCTCTTGCATGTGATGTACAGATGCTATGTGGCTTGCTCCATGGTTTTCCAGCACTGTCCACTTCACTTTTGGCTGGCCCATTTATTGTCCTCCATTGCTGCTGGCCTATGGTATGGGTATGTGGCTGGGTGTCAGTGTGGGGTGTTTGTGAGTGACTTGACAGGCAGTGTGAACAGTTCATTGGATGTTCATAGGCAGTGTGAGTCTTCATTTTGTGATCATACTCAGTTAGCTTCACAGGAGTGGAAGGTTGGTGTGAGGAGGAGGGTTGTCCAGCCCCTGAGCTTCTGTGCAGGGTGTTCCTCTTCACCCCCACCTTCCCAGTCAATCTCCCTTGTCCTTTGATGTGTGAGGGGCAAGGTCTGGCTACACCTGACAGATTAATTGTGCAGGGGGGCACAGGAGGAGCACACAGCATGTTCCCAAATGGGTGTGGGAAGAGTAGTGTGGGAAGGGTGAAGGTGGAGCCCTCTGAATCTTTGCGGACTGTCCATGCCTGGCGAAGGCCCTGCCTACTGCATTGTGCGTAGGTTTTCCCACATCTTCACCGCTGCGGTGACGTGACCGGGACATTGCTGTCTTTTTGTGGTTGATGGGTGACCCGGATGCGGAGGGGTGAGTTTCTGGCACGTGGGAGATGTCTGGGTACACTGGGGGATGTGTTCCTGTCCCCACCAGAGTGTCTAATGTGGACAGAAACCGTGTGTCAGCACAGGAGTTGTGTGTTGTGGTAGTGTGCGGAGTTGTGTATTTGCGTACCTGCGGCGTTGTCCGCGACAGTGCATTATTTGCTGGTAGTGGAGGAGGTACAGCACCGGAAGGGCTTGGAGAGCTGGAACCATTGCGATCAGGATGGGGTGGAGGGTACCAGGAGTCTGGTTTCGCGCTCCGCTGTCGTGCTTCCGCCATCTCTGGGTGGGTGGATTCTCCGCTGCGGTGTGATGGGCTGTTTGCGGCATTGTGATTTGTACGGCGGACGGAACGTCACTCCACATGGCTGTGAGTCTCTATTGGCTCCCTCCGCCGCGGTGGCGGGCGCAAAAATCTGACGGTTCATCTGACTCCGCAGCGGACGGAAAATAGGCTATGTTTGCCCATCATAATATGGCGGGCGGGAGGACCGCTGCTGGAGTGCGGAAAAAGGCATTTTCCGCCACTGCCAGCACCGCGGATGTGTTTCCGCCCGCCATCGTAATCGGGCCCTAAGTCATTTATGCCAGCAAGGGAAAACTAACCATCAATATGTTCTCATTGAGGCTGCACAAATCAACACAGAATCTAAGCGACCCATCAGATTTTTTGGTAATGACCACTGGAGATAGCCACTCAGCTGCCTCTAATGCTTATATCACTTTGTCCTCCAATAGTTGTTGTATTATTTCTCACTATTTTTCCTACTGCCATGGGGACCTTTCTGGCAATATGTTTAATGGGAGCTACATTTTTTTAAATTTGATCTCGTGCATCTAGTCTTTGGCTTCTCCTGATATATTCTTGAAGACTCCCTCATGTCGGGATAACATGCCCTACAAGTCATTTACATTAACAGCCATTACTTGGCTGTCAGCTATGGGATTTACCACTTTATGGAGGTCATATTGATGTCATCATCCCAAAATAAGCAGACCATTGGGAGCAACAGACACCTTTTTCTGTTGTCTGCCATCCTTTAAATTTGATCTGTGCAGTTAGAAACCCCATATCTCCTATGCCAACTTCTTGATATCCCTTCAAAATGACATCCATGGATACCAACTGTCCTCCAGGCTAAGTAGTATCAAACAACTGTTTTGGTAAAATGGTGCATAAGGAACATTTATTCACCATTAGCGACAATATTTTCCCATTAACTTCAAAGTCTGCTTTGGGGCGTGTTCTCCTCTTTCCGAGATCACTACTTCCCCCAGTACCTTCACAGTGTACCATCAGTACCTCATCATTTCCAACCATTATCTTCTTCTCTGCAGCTTTGCACATGCATGCAACATGTCCTTTCTTGCTGCACTTGCGGTAATCATTACTCAGTGCAAAATAATTCTTAGAATCTGCCAAGTGGCCGTTGCTGCCACACCTGTGGCAGACTCAAGATGAAGTCTTCCCTGGTGTATTTGCTGATGAGGAAATTCTTGTAGTATTTTTTCTGTTAGAGTTCCCACCTGAAGACTGAAATTTATTCTTTATCACATTAACCTTGTCACTATCATCACCCAATGCTGCTATATAGGAGACTTTGCTCTCCCCTTCTGTTTTCTTCCACTCACGCATGCACTTTTCAGATTTTTCAACCACCTTTGCAATGGCTAAAGCATCTTTCAAAGTGGGATTACTAGCAGTCCACAGCCTTTCCTGAATTTTCTTGCTGTTACACTGGACTATTAATTGATCCCTCATCATTTCCTCGGTCATCTGTCCGAATTGAAACTTTGCAGACAATTCTCTCAGTCTGGCCACAAAGTCAGCAATAGACTCAGCTGGTTGCTGAGGCTGTGTATAAAATTTATGATGATGAGTCACAACGTTGCAGTGCCGCTCCTTTATATACATCTTCCACTTCATCTCCTTGAGAAGGTATTTTAACACATGCTGGCTTTCTTTTCCTAAGGACACTAATAACAATGCTTTTGTTTTTTAAAGGAATTCTGGAGCCATCAAGGGCCAATAAATAATTTTCCAAGCAATCAATCCAGTCCACCCACTCTTTAGGAAGATCCCCTGGCAACATCAAGAAAGGAGGAGGCGTTACAATAGAAGCAGCTAAATCCATTGTAAATTGCTTGTTATTGATATGATGTTCTCGTATTTACCACGAGGTGGCAGTATGAGATATGTACTAAACAGCATAAGGCAGTCTAGTTGTTGCAAACAAGCTGTAACTAATTAGGGGTTTGTGTGCTGTGGGCCAATCACTGTAAATATCCTTCAAATGAAAACCAACAGGTGCGCTGCTCCTCCGAGGGCATTACCTTATTGCAAGAGCCTGGAAAATCAAAGCGGGGTGAGGGAGCGATGCCTGTCAAACAACATGAAGTGGTGCGGTAAACCTGGCCACACAGAGCCCATACAGCTACACATGCTGCTGTTCACGAGGCTTTACAGTGACATCTGGCCATACAGAGGCCATACAGCTGCTCTCACTACATGTGCTGTTGTTCATGAGACTTGTGAGTGCACGGGCCTCACACTTCATTTTGAATGTGGCAGCTTTGTTTTTGACACGATGTGTTGTTGTAGGTGCCTCGAACTTGCGAGTGGTATTAAGGCGATGCCTTGTCTCTTGTTGCCATCTCGTGCACTCGTACATTGCCCATACATAGTTAATTGGGCCGTAAATAGTTAATTAGGCATAAAATAGCCCAACAGCAGTTACCTGTTTGATGCAAAGGGTCGGCACAGTCAGCGTTCTCTCAGCTGAATACCACTATTTAAAGCTTGCCAATTTCACCTTGAGTCCTCGCAGTCAATCAAGTAGTGAAGCGCTGGGTGAAGTGCGGTCATGTTGTGGTCAACTGCTGTGCAATGGCAGTCTCTTTGAAATCATGAATCACTGCAGTTAGTGGCAGTCAGCTGATAAAGCTTAGGATCAGCTGTCCCTCTCACTGCTTCTCTGGATTCTCGTTTGGGGTTTCCTTATCTCTGGTACCTTTATTGCATCTGGCAGGATCAACGCCAAAATTGTAGTAAAGAAAGATGAGCCCTCACGCTGGATGGTCTTGAGAGTAGTTTATTGCATCAGAGATAGAAACCCCAAACCACAGTCATGCCAAGCACATCTAGCAACTGAACTGCCTGATTCAAATAATGGAACCCATATGTGTCACCATAGAAGAAACTCACAGCTTCAGCCTGGCTGATCTTCCCTAAGTACACTATAAAAACAGGCCAATAAAAAGGCAAGCATCTGAATTTTTGTGTGTTAAATACCAGTTCTGCTTGTTATGCCTCAGTTAAAAATAAAGAATCAGAGATGCTTACCACACCTGGCAAATACCTTATTCCAGGGTAATGATATTTTCCAGGTGTGTTATAGACTGAATCCTATTCCTCACAACTTGTAACCAGGACCTTAGGGATCGATTAGGAAGGCGGGCGGAGGCACATCCGCGGTGCTGGCAGGGGGGAAAATGCCCTTTTCTGCACTCCAGCAGCGGTCCTCCTGCCCGCCATATTACGATGGGCAAACATAGCCCATTTTCCGTCCGCTGCTTAGTCAGGTGAACAGCCAGATTTTTGCACCCGCCACCGCGGCGGAGTGAGCCAATAGGGAATCACCGCCGTGCGGAATGACGTTCCGTCCGCCGTACAAATCACGATGCCGCAAACAGCCCATCACACCGCAGTGGAGAATCCACCCACCCACAGACGGCGGAAGCACGACAGCAGAGCGCGAAACCAGACTCCCGGTCCCCTCCACCTGGTCCTGATCACAATGGATCCAGCACTCCAAGCCCTTCCGGTGCTGTACCTCCTCCACTACCAGCAAATAATGCACCGTCGCGGACAACGACACAGGTATGCAAATACACAACTCCGCACACAACCACAACACACAACTCTTGTGCTGACACACGGTTCCTGTCCACATCAGACACTCTGGTGGGGACAGGAACACATCCCCCAGTGTACCCACACATCACCCACCTGCCAGAAACTCACCCCTCCGCATCCGGGTCACCCATCAACCGCGAAATCACAGCAATGTCCCGGTCACGTCACCCCAGCGGTGAAGACGTGGGAAAACCCGCTCACAATGTAGTAGGCAGGGCCTTCGCCAGGCATGGGCAGTCCGCAAAGATTCACAGGGCTCCACCTTCACCCTTCCCACACTACTCATCCCACACCCATTTGAGAACATGCTGTGTGCCCCTCCTGTGCCCCCCATGCACAATTAAGCTGCCAGGTGCAGCTAGACCTTGTACCTCACACATCAAAGGACAAGGGCGATTGACTGGGAAGGTGGGGGTGAAGAGGAACACCCTGCACAGAAGCTCAGGGGCTGGACAACCCTCCTCCTCACACCAACCTTCCACCCCTGTGAAGCTAACTGAGTATGATCACAAAATGAAGACTCACACTACCTATGAACATCCAATGAACTGTTCACACTGCCTGTCAAGTCACTCACAACCACCCCCTCCCTGTTAAGATGGCTACCTACCTGTTAGGTGAAGGTGGGCAATGCAATGTCTGCCACTTGCTTCTGGGTGGGGTGGGGGGAGTGCTCCATCCTGCTGTGCTTTGGGACAAGGGGCCTGGTGGGAGTTGTAGTGCAGGCTTCCCAAACACAACCACCCCCTCCCTGTTAAGATGGCTACCTACCTGTTAGGTGAAGGTGGGCAATGCAATGTCTGCCACTTGCTTCTGGGTGGGGTGGGGGGAGTGCTCCATCCTGCTGTGCTTTGGGACAAGGGGGCCTGGTGGGAGTTGTAGTGCAGGCTTCCCAAACACAACCACCCCCTCCCTGTTAAGATGGCTACCTACCTGTTAGTTTGATGAGGGGAATGCAATGGCTGACACATGCTTCTGGGTGGGGTGGGGAGTGCTGCATCCTGGTGAGCTCTGGGACAAGGGGGCCTGGTGGGAGTTGTAGTGCAGGCTTCCC
>CAWUFW010008433.1:742500-888784 GCA_963921515.1 Calotriton arnoldi | reverse complement strand
ACACTGATAGGTATACCTCAGCTGTGCCTCCCTCTCCCCAGTCAAGTGCTCCAACTGGGCCTGACACACAGCCAGCTCCCAGTATAACTGACAGCCAAGTCTGAGTGTTGGTCGACCTCACACGCCTGTCTCTCACACAGCGTGGCCTGTGCTGCACATCGTCACACCCCAGACTGTGTTGCTGACCATGGTTAGGGTACAGTTGCAGACATTCCCTGTGCAGCTTCTCATGGACTCACTCTGCACTTTATCCTGCCCACTGGCCTTGCCGTTCACTGCTGTGTGCCCCCTGCCTGTGCAGCTTCTCATGGACTCACTCTGCACTTTGTCCTGCCCACTGGCCTTGCCGTTCACTGCTGTGTGCCCCCTGCCTGTGCAGCTTCTCATGGACTCGCTCTGCACTTTGTCCTGCCCACTGGCCTTGCCGTCCACTGCTGTGTGCCCCCTGCCTGTGCAGCTTCTCATGGACTCACTCTGCACTTTGTCCTGCCCACTGGCCTTGCCGTTCACTGCTGTGTGCCCCCTGCCTGTGCAGCTTCTCATGGACTCGCTCTGCTGCACTTTGTCCTGCCCACTGGCCTTGCCGTTCACTGCTGTGTGCCCCCTGCCTGTGCAGCTTCTCATGGACTCGCTCTGCACTTTGTCCTGCCCACTGGCCTTGCCGTTCACTGCTGTGTGCCCCCTGCCTGTGCAGCTTCTCATGCACTCACTCTGCACTTTGTCCTGCCCACTGGCCTTGCCGTTCACTGCTGTGTGCCCCCTGCCTGTGCAGCTTCTCATGGACTCGCTCTGCACTTTGTCCTGCCCACTGGCCTTGCCGTTCAGTGCTGTGTGCCCCCAGCCTGTGCAGCTTCTCATGGACTCACTCTGCACTTTGTCCTGCCCACTGGTTTTGCCGTTCACTGCTGTGTGCCCCCTGCCTGTGCAGCTTCTCATGGACTCACTCTGCACTTTGTCCTGCCCACTGGCCTTGCAGTTCACTGCTGTGTGCCCCCTGCCTGTGCAGCTTCTCATGGACATGCTCTGCACCTTGGACTGGCCACTGGCCTTGCTGTTTTGCCCCTGCCTGTGCAGCTTCTCATGGACATGCTCTGCACCTTGGACTGGCCACTGGCCTTGCTGTTTTGCCCCTGCCTGTGCAGCTTCTCATGGACATGCTCTGCACCTTGGACTGGCCACTGGCCTTGCTATTTTGCCCCTGCCTATGCAGCTTCTTATGGACATGCTCTGCACCTTGGACTGGCCACTGGCCTTGCTGTTTTGCCCCTGCCTGTGCAGCTTCTCATGGACATGCCCTGCATTTTGTGCCTTGCTATTATCTACTCTTGTTGCCTATCTGTGCATTTTGTGAATAAAGACAGTTGATCCTGTTGTATGTTTTGTCAGTGTCCTTACTGAATAAAGTTCTTTTGCTGTGTGTATATGGTTTACTGTGCCACATGCTGTGTGTGCCACTTCAACCTTGCCAATTTCTTTACTCACTTACTCTATTTTTTGCAGGGGTGAGGGACTTCAGTTTTTCCTGACCCTGATACTTGTGTGGGCAATGTATTAGATTTGAGGTGTGATGCAGTTGTCATTGTTTGTTCATGTTGGCTGTGTTGTACAGATGTCAAGTTGTGGTGCACTGCCATCTCAGAATGGGATTCTGTCCAGAGGATTGCAGGCATGCTGGCCAGGCTCATCATGTATGTGTGTTTGCTGTGGTACTGCTTCACTTCCTGTGTGTGATGTTGTCTTTGTGCTGTGCTGATTGTTGTTGTGTGGGTTCATGTTGTGTCACTCATTTCTGTGTGTGGCTGGTATGCTTGTTGTTCAGACACTGCTTGTTGTGCATGCAGTGCTGTGGGGGTATGTTGCCTTGTCATTGGCTGGTATGCATCCACTTATGTCCTGCTGTGTTTGCTATGTGCTCTTTTTTTGGCTGTGCATCTGTTGTTTGTTTGCAGTGGCTGTGTTTATCTGTGATGGTACACTTCTTGTCTGTGTTGTGGTATGTTGTGTGTGCTTTGTTCCTGACTGATGGGGTTGTGCACTCCTGTTGTGTCTGTGCTCCCATTGCCTTTCCACATTTTTGCTTCACCGGGCATGTCTGTTCTTGTTGTGGTTCTGTGTGTGGGTCTGTTGGGTTATGTGTTTGTCTGTTGTTTTTGTGCAGACATTGGTTCTGGCATCCCTGTGTGTATGTGATGTTTGTGGCTACCCCCAGGGAGTGTGACTGTTTGTCTGTGTATTGCCTGGACATTATTGCCACCCTTCTGTTTGTTTGACACTGGTGTTGTGTACTGCAGATGTGAGGGGGTATGTGTGTGGATTCCTACTAGTGTTTGACAGTCATGGAGTGTGTCAATGGGCCCTGTGTGTTGTGCTGCTGGAGTATTCCTGTGAAGTATTTGTATAAATATGTGTGGCTGTTCACAGTTTGACTTCAGGGCCTTCATTTCATCCTTGTGCCTCTACATGTGTTGCCTTGCTGTTTCCTTGGGTTGTTGCACTGTGCTGTCTGTGGTTTGACTTCAATCACTATGCAAGCAGTGTGTGATTAGGTGGGCTGGGGGTGTTGTTCTATGTTCCTTGTCTTGCATGTGCTGTACACATGCTTGGTGGTTGTCTCCTTGGCCTTCCATTTGTGTGCACCTCACTTTGGCTTTCCTGTTTTGTGTGCTCCATTGCTGGTGTCATGTGGTCTGTGTATGTGTCTGTGTGTCAGTGTGGGGTATGTGTGTTTGACTTGGCAGGCTGTGTGTCCAGTGAGATGTTTGTTCCTTGTATGTGCCCATTTCATGCTTGTACTGAGTTTACTTGCTATTGGTGTGGTGTTGTTGTGGTGTGTGTGTGTAGGCCTGGCCCTGTGCTTCTGTGCTGTGTGTTCCTGTGCAGCAACTCCTGCTGTGGCTGTGTCCCTATTTGTTTTGTGTGTGGTGCAGGGTGTGGTGTCACCTGGCTTGTTGTTGTGCATGGGCGTGCACAGGTGTGGCACATGGCATGTCCCTTCAGTGGGGGGCTAGTGTGTGAGGGTGGAGTAGTGGCCCTGTGGTCTTTGTGCCCTGCCCATGCCTGGTGCTGGCCCAGCCTTCTGCATTGTGCGCATGTATTCCCTTGTCTTCACCGCTGTGGTGACGTGGCCGTGACATTGCCGCACGATCGCGGTCGATGTGTGACCTGGATGCGGAGGGGTGTATTGGTGGCAGGTGGGTCATGTGTGTGTGCACTTGGGGATGTGTTCCTATCCCCACCAGGGTATCTGATGTGGTTAGGGACCCTGTGCCAGTCCATGGTTTGTGTTTTGTGGTTGTGTGTGGGGTTGTGTAATTGCGTACCTGCGGCGGCGTCCGCGACAGTCCATTATTTGCAGGTGATGTATCAGGTACAGCACTGGGAAAACGTGGAGTGCTGGGTCCTTGGCGGTCGTGTCCGGGCGCTGTGGGCCGGGTCTCTGGTTTCGCGCTCCGCTGTCGAGTTTCCGCCGTGTAGGATTGGCCGGTTTCTCTGCTGCGGTGCGACTGTTTTTTTGGAGCATCCTAATTTGTGGACCGGAGCGGACGTCACTCCGCACGGTGGTGTGTCTCCATTGGCTCCCACCGCCGCGCTTGCGGGCGCACTTTGATGGCGGTTCGCGTCGCATGGCAGCGGACGGGAAATGGTCTATGTTTGGCCATTCTAATATGGCGGACGTGATTCCCGCTGCTCGCGGGCGGAAAAATGCATTTTTCCGCACCGCCAGCACCGCGGTGGTGCCACCGCCCGACATCCTAATAGACCCCTATGTATTGTAAGCAGCCTTTTATTATTAAACAGATTTGTCTTAGCATGACAATTTTTTACATAACGTAGAAGAGTCTGTGCACCAGATACTAACCTATGTACATGTGCTTCATTTGCTTCAGAAGATGGGCTAGCTGTACAGTTTTCACCACAGTATGAAGGCTGCAGGTAGTATAATCTTTAGCTTCTTCAGACCTTGGTTATTTTAGGCAAATAGAATCTTTTTTAACAAGTGTTGCATAGAGTGTACCCTGTAAAAGCCCTAGCAGCGTCTGCAGGCAGAGACGTTCAAATTGCATGCTGTCCCCTCACAGGATTGGAAAAGAGTTACACTGCACATGGCAGTCTCAGGCACTATAGCGTGTGGAAGGTGGGTAGACAAGACAGAACTCGTTGTCTCTCGTTTATTTTACTTCATTATCATATAAACTGCATGAGTAGTTCAGCATTAGCACATATGGAGTCCCAGGACAAATGCACAGCCTTTGAATATAACAGGCAACAGAAGTGTTTTTCTTGGACCCCACAAGCCTCCAGTGATGTACCGTTGTGGTTCCAACACTGAATCACTACTGGATGCCGGGGACCTCCACCTAAGCAACTTCTTTGACTTGAAAATCAAAACAGTACACAATAATACAGACACAAGTGTATATCAAATAGATAAACAAATTATGAAATATTTTATGAAATTCACAAACCAAAACATGCAAAAATAATTTTTTTATTTTCAATAGAAGGTTAGAGTGTTTTAAAATGTAGTTTTATTTCTAAAAGATGAAGCGATATGCTGGATGCTGGCATAATATTTTGGGGCCGATTCCGATCTTGGTCGGAGGCGCACCCAATACCATTCGGTCGGGAAAAAAGCCATGCGAATGCCTGTTTCCCGACCGATCCGTACAGCATACCGAACGAGTAAGTACGATGCGCACAACAGCACAGAATCCGGCCGAGTCGTACTCACCCAATCCAGGTCCTGTCCTCCGACCGAGGCGAATCCAGAAACGCAGAATCGAGTCGCACGGAAGCCAAAATGCAGCCCCGTCCGGCCGAACAAGTACGATGCGCTTTCCGTACGCGCCGAACCCGTCGCTACGCACGGCACGTCAAAGCATCCGGGAGAGGCGCACATAAGCTCCGATTCGCGCCACAACACGATCCACGGCTACGAGGCGAACACGCCAGCGACGAGGACGACGCGAAGCGACGAGGACGACGCAAAGCAACGAGAAAGACGAACGACACGAACCAACCATGAATCCCTTCGTCCCGATCATACCAATATTCTACATTTACTACCGGAACAGGCACGGACGCGTACGGCGCAGAAGGTAAGTCAGACACCAACCACAAAACACATACAACACGTACACGACACATCACACACACACAGAGGGATGCAGAATTTACTTACACCAGCAGCAGCAGCACCATAGGGGCGGGATGCCCATCACCAATGCCACATATGCACACAGGGGCCTGAATGCGCACCACCACCCCTACCCAGGGGGGCCGGATGCCAACCACCACTACCACCCTTAGCCAGGGGGTGCCAGATGCCCACCACCACTACCACCCTTACCCAGGGGGGCTGGATGCCTACCACTATTACCAACCTTAGCCATGGGGGTGCCAGATGCCTACCACTACTACCACCCTTACCCAGGGGGGGCTGGATGCCTACCACTACTACCACCCTTACCCAGGGGGGGCTGGATGCCTACCACTACTACCACCCTTAGCCATGGGGGTGCCAGATGCCTACCACTACTACCACCCTAAGCCAGGGGGGCTGGATGCCTACCACCACTACCACCCTTAGCCATGGGGGTGCCAGATACCTACCACTACTACCACCCTTACCCAGGGGGGGCTGGATGCCTACCACTACTACCACCCTTAGCCATGGGGGTGCCAGATGCCTACCACTACTACCACCATAAGCCAGGGGGCTGGATGCCTACCACTACTACCACCCTTAGCCAGGGGGTGCCAGATGCCTACCACCACTACCACCCTTACCCAGGGGGGCTGGATGCCTACCACTACTACCACCCTTACCCAGGGGTTCCAGATGCCTACCACTACTACCACCCTTACCCAGGGGGGCTGGATGCCTACCACTACTACCACCCTTACCCAGGAGGGGCTGGATGCCTACCACTACTACCACCCTTAGCCATGGGGGTGCCAGGTGCCTACCACTATTACCACCCTAAGCCAGGGGGGCTGGATGCCTACCACTACTACCACCCTTAGCCAGGGGGGTGCCAGATGCCTACCACCACTACCACCCTTACCCAGGGGGGGCTGGATGCCTACCACTACTACCACCCTTAGCCATGGGGGTGCCAGATGCCTACCACTACTACCACCCTTACCCAGGGGGGGCTGGATGCCTACCACTACTACCACCCTTACCCAGGGGGGCTGGATGCCTACCACTACTACCACCCTTAGCCATGGGGGTGCCAGATGCCTACCACTACTACCACCCTAAGCCAGGGGGCTGGATGCCTACCACTACTACCACCCTTAGCCAGGGGGTGCCAGATGCCTACCACCACTACCACCCTTACCCAGGGGGGCCGGATGCCTACCACTACTACCACCCTTACCCAGGGGGTGCCAGATGCCTACCACTACTACCACCCTTACCCAGGGGGCTGGATGCCTACCACTACTACCACCCTTAGCCAGGGGGTGCCAGATGCCTACCACTACTACCACCCTTACCCAGGGGGCTGGATGCCTGTCACTACTACCACCTCTACCCATGGGGGGCTGGATGCCTACCACCAACACCACCCCCACTCATAGGATGGACAATGCATGACACAACCAGCACACCACAACCTAGGGAATGCAAGAAAAAGACATCCCCCCAACACCATGACAAGCGTGTGTAGACTGTGTCAAATGCCTACAACACTGAACATGACTTTGAACATACAATGTGACCCCCTATCACATGTGCCACACATATATGTGTGTGGCCCCCACAATGCAAGCAGGCCATGACCATTGTGGCAATGGGGTCCAAACCCCCATCATCACAGTGACCAAAATGTAAGTGTGGGGCCCATAGCTGAAGCACATTTTGAACATTGTGGCAATAGGGTCCAAACCCCCATCATCACAGTGACCAAAATGTAAGTGTTGACAAAGAAAAAGCTGCAACTGCCAAACTGCATGGATGATTCCTGGTCACAGAACATAAAACACATCAGTGGCAAAGTAGTGCATGTGTCCCATTGCAACATAAATTGGGGGAGGCAAATACTGCAGTGCAAATAACACATACCTTTGGCCATGTGCAGACAAACAACACCCATGGGGGCTGACACTGTCAACATTCATCAATGACACAATGACAGAAGTGACCATCACAATGCAGATCCTCATATCTGCACCAATGGACACACAAATGTAGATATCCTGTGGAGACTGTAGATGTCAGGTGAACAAATACCATACCATGGCAGGAATGGGACATACAAACCATGATCATTGTGCTGACGGATGACCTAGGAGTCCCAGGGACAGCAGGGGTAAGCCACCAAACAACATACAGCCAATGGCACACTAAAGATATGCCAATGCAGTGGTGCAAATGCACAAACACAAACAGGCAGACTCACACTGCATATCAAACACCACAGGTGAGGGGGGTGGTGTGCCAGTGTCCCCAGGCAAACACACAACACACGAGGAGGCCTGAATCCCCATTACACAGATGTCAACACAGTGCCACACAAAAGTAACTCATGTATCGGATTCCCCTATGTGGGCAATCAGGCATCGTTAGATGAGAGGGAGCCCAAATCACAAATGTCACACAAGCTTGTAGGAACAGCAAATAAAACAGCAAGAGACAGACCCACCACAGCACTACCCCCAGGGAGGCCACATTGTGGTAACATTGGCCTGCATGATAATCCCACTGTGATGACAAAGGTAGATGTCGTACACACTGTGAACCACAGTCATGTGTCCTGAGCAACAAACTACCATCACACCTACACAAGCACAAATCAATCAGCACGGCCAGTAAGCCAAGGCCAACATGGAGGCAGGGGCCTAGCCGGGCAACAACTCTCATCTGCACACACTCAACACCACACCCCTCGACCTCCAACAATGTGCAGCAGTGAAGCACACATGCACTGGTGACATTGCACATGCACCCATGACTATTCCAGGGTGGTGGGTGGGAACCAAGGTGCAGAAACACATCACACATGGCCACTCAACAAGACTCCTGAATGTCTGACACACTGCACACTACGCTGTACATGGACATGACGGCAATACCACACCAACCAATGGGATCCCAGCCACAGTCACACACCAATGAAGAAGCCAAGGTCACCCACAAAGAACACACATAGACAACAACCAACATTGCAGCCCGGACCCTGAGGAGTGCCAGCAGTCACACACACAACGTGTCACAATCACTGAAAGATAACACAAACTGGAAATCACATGACAGGGGCAAACAACAAGTGCCAAGGGAAACCTGACTGTGACCCATCTGCGTCTGCACACAAACTCAGCACTGACAGCAAACACACCTATGGGTGACACCCTGATGACCAGTAATGTGCCATGCACCCACATCACAGAGAACCCAGGGAGAAGACTTTGGGGGAACATAGGTCAACTCAGCAAGCATCACAAACAGGTACAACACTAGGGATCACAGCATGCACAGCTAAACGGAAGTGAACACACAGACATGCTCATACAACACACACCTTGGGCGCAGGCAATGTCACAGGAGTACACACTGCCATGAGGGGACTCCACTCCTGTGTGAGGAAAGCTGTGCCATATGTTGCCTCAGTAGGGCCCCATCATGTCAGCTGAGCACTTGGTCACACAATCAACAATTAGCACCAAATGAAGGCTCCCGTCACATCAGCCTGGTCATGGAAGTGCCAACGAAATCATCAGCACAGATCCAACACACTTGTATAGCAATGTTGCACTGACAACACAGATGAGTCCTTCCCCATTGATGCCCAAACCTGCATGTCCAGTGGAGATGGCCACACGGTCAGGGAAGTAGACAAATTGAACAATGGCAGGCACAACAGATGTGCAGGGGTGGAAGCCACAGATGTGAATTTGCTAATGTAAGTAGGAAATCCCATTGCCAAATACTGAACACATGACACCCTCAGATGCTGCTATGGATGACATGGATACACCACAGGATAGGACACATTCCCCCTGGACCACATGGGTTCCTGCACAGTAACACTTCATTAACATGAGACCAAATATCACCATCACTGCAGCAAGGGCATGGTTAGCATCATCAACAACATGTACATCAGAAGCATAAGCACTAGAGAACAGAAAGTTGCTTTATTCAGCATATGTGTGAATTGAAAACTGAAAGTCCAGAAAAACACAAAGGCCAATGGCCAGTCCATTGTCAAAGTCCAAACAGGGTGACAGTGGCAGATGTCACCCTACGCATGCCTGCACTGCACAAAACCAGGGACAATCCACTAGGAGGGGCAACCGGGGGGCAGGCCAGGCACCGCAGGGACAGGATCAGGGCTCACCAGGAGGAAGCAGGGAAGGGGTGGTGGGTGCTGGAGAGCCACTGACAACTGCAGTGGAGGTGTCTGACATGGTGTGTGCCGGCACAACTGGGGGGCATGACTCAGATGTTGTGGGTGCCGGCACGACTGCAGTGGACCCTGCAGATGGAGTGGACAGGTCCGCCACTGCAGTGCCCAAGTCAGACAGGGTGGTAGTGGACTCCACTGCAGTGCCTACCACCAGGGGAGGAGAATGGGGAACAGGCAAGGTGGGCTGGACAGAGGGGAGGACACCCTCACCACATCAGTGGCACAGACAAGCGCAGCGGGGGTGTGGTGCCGGGAGAGCAAGTGGCAGGGGGAGAAGGCCGGATCCTCTTGGGGATGGTATATCTGTGGGTGGGGGAACATGGGGCAGGGTGTGGTGGGGGCACCTGTGGAGTGGGGGCCTGAGGGATGGAGGAAGGAGACCTGGTGCCTGAGCTGCAGGGCGGCGGCGGGGTCTTGCTCTTACGACTCCGGGGGACTTGCGGGTGGGGGCCTCAGTCTGTCTGCGCCTGGGGGAGGGTGTCCGGGGGCGAGGGGCACTCTGCTCCGTGTGGGTGGGCTTCCTCTTCCCCCTGAATGCTGTATCAGCTGGATCGGAGGGGAAGAGGCCGAGGTCACTGAGGAAGAGCCGCTGGGTCTTTGGGGTTGCAGGTGAGGCAAGGGAGGGTGCTTTGGAGGGAGAGACAACTGAAAACTGCGCAGTGCTCGTGGATGCGTGTGTGTGTTCCAGGGCCCCATCCCCTGTGAGTCTGGTTTCAGTCCCCTGACTGTGCGTGCGTGTGCGTTTTGTTTGTGGCGTGTGTGTCTGTGTGCTGGACGTGTGTGTGCTGGTGTGTGCCTGTGCCGGTGTGTGTGTGCTTGGGACGGGTAAGGTGCTGGGGAGTGTGGATGGAGCAGAGGCAGGAGGGGTGAGGGACTGTCTGAGGAGGGACACTGCTGCCGTCAGGGAGGAGTCCATGGACCTATTGCCCCTCTGTAGGTCAGACATGCCCGATGAGATGCCCTCCATGAACGACACCAGCTGAGTCAACAGAGCGGTGTGCGCATGGAGGACACTCAGCATGGCTGTCTGCCCTACATGGAGCTGGCGAAGGAGGTACACAGACCCCTCACTCAGGGCAGCAGGGGACACAGGGGCAGGGGGTGCGGTGCCTGGCCCAAAGGAGACACGCTCCCGAACATGGGAGCCTCCACGGACCTGGGGAATGGGAGCCGATGGGAGGGCGGTGGGGGTGCTGGTGGTGGCGGGGACAGCAACACTAGCTGGGGTGTGGTGGCTGCTGACACCCGCCTCCATAAGGGAGTCATCCTCCGAGTTGCTCTGGTCCTCAGCTGAGGTGGATGGTGCTGAGGACTCCTCGGTGTGGCTCCCCTCGCCCTCCGTGCCACTGGGTCCCTCCGACCACTCCTCGGCTGCTGACCCAGTCTGGCTCTCCGGCTCCTCCTGGTCCGTGGAGCTGTCCCCTTCCGTGGCAGTGGATGTATCTGCAAACAATGGGGAAACAGACAGACATCAGTCACCTGCACCAAACGCACAGACCACTGTGAGCACAGCACATTACAGAGCAAGCCCTGGCATCATTAGTTGAACATTGCTAAAAGTGCCCTAACTGAACAGGAGAAGCCAATTGTCAGTCTGATGCCAACCATGGCACTCACATCCCACATGGCCTTGCACCCATCTGGCTGGTGTCTGTTGGATAGCAACACCCCAGTGTGGACACATGCACCACCTACACAGTAGTTGGACAGTGCAGAGGACACGGTGTAGCATGTGGACATGCACACATCACAACTCTTGCCACTGAGTCAGTACAGGTTTCCGGATGAAAGGGATGCCCAGAGTCAAATAGGAAATGCATGTGATGCATACCAGCGACAGACACCATGATGCACCCATGTCCTGATAGCCATCGCCACAATGGTGTGCATGTAGCACATGTCACTCCCCTGCAGGATCACCAATAAGTAGACACATGCCATGGCGGAGGCATGACTGCTAAGTCATACATCACTGTCTCAGTGATGTATGACTTGGCAGCCAGACAAAAACACTCTGCACTGTGTCACAATAGTAGGTCATGGGGAATGCAAGTCCTGGAGCTGCACAAGTGCACATGTACATCCCCCACACAACACATCATCTTAACCCTCATCTGTCCAGGTCATACCGATTGGACATATGGGAGACCTGTGACACTACCCTCTGAACCTGAGCCCCTCACAATCTGCTGTGAATGGGAAACAGCTGCCTGAACTTCACATTCGCATACCCCAGTCTGCACGGGCAGCTGATCAAACACCTATGTGACACACAAGTATCGTCTCCTATGGTCACATCTCCAGTGGCATGCTGAGCCCCTACCGAGAAACACCCCAGCAGTCCTGGCAACAAATCCACAGCACACTGACACAGAGGCAGACACCTGAGGGGTCAAATCACTGCGCACAATGTGTCAGCTGATACACGGGAGTGGGAGTACAGAGTGCATTGCATGGCCTGGAGTAGGCATGACTGTCCTGCCCCACATGAATGAGGGATGAGCCCTGGACAGTGGATAGCTGGCTATGTATGTGTGACACACGTAATCTGCACACTCCTGGGGCCCAAACATTGTTCCCACCCGCTGAATGGGCGTGTGCCACATACCCCAGGCACATGTGGTGGCTCAGCTCAGCAAGTGGACCGCATATCAAAGCAACATGCAGATTACATGTCCGAACACAGGCGTTGTGTGAACAATGGACCCACCCATGATGCCCACAACAGAGTTAGGGAAACAGATGCTGTCCCCCACCTTTAGTGAAGCAAACTGCAAGGACACAGTCCCAAGTGACACAATTCCCTGAATGTAAGGGCCACACCTGGGTATCAGATGAGGAGTGGGCAGTGCACAATAGAGGGACATGGCTCCTGGACAACATGACTGCTGTACTGTGGCAGTTGAACCAGGCCAGAGGAGGGCACATAGCATGTAATACAGAGTTCACAGTGCAGTCTTTGACTCACCCCTCCTTGCTGCTGTCTGGCCTTCAGCTGCCCATCCAGGTCTGGAAACACCACCGCCAGGATCTGGAGCATGTGGGGGTCAGGGTCCGTGTTCCGCCCCTCCTGCGAGGAGGCGACAGCTTCAGCTGGACCCGTGCAATCCTCCGGGTCCAGCCCCGAAGGTCCTGCCACCTCTTCTGGCAGTTGCGGATCCGGCGCTTGTAGACCCCCACGGACCGGACAGCCCGGACGATGTCCTTCCAGATCTCCTGCTTCCGATGGGCATTAACCTGTCAGGATGACAAAGTGAAAAGGCCATTACTACACATGCAACATATCCGTGCATGACACAGTTGTATATACATGTCTCAATCACAGGGGCACATGATGTACACAGGCAGTGCAACGCTGCCCATGGACAGTTTGCCAGAAGTCACTACATGGTATCATTGCATGGGAAGTAAAACCTTGTTCAAATGCACTGTCACTGCACCATACCTGTCCAGTGCATGTCACTACACACTATGGGGGTGACAACTACTCAGTGAGCCTGCTAGCCAGTGGCGTGCAGACTTTCAGCCTTGCTAGTCAGACAAAATGCACATTCAGAAAGGCAGTGCACAGAACACTCACCTGCTCCCCTGGTGTCCCATACAGCTTGCTGTACTGTGGAAGTAGGCTGTCCAGCAGGGCCTGGTTCTCCTCAAGGCTGAAGGCTGGGGCTCTCTCCACAGTACGTGCCATTGCAGGGTCCAGAGGGGGCAGAGACAGCAGCAGTGCAGTGGCAGATGTCGTCCTGGAGCATGTAGTGCAGGCAAGTGAGCTCTCAGGGGAACAGCCAGCAATATATATGTGCTGGAGAGGCAGATACTGTCCCATGTGTCCAAAGTGATAGGTCCAAGTCGTTTGCATCTTCTGAATCTGGCCAATCCATGGAATAGCAGCACCAATACACACCCACAGCATCCTTCAAATCTTCAACTTCATGACATACATGATTTTGCAACATTGTTGTGGGTGACCAACTGAATTTCCAGCAACCGACTCGTTCGAATTTCGAAAACGCGTCCGTTGCCAGGCTAGGCCATTGTCAATGGGTGCGCACCGATCGGTCCATTGCTGATCAACGCGTACAGGGGTACAACGCGTACCCACACACATTGAATGCAATGGGCCGGCCGGGGCACCGATCGGTCCATTGCGGTACAACGCGTACAGAGGTACAACGCGTACCCGCACACATTGAATGCAATGGGCCGGCCGGGGCACCGATCGGTCCATTGCTGATCAACGCGTACAGGGGTACAGCGCGTACCCGCACACATTGAATGCAATGGGCCGGCCGGGGCACCGATCGGTCCATTGCGGTACAACGCGTACAGGGTACAACACGTACCCGCACACATTGAATGCAATGGGCCGGCCGGGGGCACCGATCGGTCCATTGCTGATCAACGCGTACAGGGGTACAACGCGTACCCGCACACATTGAATGCAATGGGCCGGCCGGGGCACCGATCGGTCCATTGCGGTACAACGCGTACAGGGGTACAACGCGTACCCGCACACATTGAATGCAATGGGCCGGCCAGGGGCACCGATCGGTCCATTGCGGTACTAACGCGTACAGGGGTACAACGCGTACCCGCACACATTGAATGCAATGGGCCGGCCGGGGCACCGATCGGTCCATTGCTGATCAACGCGTACAGGGGTACAACGCGTACCCGCACACATTGAATGCAATGGGCCGGCCGGGGGCACCGATCGGTCCATTGCGGTACAACGCGTACAGGGGTACAACGCGTACCTGCACACATTGAATGCAATGGGCCGGCCGGGGGCACCGATCGGTCCATTGCTGATCAACGCGTACAGGGGTACAACGCGTACCTGAACACATTGAATGCAATGGGCCGGCCGGGGGCACCGATCGGTCCATTGCTGTTCAACGCATCCCTGTACAAGTGACTGGCATATGTCACCATGCCTGTCTCAGATGAACATATGCCAGCCACAGATAGCTCCCAGGGAGTGAGGGGCACACCTACAACACAACAGCCTGTCCAAACTGTATCATAAGGCATGTAAGGCTGCATTTCCTATTGTGTGTATGTTGGTGTACATGTTGTCCTGTGGGTGTCACCTGGGGGCATCCACCCCCAGGCTGTGCACGTGTTCATGGGGATAGGATCCTGGGTGTTACGTGTACATGACCACTGTGATGTGCAACTGTTCATATCTGTGCATGTGCCATGGTCCCATTTCACGGTGGTGTATGTGTATGTCATGTCACATACCCCGTGAGTCCCATGTGGGACGGTATGTTTGAGCCAGGGTGTCCCAGTGGCACAATAGTGATGGTCCTCCACAGTCTGTGTGCATGTAGTGTTTACAATGTCTCTGATTTCATGTGCACAATGGGAGACAGTCTCCACATCCACGTTGTGTGTGCATGGACTTTGATGTTGTGCGTGTGTGTGTCACAGACGTCCATGTCTGTCCTGCAGTGGCAAGTGGGACCACTACCTGTGGGGGTCATGGTTGTTTTGCTCTGGTGTATACCTGATACTCCATGTAATGCCAGTGTCCATGTGGCAATACAGGGTCCCTGGGAATGTACCTGTCGTTGAGCTGTGATGCCTGGGGCACATCTGTCCTCACATGTCACTGTGGGGGGTGATTGTGACACTGCAGCAGGAGATGGGAACTGTGACACGGCCTCATGATATCCAATGGGCCAACCTGGAACTTATTGATGCCACTTGTTGAACCGTGATGACAGATGTTGGCCATGTATGTACCATACATGTCCTTACGGAACTGCACACTTCATGTAGTTGTGCCTCATAATGATGTATGTTGTGATATTGAGTGTGTTCAATGCCGCATATGTGGGGTGACTGACAATCTTGCTTTCTTCTCCTCTGCACTGCAGGGCTCCTGCTGTCCATCGACCATTCCCAGACCTGGCAACGATGGTGGAACGGGACAGCATCCGACGGTACCGCTTCACCAGGCAGCTGATTGAGGATTTGGCAGTGCAGTTGGCCCCACATTTGCAGCCTGGCCGGCCGTATCCTACAGCGCTGACCCCCAAGGTGAAGGTGATGGCAGCCCTACACTTCTTTGCCACCGGTACCTTCCAACATACTGTGGCGACTGCTGGTGGGATGTCACAGACCATGTTGAGCCGTGTGCTCCGCGATGTTTTGGAGGCAATGTTGCTATTCCTGAACCGGTACATCTATTTCCCTAGACTGCAACGACTCACTGACGTGAAGAGTGACTTCTATGCCCTGGGGAGGATGCCGCATGTCATTGGCTCCATTGATGGGACACATGTGGCTTTGGTACCACCACAGGCCCAGGAGCAGGCCTACCGTAACCGCAAGCACTACCACTCAGTCAATGCACTGGTGGTGTGTCTTGCAGATATGACCATCACACACGTGTGTGCCCGTTTCCCTGGTTCAGCACACGATGCCTTTGTGATGAGGAGTAGTCGCATCCCGAGGATGATGGCACAGATGCAGAACCAGCGTGCCTGGCTTATCGGTGTGTACTGACTTTGTGCCATTGTGTGTGATCTGATCTGTAGTATTCCGCCCACTTTTCCAAGTCAGCTAATGTGCACTTGTCTGTCCGTAGGTGACTCGGGATACCCCAACATGCCGTGGTTGCTGACACCCCTCAGGAACCCTGTGACACCAGCCCAGATGCGCTACAATGAGGCACATGGTCGGACCAGGAGAGTGATTGAGCAGACATTTGGTCTCCTGAAGAGCCGCTTCCGCTGCCTGGACAAGACAGGAGGGTCCCTCCCATATGCCCCAGCGAAAGTGTGCAAGATTATCATCGTCTGCTGCATGCTCCACAACCTGGCAGTGCGGAAGGAGTTGCCTCTCATCCAGGATGACAATGACCAACATCCGCCACCTGTGGAGGATCCTGGCCTGGACCACGATGCCAGTGATGATGATGATGATGAGGGTGATGTCCGCACACAGCTCATCACCAACTTCTTTAGCTGAATGTGAGTATCCTGAGGTGTCATGTCAATGATGTGAGTTGGCATGATATGTGTAGGTGGTGCTCTGGTGCTGTTGGAGTGTGTCCATGGGCTACTTGACTGGATGTGTGTAGCGATGTGTGCTTACAGGTGGTCTGTACTCCCCAACTGTGTTGACATGCTAACTTGGTTCTGGGTGGGTATCTTGTAACAAGTATTGTGCATGAGTTTTGCTGTTCTGTCCTGTTCTCCATTGCTTTTGACTGTGTGTCATTTCTGTCCTTCACAGGGTACTTTCAGATTCGTTTGGTCAACTGTGTCCACCGACGACGTGATTGTACTTCCAGGGTGGTAGCTGTTGTGTCCCTACAGGTGATGTGCGCAACACCCATGGACTTCCTTCCTTCTACAGTTGTTGACTGTGTGCCCGCTGCTAGGTGGGATTACCTTGCATCTGTAGTGGTTACGACATGTTGCAACTGTGTAATAAACCTGTGCTTCACTTTGTGATGTGCGTTGTCTGTGGTCACACATTTGACTGCCATTTGCTTACTGCACCTGTGGGCTACTTGACTACAACTGGGAATAGGTGTGGTGTCTGTGCATTGCACCGTCTTCCCTGGCAACATCAGTGTAGGCAATGAGTCAGATGGCCTAGGTGTGTATGTGTTGTGTAGCCCTGGTGGTGTGTCTCCCTCATATGTGTCACGTTGCCTTTACTCACATGCCTGTGTTGTACTTGCTGTTGCAGTTCGCATACACAGTGTAATTTTGCAGTTCATCATCCCCATGACAGCACCCACGTTGGAATCACAACAGAGGCAAGTATGGTGTATTAGTGTGTTTATTGTGATACATTTGTGTGAATAGTGCATAGGATGGTTAGTGCTGTACATATATCTTGCAATCAGAAGTTCCTAGGTGAATTGAAAGTCCTGGTAGACAAAATCCCCAGTATCGGGGCCACAGTTGTCTGAGACATTGGTCCAACTTGTACTCCCCATGTAATGTGTGGGAGTTGTGTTGCCGTCAACAAGGTGAACAGTTTGTGCACAAAGGTGAACATCCAGAACAGGTTCAGGCTTCCTGGGAGTTGCACTTGGCCATCGGCCTCTCACTTGCCCCTCCTCGGACGACCCCTCTTCTTTGGGGGGGGGCCCTCAAGTACAGGCTGCTGCGGTGCAGGGGACTCTCCGCCAGAGTCATCCTCCCTCCCTGTGGCAGTTGCAGTTTGTTCAGCACCAGATGTTGTTGGCACACAGGGAGGTGTAGACTGGTTGTTGCTCATCTGGCGGAGGCATTGTAAAATGTCCCTGTGCACCGCCGTCATCTCTTGCAGTGCGTCCCACTTGGACTCCACGCGGGACATGTGTGAGTCCAAGCGGGCATGATGGGCAGCCTGCTGCTGTTTCATGTCTCTGAGGAGCCCCACTACCTGGCTGAGATCTCCGGTGCTGGACTGGTACGCATCGGCTATGCGTACCAGTTGTGGGTCATCATGCACACCAGCAACCTCTGCAAGCAGCGACCTCTGTCTCCCACCCCTCCCACCACCCCTGCCAACATGTGCAGTGCGTGCAGTGGCACGCACAGATGACCCTGGTCCCCCTTGGGGGTTGGTGGTGGTGTCCATGGCCCCACGTTGGTCCAGGGTCCCTGTGCTGGTGTTGCTCCTTGTTCTGTCCATGTCGGCAGGGATGGTATTTGTGGTGACAGTCGTTGGAGGGGTGGGTGCAGGGGGTGCAGCTGGTGGTCCTGCTGGTGCTGCATGTTGACTTGCACCGGATGTGCCAGGTTGGTCTTCTTCGTCCGAGGAGGGCAGAGGCTGTACGACACCAATGAGCTCCGCATCCTCTTGAGCCTGGGACTGGGACTCCTCAGCGTCTGCTACTGTGTCCCCATCATCACCTGTTTTTGGGAGACACACACAATGTATGTTATGTTTCTGCAGG
The DNA here is from genome assembly GCA_963921515.1 of Calotriton arnoldi. Classification (NCBI taxonomy): domain Eukaryota; kingdom Metazoa; phylum Chordata; class Amphibia; order Caudata; family Salamandridae; genus Calotriton; species Calotriton arnoldi. The sequence continues at coordinate 870,457 of CAWUFW010008433.1, read as the reverse complement.
CATCAATGGTTGACACACCTGACAGTTGTGACTGTGCCTCTGGGTGCGGGCCTGTACATTGCATTGTCCTAAGTCGTCACAGTCAGGGGTTGATATTGGTGTAGCACATTGTCCTGCATTATTTGGGCATTTCTATGTATTTGTTGGGGTGTGAACATGGTCTGCATTGGTTGTATTTGGTTGACAGCCGGCCCTCCTTCCCACCCAGCCAGTCAGTTATCCCACCATGGACTGTGCTTGCATTGCAGGGAGTGGAAGTTGTCTTTCAGGATGTCAGTCAGTGGTGTCCTGCTGTTGGTTGTTGCACAGTTGCCAGCAGGGCCTTGTGCTCCCCACAGCAGTAGCCAGTGTCAGCCATCTTGTCAGTCCTTATCCACTCCCTGTGATGTGAGCATGGTTCAGGGTGGTGTTGATGGGACAGTTGTGGGGGTGAGCTATGTCTGTGACTATGACTCCCATCATGCTATTGCCTCCACCCCACTTCCCAGCATTCCCATACTTACTTGCTTTTGTGGGGAGTTCAGTGTGTGTGGGTGTGAGAGCAATGGCAAGATGGCTGACAGTGGTGTCCTGCTGTTGGTTGGTGTGCAGTTCCCAGCATGCCCTTGTGCTCCCCACAGCAGTAGCCAGTGTCAGCCATCTTGTCAGTCCTTATCCACTCCCTGTGATGTGAGCATGGTTCAGGGTGGTGTTGATGGGACAGTTGTGGGGGTGAGCTATGTCTGTGACTATGACTCCCATCATGCTATTGCCTCCACCCCACTTCCCAGCATTCCCATACTTACTTGCTTTTGTGGGGAGTTCAGTGTGTGTGGGTGTGAGAGCAATGGCAAGATGGCTGACAGTGGTGTCCTGCTGTTGGTTGGTGTGCAGTTCCCAGCATGCCCTTGTGCTCCCCACGACACAGCAACAGTGTCAGACATCTTTGATGGGCCTTTCCACTCTCTGTGGGATGTGCATGCGTGAGTGTGAGCTTGCTGGGCCATGTGGTGGGGGATGTAGAGCTGTGCCTACGACTCCCATCATGCTATTGCCTCCACCCCCTTCCCAGCATGCCCATGCTTCCTTCCTTTTGACTCTGCTTCCCTGTGGGGTGGGCTGCCTGTGCTGACAGGATGGCTGGGAGTGTTGTCCTGGCAGTTGTTTGGCTAAAAGTCCAAAGAGTGTCCCTGTGCTTCACACAACATAACCCAGGGTGGTGGTTCTTTGTGGGATCTTGAGTTAGGATGTGAGGCATTGCATTCTCCCAGGTGGGTTCTGTGGAGTATGTGTTGAGGGGGTGTGTGAGGGGAGGTGCTTGTGACTATGGTCAGTGCTGCAAGTCCTCCTTCCCACCCAGCCAGATATCCCACCATGGAACGTGCTTGCATTGCAGAGAGTGCAAGTTGGCTTTCAGGATGTCAGGCAGTGGTGTTGTGCTGTTTATTGGTGCACAGTTGCCAGCAGGGCCTTGTGCTCCCCACAGCAGTAGCCAGTGTCAGCCATCTTGTGAGTCCTTATCCACTCCCTGTGATGTGAGCATGGTTCAGGGTGGTGTTGATGGGCCAGTTGTGGGGCTGAGCAATATCTGTGCCTACTACTCCCATCATGCTATTGCCTCCACCCCCCTTCCCAGCATGCCCATGCTTCCTTCCTTTTGACTCTGCTTCCCTGTGGGGTGGGCTGCCTGTGCTGACAGGATGGCTGGGAGTGTTGTCCTGGCAGTTGTTTGTCTAAAAGTCCCAAGAGTGTCTCTGTGCTTCACACAACATTACCCAGGGTGGAGGTTCTTTGTGGGATCTTGAGTTAGGATGTGAGGCATTGCATTCTCCCAGGTGGGTTCTGTGGAGTTTGTGTTGAGGGGGGGTGTGAGGGGAGGTGCTTGTGACTATGGTCAGTGCTGGGAGTACTCCTTCCCACCCAGCCAGCCAGATATCCCACCATGGAACGTGCTTCCATTGCAGGGAGTGGAAGTTGTCTCTCAGGATGTCAGTCAGTGGTGTCCTGCTGTTGGTTGTTGCACAGTTGCCAGCAGGGCCTTGTGCTCCCCACAGCAGTACCCAGTGTCAGCCATCTTGTGAGTCCTTTTCCACTCCCTGTGATGTGCGCATGGTTCATGGTGGTGTTGATGGGACAGTTGTGGGGGTGAGCAATATGTGTGACTACGACTCCCATGATGCTATTGGCTACACTGACTTGCCCAGTATACACAGAATTCCTTCCTTTCAGTGGTCTTCACTGTGTGTTGGTGTTGTAGTGGTGGCTACATGTCTGGATGTGTTTGTTAGTTCTATTTGTGCCACTGCCTAGCTGTAGTTGTAGTTGTGTTTGTACATGTGATGACACGGTTAAATGTAACTTTGAGATGGCATGTGTTGTGTTTATCTGACTGACATACACATTTTGGGATGATTCTGTTCTGGTTGCTGTGTAATTGCTATGAGTGCATGGTTTGACTCTCCCCTTGACAGTGATGTGTGTGTGTATTGTGGCAGAATATTGTGTACATTTGTTGTGTACTCACCAGGCTCTGGGATGTTCTCTAGTCCATAGACGCTCACTGGCGGAAGGATGGCCCGCACCTTCTCCTCCCAGGGCCTGAGGTATACTGGCTTGGCAGGAGGGCCACTGCCGGTGTATTGGCTCAGGAGGTAGTCCTTCTTGAGCAGCTCCCGGACCCTCCTGCGCACGTCATACCACCTGTTCTGGATGTCAGTCTTTGTGCGCAGACATGGTAATTGTGCGTTCATCCTGTTGATGATCCTCTCCCACATCTTGGTTTTCTGGGAGATGGGGGTCTGTTGGACCAGTGTGCCAAACAGCTGTGGCTCTACCCTGAGGATCTCGTCTACCAGGACTTCCAATTCACAATCTAGGAACTTGTGATTCTTCTTGGGGGGCATGGTGATGGGTGGTGATGGTGAGTGATGTGTGTGTTGGTGTGCAGGTGAGGGTGTGTGAGTGTGTGTTTTGCTGGGTGTATGTGAGGTAGCTATTTGGGTGTGCTGATGGTGTGTGGCTTGTGTGAGGGATGAGCTGTGGGTGTGTGGTTGCTGTCTGTTGAGTGCTGGCAGTAGAATGGCATTTGCAAAGGATCATGGTTGGGATTTGTGTCCTTTATATGGGTGGAGTTGTGGGTGTGTCTTTGTTCTCTGTCCCCACCCCCCCCAGTATTTATTGGCTTCGTAATTGCTTGTTTGCCCTTTTTTTGTGTATTTTTCCTTAGTACTTTTTGTGCATGTTGGAAACGTTCTTGTGACCGAGTCGGACCCTGCATTTGTCTCGTACGGTCTTCTCCGTTTCGTTCACGCTGTGTTTGTGCAGTTTTCTATGCTGCGTACGCGTCTGTCGCAGTGTTTTGTGTTACTTCGGCTCGGTTTTGTATGCGTGTCGGTCGTACGGCTTGTCCTCCGTTCGACTCGGTCGTGGTTTTCGCGCCTTGCATCGTACTTTGCGGTTTGGAGTTCGCGTGTACGTTTCGGTTGGATTTGTTCCGGGTGCGTGTCGGTCGGTTCGATTTGCGTGTTTTTCCGGCCGGATTGTTGTTTTCCGTGCGGCTCGGTCGTTCGGCTTGGGTTCAGTACGTGTCGGTCGGATTTTGCACGCCTTGCATCGTACTTGGCGTGTCGGGCGCCACAGGTACGTGTCGGTCGGAATAAATTCCGGCTCCAAGTCGGTCGGTGCTTTTTCCGGCCCGAATCGGAATCGACCCCTTTGTCTTTTGTGCTCCAAATCCATGCTGTTTTAGTCAGCGATTAGCAGTGCTTTTAATGAGGCCACCAATCATCAATCAATCAATCAATCAATCAGGGTATTATAAGCGCGCTACTCACCCGTGAGGGTCCCAAGGCGCTGGGGGGGGCGGGGCGGGGTCAGCAGATCTGTTAGCCGAAGAGCCAGGTCTTGAGAGTCTTCCTGAAGGTGTTCAGGGAGGGGGCGCGTCTGATGTCTGCCGGTAGACTTCTTGGCCGCAATGTGGGAGAAGGATCTTCCACCTGCTCTGGCTCTGTGGATGCGTGGGGTTTCAGACAGTGCGAGGTTGGAAGATCTGAGGTTCCTTTTGGGTACGTGGAAGTTGATTCTGTTGTTGAGGTATTCGGGTCCGGTGTTGTGCAGGCATTTGTAGGCGTGGGTGAGGATTTTGAAGGTGACTCTTTTCTCCACGGGGAGCCAGTGGAGCCTTTGTAGGTGTTGGCTGATGTGTTTGTGCCGGGGGATGCCGAGGACGAGTCTGGCGGCGGTGTTCTGTATCGTCTGGAGTTTGCGGAGTAGGGACTTGTTTATGCCGGCGTAGAGCGCGTTTCTATAGTCCAGTCTGCTGGTGATGAGTGCGTGGGTGACTGTCTTCCTTGACTCAGGGGGGATCCACTTGAAAGTCGTGCGGAGGGTGTTGAAGCAGCTGGAGGTGACGGCGTTGACCTGTGGTTCATGGTGAGGGATGAGTCGAGTACGATGCCGAGGTTTTTGGCGTAGTCCGTGCGGGTCGGTGGGCTTCCGAGGGCGGGCGGCCACCAGGTGTTGTCCCATGCTGAGGGGGTGGTTCCAAGGACGAGGACTTCTGTTTTCTCGGCGTTGAGTTTTAGGCAGCTGTTGGTCATCCAGAGTGCGACGTCCTGCATCCCTTTCTGGAAGTTGAGTCTGGCGGTGGTGGGGTCTTTGGTGAGGGAGAGGATGAGTTGGGTGTCGTCAGCGTATGATACGATGTTGAGGCCGTGTTGTCGGACGATGGCGGTGAGGGGGGCCATGTAGACGTTGAAGAGGGTCTGGCTCAGTGATGACCCCTGTGGGCCTCCGCAGGTGATTTCCGTGGAATCAGAGAGGAAGGGTGGCAGTCTGATTCTTTGGCTTCTTCCGGTGAGGAATGATCGGATCCAGTCTAGTGCTGTTCCTTGTATGCCGGCGTCGTGTAGTCTGGCGACGAGTGTGCGGTGGGAGACGGTGTCGAAGGCTGCTGATAGGTCAAGTAGGATGAGGGCTGCGGAGTGGCCTTGGTCCAGGAGGGTGCGGATGTCATCTGTGGCGGCGAGTAGGGTGGTCTCGGTGCTGTGGTTGCTTCCGAATCCGAATTGGGACGGGTCGAGGATGACGTTGTCTTCGATGAATCGTGCCAGTTCCCTGTTGACTATTTTCTTTGCAACTTTGGCCGCGAAGGGGAGGAGCGAGATGTGCCAGTAGTTCTTGAGGTCGGTGGGGTCAGCTGTGGGCTTCTTGAGCAGGGGCCTGACTTCTGCGCATTTCCAGTCGTCTGGGAAGGTGCCTGTTTCGAAGGTGGTGTTGATGGTGCATTGTAGTTCGGGTGCGATGGCGGTGGCGGCTCTGTGGTAGATGTGTGGAGGGCAGGGGTCTGTGGGGGCCCCTGAGTGGATGCCTTTCATGGTTGAGGCAGTGTCTTCGGCCGTGATTGGCGTCCAGGTGGAGATGGTGGGCTGGCTGGTGTGTGGGGGGCGGGCCGGCTGTGGCGTCTGGTGGATTCCTTTTGCTGCACTTGCATTGCTCCCACGAATCAAGATAAGGATACCAACATAGGAATAGATTTACAAGTTTGTCATGCATTGCTGCTGTGCTGCACTGCATGACAGGGAAAGGGCAGGAATGAACCGTATTTAAATCAATACGGCATATTGCTGCCTTTTCCCCTGCTCTGGCGCCCTTTTGGCAGCTAACCGCCAACGGATGCCCTTGTGCACCATGGTGCAAGGGTGCATCCGTTGCATGCAGGATTGTTTTTCTGCAGAAAGGGGCACCTTCCTGCCCAAAAACAATCCTTAGAGGTATATTCCTCTTTCCATGTGTGCTGCAGAATGCGGCACACATACAAAGAGGAAGTAACGAGGAGAAATAAAGGTATTTCTCCTCCTTACGCCTCCCATGGGATAGCGTATCTTTTTGGGCAATTGCCAGGTTTACCAATTCTGGTAAATCTGGGAATGCATCCAAGTCTATGGAAGTTGTGAGGGAACAGCAACACCCATGGAAGGCCTTCCCAGGGCAGAGTAAGGCAAGGGCAGCGATATGCTCTGTGTTGCTTTACTCCAGAATTATGGAGCCACTCAGGGCCGCGCAAAGTGGCCTCGCGTGGCTTCATAAATCTCACTTAAGGTTTGCATCGCGCATGTACCACATTGCGTGGTGCAAAAGCGATGCAAACAGGGTGTTTAATTGTTAACCTCCAATTTCAAATTCCTTTCCATTTACAGAGCATTTAAAATTTTTCAATTTAGCTTTTTTATGTATATATTTTTTATTTATCTGCTAATATTACCTACACAGTCACGGACCCCTTGAGTAGATGTAAAGGACCCCCAGGTGTGCACGCATCACCGGTGTAGCGAATGCAAGCCATGTCCATTTACGGGTAGTAATAGGATTAAGGCTTGGAAGTGTGAGCGGCTTTTATGGGAACATCGGCCAGGAAATCTAAAAAGAAATATCTTAATGGAAATATAATTACGACGGCCCTTATAAGTCAGGAGAAGAAAGAAACTAAACACAGAAATGTCCCAGGGTGTGCGTAAGAATCTAATTTCACATGTTTTTTCATTGTTGGATCTCTGCCTTTGTCAAATAAATCTCATTAGAAGCACAGAGAAGGGACTAACTAACTCCGGCTGTGGTGTAGTGTTGCTGCCTCGTATCCATCTTATTATGTAGCGGGTTCTGGCAGAGATACATAGGGAGCTTTCCCGGGAGAGCTGATCAGAGGCAGAGAGAACAATTTATCCAGCAACATCTAAGGCTCCATGCAAATGAACCTTCTGCGGATATTGAAATCATAATTCATTCAGTGATACTTAAAGGACTTTGGCAGAAAAGCATTGTACTCTTATCCATTGATAAACTGTTCTCTTCTCTGCATGACATCACAATAGGCATTATGGACTCGGAATGCTGTGCGTTATGGGTTGTCGATGTCATCACAATGTGTTGCTAGGTCTCCAATAGAACTGAACCTGAACTTTTACATGCAATGTTGTTTCTCTAGTTTTTCCACACCTTACAGATGGGGACGGACTGGGAACTCAAAGCAGCCCTGGCAATTTTGAGGGACCAGCCCCCGGAGGGGGGTGGGGGAGAGGACGGGCAAGTGTGAAGCACTTCTGCTTTTGTTACTGAGGGACGATATTGCAGCACCACTACAAAACCAGACTGCAGTAACAAAACCGACCCTCACCCTTCCAGCCTCCTGGGTGAAACACCTGAAGCCCGGTATGGCCAGTCCGGCCCTGCTTACAGAGTCTCGGCATATTAGTATTTAAAACAATACTCAGAGCTTTTATAGCACTCAAGATATTAAAACTTCTTGATTCTAGGGCAGAGAAGGCCACTCAGTTCCAGGTTCGGCTTCAAAGTGGCATGTTTTAATGGCCTTCCTAAAGGTTAAGATGTCCGAAAGCAGAGGATTTCTGGAAGATTGTACTAAAGAAGCAAAGGGAGCATCCAGGTCAGTATAGTTCGAGCTTCTCCCTTGATGAGGAGGGTTGCATTGTATTGTATTGCAGCATTTATACCACACTTATTAACCCTATGTGGAGCACTGAAGCTCTTACCAACATGTGTAGCAAGCTATGCAATGTAGGGTGTGTGGTTGGAAGGGTGTTGTCTATGTTTTGTGATTTTACATGAGAAGTTTTTCTGTGTCATAGGTGAGGACCACCGAGGTGCGGTAATCGTGTTATGGAATGCAGAGTGTAGCAGCATGGTGGTTAGTGAGGTGTGAGAGGCAGACAGGCAGTGTGCTATAGTTTTCAGCATGCTTGCAGCTTTGAACAGTTCTGCAGGTCCCTTTATGATATTTCATATGATTATAGCCATTTTAGCTGGTTACAGCACTGGATTGTGCAATCTGAGATTTTATGCGTAATTGTGGGCCTGAGATGGCATGGGTGGAGGGAGAGAGAAGTGGTGAGATCTGCTGGGATGGGCATTTTTACCATGATCACATAACTGAGTGTCATTCTGAGATGTAAAGAAGCATCAGAGTGAATAGATATTTAGGACCTGCAATGGTGGACTAAATCAAAGTCTTCGAACTGTTCAGCAGAGTGTGACAGATCTCTTCAGCTTTTCCCTGCCTGTTCATTTGGTGATGTCTGTGTTTTTTTGGCTGTACAGTGCTGGTGATGCAAAACCTTCATAGCAGATATGTCTTATGTGAATGTAAGAGGCATAAGTTACAATTGGCTGCTCACCGCTGAGTGTCATGGTCTTAGTATTCTTGTGGGCCATAAATGTGTTCTATGAAATTACATAACTATATTATCCCCCCGGCAAACCATAGGTCATCTCTTCTTAGCTTACATGCATAACCAAAGCAGTTGGTGGTTGGGTTGTTTTCAATGTGTGGGTTGCAAGCTGAAGATTTCGTTTGAGGGTGTTACTATCTTTCCGGGCTCTGTTGCTGGGATGTAGGAGGGTGTAGTTATCTTGGAAATAGCCATGTTTTTAGTTGTCTATGTATAAGCTCCGGGATGCTTGTAATGCTGTCTGCTAGTGAGTTCCACAGCTTGGTGGCTTGTACACAGAAAGCAGTGTCTCCTACTGATTTCTTATGGTGAGGTGGTATGATGATAAGTGGTGCAAGCCCGGAGCACAGGTCTCTGTTTTCTTTGTATTGCTTGGATGTAACGTGTAACAGTCCCTTTCCTTTTGAGGCTCTGTAGACAATGCAGAGTGCCTTCAACTTTTGTCTTCAAGTTATAGGCAGCCAGTGGAGCGATTTCAGGACTGGAGGCATCCCTTCTCTTGGGTGAAGGAGAAGAAGCCTTGTAAGAGCACTTTGGATCAGTTGTGTTTTGTGTACGATGAACGAGGTGGCATAGTCAAGCTTGAACATCACAAGTGTGAGGATGGCTTGCAGTTTATGTTGGTATGCAAGGTGTGGGAAGATGCGACATAGTGTTTTCATTGTTTATATGGCTCTCTTTATGATGTTATAAATGCGGTATCAAGGATAAGGCTGAATCCATGGCCACCCGTAGGTTTCTGACTTCTCTTGATGTTGTTGGAGGGGCCTCAAGTTCCTTAGGCCAGGGCAGTAGGCTGGTATTTTGCCATTGTCCACAAGTCATAATCTCTGTCTTTGCAATATTGAGTTTTAGATGGTTATTCATCATCCATGTGTTTATGGCACGAAGGCAGGCATGAAGTTTTGAACTGTACAGGTCTTCCGGACCATCCATTTTTAAAATGCTTTAGTTGACCTCATGTATATGCAATAGGCAATCCTGAATGCGTTCCTTCTCTTAGAGCCAGTGCAGTTGATGACATGCCAGGGAGACTTGGTCAAAGCTCCACAGGTCGATGATCAAGCACATTGCTGCATCATGGACAGTTGAAAGTTCCTAACAAAGGTAGCAGTAAAGATCTTAACATACTCCAGTCTCACATGTGCTAATTTGTAAAAAACAAATAAGTCCCGGTGTCCAAACTTTTTCTTAGGAGGCAGCCGCGACGTCTTCCAGCTATTCACTCAGCTACATTCCTGGGCCACCCAGTTGTACCATTGTCATGCCCACCGCCTATATGGACAACCCGAAAGCTGCCAAAATCAAACATAAACTACTGCTTGAGAATCATGACATGGATTATAATAGTCCACTTATTTCACAACAACCGCATTCATTAGAAACAAAATATATTTGAATGAGGGAAATGATCATATCTACCAAAAATTACAATGCTGAGCAGAAACCCAGTGCCGGTACTATGAATTGAAGTCTTGTGTTCTATCAACTTCACTGTGCATTAAATCCATATGGTAATCTCAGTGAAGCGCCTTTTGCACTGTCCATTTAGGCGGCAGGCATGACAATGGTACAATTGGGTGGCGCCAGAAATGTAGCTGAGTGAATACCTGGAAGAAGTTGTGGCTGCCTCCTAAGAAAGGTTTTGAGCACCAGGACTTATTTTTTTACAAATTAAGCACTGATCAGATATTCACAGATTTTTACCAATTTTGATCTCCGGAGACCATATAATCTAGTCAGAGTCTGACAAGGTGATGAATGGAAAACTGTGTATTGCACGGAGTTTGGAATATTTGAATATCAGGTCATGCCTTTCAAACTCTGTAACACTCTCGCTGCCTTTTAATATTTGATTGGTGAAGTCCTGAGAGTCCATGGTTTACTCAGATTCCTTAGAGACATATGTGCAATATGTTAAGGCAATGTTGTTGAGATTAACAGACCCATACCTCTTTGCCAAAATAAATAATTGAGCATTTCACAGTACTTCTTTAGAATTTTTGAGGTATATAATCAAACATCAGGGTATTCCAGTGGGTGATAACAAGGTGTCAGTATTAATCCAATCGCCCCACAAACCTCTGTAAAAGTTGTGCAGTTTCCTAGATTTTCCTGATTCTTATAGAAGGCTCATTCATCAATTCTCTGAAATAGTGAAACATGCCGCCAGACATCTCCATAAACATTGCCTTGTATGGTCCAGAGAGGCTGATTAATCATTTTGTTATTAGAAGGAACTTTTTTCTTGTGCTTCTAGTTTACCACACCTGTGTTGAGATTCTGTTTATAGTTGTAACAGCCACCGTGTATCATGCTATGGGAGTGTAGTGTAGCTTCTATTACCCTAATAGGCTCTGCGCATTGGAATAATATATCCTATAGGTTTGACATAGGACTAAGGTCAGTATGTCCCTATCGAGTATATTAAACTTAATTACTTGTGCCAGCTAGCTCAGAGGCCACTAGAAACTCCTTGGATAACAAGAAGGGAGTAGTTTCTGGCAGCCGCAAGACATGACCACTTTGTTTCCCTTTAGAATCAGAACGTGTCCCAGAGTCGTGGAAACAATAGATAACTATTTCACTCAGCTCAATCGTGCATACTTAGTTTTCTCCAAAGTTACACAGAAAGAACAGACGGGCATTTTCAATAAAAGATTTATTGAACAGTCTTGTTTCTGGTGTAAGTAAAATGTGCTGTGACGATCACAAGACAGTATGCGAGATAAATAATGTACAGTGTGAGCAGTAGAAATAAATAATACTGCGATAGCATTATCTTTTAGTATATATGCATTTACATAAATAACACAGACTAAAAATACGAGTACTCATACGATGCGTTTCTAAGCTAGTTCTACCCCAAAGTGCCTAACCCAACCTAGGTGTAGAAAGAGGGAAGAAGTAGGTGAAGTATTCCTTACTATGGTATACTAAGAGTATGTTAAGCCTAGTATGCCAAAAGTCCCTCTAGGTTCTAGTCAGCTCCATACCTGAAGAATGAGAGAGGTAGGAATCTCTTTGCAGACTCGAACTCCAACACCCCGCAAGGGAAGTCAGGTCACTGGAAGCTGGACTCTCTGCGTGCAGGGATGACAGCGTCTTCTCGGTGCGTCAGGCCGGGAAACGGGCTCCTCTGAAGTCGAGGTCTCCTCTGATTTACAGGGGCTAGGGAAGGTATATTTATACCTGAGAAGCACCTAACAATGTTAGTATTGACGTGAGTCGGACAGCGGAAGACGTCATGAATGAACCCCTAAAGAATAATGGTTCATGCATAATATATGAGTCCTTGAAGAAATCAATAGTCCTGGGCTAGGGAAACTCCTAAGGGTCTGTTCTTCATGAACTCGTTGTGACGTTAGGGTGGACGGATGTCAGAGACCATGCCTGTATTTGGAGTGCACGGTTTAATGCCTAAATAAGGGCTGGGATTTTATGCCTATATAAGGGCAAGGGCGAATTGTGCCTATATAAGGACATGATACTGGAAAGCCCGTTTATGGACACCCTAAGAGGAATACAACACCCACTCCACTTTCGTGTGTACGATAATACTAAAATGCTAAACATTTAAAATGCTAAACATTAAATGGAGTACCGCATATTTAAAAAAATATTTCTTAAAAGCATTTAAAAAACATAGTAAAAAATGTAAAAGGTACTGTACATTTGAAGCATTGCTTTTCATTTCAGGCATATATTTAAAAAAAAAAAATGCAATATGAATGAAAGAAGCAGTAATATTTACATGTGACAAAAAAATGATCGATAAGTTTTTTTTTTTTTTTTAAATCAAAGTCATTTCATGTCTTGAAAATTAATGAACTGTTTTAGACACACAAGATGACTAAGTGTCCGTGGAAGTACCGTGAAGTCTGTACTATAAGGCTAGTTCTACTTTAAGCAGATTGAAGTGCCATTTTCGTTTGAAAAATGGGAAAAAAAGTTCAATTTTGGTAGAGTTCCAAGTTGTTTTGAAAAATGAAGGCCAAATTGTTACTGCATCTCTGGAACACTGTATGCTGAATCAGAGTCAGTTTACGGGTCTGGTGTAAACATGAGATCATCTATTTCTATAGACAAAACATCGTCCACTGTAGTTGGTGTCAGTTGGAACACCTCGTGTAGCAGATTAATTGCACAGAGATGAGAGGCTTCGCTTCCAGCATAGGGTGCCGCAGCAAAGTTCGCGTCCGTTGTTACCTGTGTGCCTGTAGATCTTTCTCGTACCTCATCAGCAGCCGGAAGCGTCTGTGAGATCTCAATGAATGCAGACATCAGGATTGGTAGCCTCTGGGGACAACACAGAGCATGGGCCGTTATCGGGACCAGCAGAGTATCGACATCCGTTGGCGTTGCTGATGGAAATGTTAGACATGTGTCCAACACGCATTCTTCACCGCATAGCAGGCATCGTAGAACAGGTAAGATGCAATCTTGCCAGATTGGTCTGAATGACAGGAACCAAGTTGTATTAAGGTCCCGTAGACGAGTCATGCCCAAAAGCTGTACTATTCGCTCACGACACTTTCGTTCAAGGAGAGCTTTCTCCATTTCGCTCGGAGTGGTGTCTGCGAATAGGCTGGCCATAGCGCAATAGCAGGAAGAGAAATAGAATTCCGGCAACAAGTGCTAGAATTAATGGTATGCCACCAAACACCGAATGTGCAAAGTTCGGGATGATTCCGAGTATTGCCTGGAAAGGTGCTAACAGACCGGAGTTGATGCTCTTAAATACATGTACAATTCCGGTTTTATCAGACATATTGAAGATACGTCCTATCATTTCTACGAAATGTATAGGGCAGTTTGTACGTATTAAAGTCTGTATCTCAGCCGAAGTCCTTGCTACTTGTAGATCATAGGTTTCTTTGGCCGAGGTCAAAGGCACTGTTTGCTGTAAAAGCATGGCTTTCATTCTGCTCAAAGTATCAAATCTTATAAAAGAGACGTTCAGCGAAGGCCATAGAGGCGACTCCTTGACTGTGTCTATTGGGGCAAACAATACTTGCATACAGCAAGTGACCCTGGAGTTGACCGTTACTAGATATGGGATGCCTGGCAGCATGCCGCAGCAACTCTGATCATTCAACATGAGGTAACTCCCATTAGAAAGTTGTCCAAACGTTGGATTAATCACAGCAGCTGGTGTACCCTGCTGATGGCAAGACAAATTTGCCACAGAACCATTACAAGCCCCGTGTAAAGAAATGTCTTGACATATAAGTGAACCGCTCAGTGCACTTTTACAGTGTGTACCGCTCAAAAACACTTCACGATCCCCACTCCAACATCTATATGTATACGGTAAATCCCAAGATGTCTTAATGTATTCCTTACCCAACCTTTCATATTTGCCTGCTTGCATTTTTCTGAGGCAATACTGAAACTGAAAAGTACTCACAGGTAATGTGATTTTGCCATGAATTAGCCATTCTGTAGCTGGTTTTTCTGCCACTGTGAATGGTAACTTTTCCAGTTTTTCAATGCTCAGCACTGTATACTTTTCTCCTCTTTGTGCCAGTTCGATCTGTTTATCAGTTAGATTGTATTCTGCAAACAGAGCTGATGTATTAATGAAACGCCAAGGCACATAGCCCGCTCGCAAAGATTGCAGCGTCCAGCTTAATAACACAATAGAACGTAATTGAAATTGGCCTTGTTGTAACATCGCCAAATCTTGTTCTAGTATGTCGATAGCAGAGGATACAATGCCATCCAATGAATATATTCTGGAGGACAAAGTTGTTAACCCATTATCCACCACAGAGAGTGTTTTCTCTAAATTAATACGATCAAGTTCACGTATTCGTTCTGCGGCCTCCATCTGTGATACTTTCCATGCTTCATTATACGCAGCATAAATGCCGGCATATATGAAACGTTTTTGACGCGGTTTTCTTGGTCCAAGCAAGAATTCCCTAAGGTCTGCGTCCTTTTTAAGTAAGGTTAAGTGTTGTTTCACATCCTGTAGTGTAGATTTATGCAGCCAATCGAGGCATAATTTTCCTACACTGTATGTTGTTACTACCCCCGGATGTTGTCTTTGGACTTATCTTGGGTCTGGCCTATTAATAGTAAAGCCCTGAGTTTTATTCAGGAATCTTTCATGACAGTTATTCGTGTCTGTGGGCCAGATCAACCATTTTTTCCAATCAGGATTAGATCTGTTGAGTTGTAGTATATTGTCAACTGTCACCACTGCCTGTGTATCGTTATCACTTGCAGGTGTTGGTACAGAAGGTGTGTTCATCTCCTTGATCTTGGCTAGTCCAAGACAAGATGTTTGTTGGACAGTTTCATTCAAAAACATTATTTGTTGAGGGATGATGCAGGCTCTAAATAATGCTTCTATCCCCTGCACTTGCCAATCTTTAGTACCCCAGACTGTTTTTGTGTCTATTGTGTCTTTCCAAAAGTCGAAACCCTGTCTAGACAGTTGGGCATTAAATAATGCAGAGTAAATCTGTTTTGTATTTGTTAACATAATTTTCATTCCTGTTTTGTTTACATTTTTATAGTAAAACATTTCTGGATCAGATGTATTGTAACCTGAAAAATATGGAAACTTGTTGGCAAATGTTTTTGAACTACCGTGTGGTGGTGTAGGACAATGCTCCCATTGGTTAAACATAAACACATTTCTTGGATATGCAGATTTATGCAAATAATGATGACCATAGTGGTTATAACAATACAGTTGTTCATAGTCTGATGAACCCTCTAAATATTAATGTTTAGAAAATGCAGCAGATTTTTCTAGGTCAAACATTATGTCATTCACAGTCTCAAAGTCCCAATCATCTGAATAGGTTCTGGACGTAATTAGATCACTTAGTGAAATTTTAAACAAATGTGGAATGTTCAATTCTTCCGTCGGGCCGAAGATGTCAAAATCTGTTTTGTCCCACACTATAGCATCCTGTATAGGAACAGTTGTGATGTTCACTGATGACAAGTCTCTTGCTTCACGATGGGAAGATTTATGAGGTTTCAAAAGTGCGTTCACGCCTTTTCCTTCAGTATTCACATGGATGTATCTGCCACTTATGAGCACGCTCACAGTTGTAACCAAAGCTAGCCAGAGCAGGAAAACAAAAAGTCCAGATGTAATCCAGAGTTCAATCCATGGAGAAACCAAATAAGTCTTTTTCAGAAAGTGAAGAAAGTCTTGTACTTGCTGCTTGAATTTCAATGATGCTGGCGTCGTTTCAGGTTCACTCGGATCTTCTGAGAACGTATCAAAGTTAATGAAATAGCCAGAAGCAGTTCTATCAATTGTTGGAATTGCATCAGGATTTGTAGAAATCACTGGAACCAGTTCATCACTTGCTACATTGGTGTAGACAGGTGTATTTGGACGAACTGTTACTTGGTGCTCAAGAGGGATGAGTTCCATAGCATTGTTGCTTATTCCTCCATCTGTTACAGCTGAATTCTCGATTGTTATCAGTCTTTCAGTCTGAACCTCTTGGATAGTAGCGAGAGGAGTGCATCTGCTACTAGGTCGGAGTCCACAAGGCCTACTATTTAGTATTGGCCACATACTGTGGTTTGATGAGGTCGATGGACACAAATCTTTTCTCCTTTCTTCCAGCAAGGGGCGGCAGAAGTACTGTTCTTGTTCCTTGAACTGCTAGGACAGGTACTGGTTGTCTGTAAGAAGGTCCAAATTCCTTCTTGTCCGCAATCTTTTCTCTGACTAGATCCCCAACTTTTGGAATCCAGACAGGGCTTGCTGGGACTGCCGATTTTTCCCCAGTTGTGGTTGGCTGTAGGAATACGTTGCTTTGTTTCGTTCTTAACTCATTGAGTTCCTGTAAAACAGCCAAATGATCTTTGATATCAAATGTTTTATTTTCCACCACTGTGCCTACGTGTTCAAGGTCTGGTACCCACATTCTTGTCCCAAATAGGACCTCATATGGAGTGACCCCCCTAGAGAACTTCTTGGCAGATTATTCAATGAGCGTTGGACCCCATTAAGGTGTTTGACCCACCCATCACCCGAACCTAATACCCTAGCTGTTATAGACTGCTTTATGTCCCGGTTTTTCCTTTCCACAACCGAATTTCCCTCAGGATGGAATGGAGAGGAGTACCGCAATGCAACGCCCAGACTGGCCATGGCTTCTTTGTAAGCCCGAGAGCTAAACGCAGGACCCTGGTCAGAATGTAGCGTGCCTATTGCGTATGTGCCGATAAAAACTCACAAATCTTTTATAACAGTTCGAGCGTCAGCCGAGCGCTGAGGCCATAACCATAGGAACCTAGAGCATGAATCCACTGCAACCATGATATATTTATAGTTACCGTCCCTTTGCAAGGGACCGCAGTGGTCCAGGTAAACACAAGCTAATGGTTTGTCTGAAATTAACAGGGGTGTCTGCGCAGGACGTTTCACTGTTGAGACTTTCATCTGTTGGCAAATATCACATTCTAAAACATAGTTTTTAGTTTGTTTCCGAATGCCAGGCCACCAATATCTTTGCTTGAGTAAAGATACTGTCGCTGAAACACCTGCATGGGCAGAAGCTATCCCTTCATGTGCTGCTAGGATTAGTCCTAATCTGCGTTCCTTGTTTGGAATTACCCTATCCCCCACTCCAGGGATTTGAGCAAAAGGAACGTTGTTTGCATCAATTACATAAGAGTACTTGACTGGAAACTTTTTGGGTAACGCTGCACTGCTGCCTTTGCTTGAAGCATTGACAGCCAACATTATCTCACCGTCTATTTTTGTTTTTGAATGAGTGATCGCAGCTACGGAAGCCGTCTGCACAGCCCCCTTTGCGGCTTCATCAGCCAATTAATTCCCTGCAACGTGAACGCCATCACGTTGATGACTCAGTGTGTGGATCACGTGAGCCTTTGGTAGTTCGTTTTTCAACCGAACTACTTCTTCCCAAAGCATTTTGTGCCATATTGTGCCACCTTTCGCATCTTTGAAACCATTTTCAAGCCAGTTTTGTATATAGTCATTATACGACTGAACACAGTAAAAGGAATCGCACACTATTAGTGTGGGGAATTCTCGATCTGTACTTTCAAGTGCCAGTTTGAATGCTTGTAGTTCAGCTCGCTGAGCTGTACAATCTCCTAAAGACTGAGTTTTTGTGACCATAGGTCTGAAGATGCCATTTCGCATGCGACCTTTAACGATTGCACACGCTGCACTGTAAGCTTGCTTACTCCCTATTGCGGGCTGTGCGGATCCGTCAGTGTAAATTATGAATTCGTACTGATCGAGAGGCAGAATTTCAGTAGGCAGAGGACATTCTTGTTCATATTGCAGGAATGCTTGTGTTTTTAAATCTGGATCAAAAACATATTCAACATCTGTTGCAGCAAGAGAATTAACCCATTGTATCCATCTTGGATGTAATGCTTTAGCATTTGGAATGCTTGCTTTTGTGACCGCTTCTAAAGCTGGTACCGGGGTTACGACAAAAAATTCATTTTTCACACTAATCGCCCGACTAAATGGAAAAACACCTTCTCTCTTCACCTTAAAGTCGCCAAGTCAGTATTCATTCCCTATGGTGAAAAAATCTCCACCACTATCTCTCCGACCTTCAAAGGGGAACTCACCATTTCCATCTACAGAACTGGAACCATTCTCATACAGGCCACCGACTCGCACCTCACCACTTTTGACCGCCACTTCCCCACACTTCTTTCCTCGTTAACTCAACTGAGCCACCAAACCCTATCTCCCCTATCCCCCACCACCCTCACTAATAACGTGGAACTGATCCAATCTCCCTGCCCTGAAGAACCTCTCTTCAACTCATGGACATCCACCATCACTCACTACAATCACACTACCCCCATCATTACTCTCCGCCGCCAAACGCCCACCATTATTACATCAACTGATCACACCAGGAACAACAAAATCACAATTAACAAACACCACAAGGCCGATCTCGATCTCGTCAGCTCGGACTTCACCCTCAGCCCTCCCACGACTGAAATCCCCACAGGCACTCCCCCTCGACCTCTGATAATCTGAACCCTCCCTCTCAAACTACCCCTTCCTCCAACACAGACCCTCTTCCCCCGACCCGTACGTCCCCCTTGTCCAACGTCATCTCCAATCCAGCGGTCACTCTCCCCCCTACCACCACTCCACACTCCCCTTCCGATGTCCCACATCCACAGGCACAACCCGTCTCCACCACTTACCTCACTGACAACCCCCGTGACTTCCCCATGTCCAACGTCTTCACCAATACAGCAGACACTTTCCCCCCTAATATCACCGCCCACTCCCCGTCCGCCGTCGCACACCCACATACACAACCTGCCTCCACCGCTAATCTCATTGACATTCCCCGGAACTCTGACTTCCTACCCAGAATTTCTCTCCCTCCTCACTTGGACAGTAGACCCTCTACTCCTCCTCTGAACTCCTTGAATGGGAGCATTACTAATCCGGCTCCCCGCGTCCAACCTCTCCCCTCTCCTAATCCCACTGATTCCGTCCAATCCCTGACCCCTGTTCACTCTCCCTCCATAGACCCAAGTCATTCTCGACCCCTGCCAGAAACCTTAAACTTTTTCAGCTCAATAACACAGCAACTGAACTGAATGGAGCAGAAAATTAACTCCCTTGCTGCCGATCTCCTACACTTACAACAAGACCTTCTCAACAGGACCAAGCCACCGTACTCCCTCTCGTCGGGTAGATTTGCTCAAACCCCCTCAATACCTCTCCCATGGCCCCACAGAGCACCCCCGACCCTCCAGTCCGCCAACGAGTCAGGCACTTCGACCCAACCGGGATCGCCTCCCCCTTTCGGTATTGAAACCTGATGTGACCAACGACCCTTACCTCGCTCTGAGCCAGAAATCAGCCCCTTTCCCCATCCCTGTTATTGTTGGCACTAACAGAATCCCTAAAACTGTCCACTCGCCTAGACCTCCTGCTCAATACTCCTCTATCCACCTAGCTCCCCCACCACCAAGGCTCCCCGCCCTCTCTCTTGCATGCTCCTAAACTGCAGATCAGCAGTACAACACGCCACAGACATTGCTGAAGCTCTACTCGCTGAAGAAATTGACATCGCTTTCCTCACAGAATCCTGGCTTAATGTCCACTCCACCCCCATTCTTGACATTCTCACCCCTCCAGGGTACAACATCATCAGACAAGACAGGCCAATCAAAACTGGGGGGACTAGCCATCATTCACAAAGCTGGAATACAGATCACCAAACTTAAACCTGCAGAATACCTATCGTTTGAATACCTGGGTGTCGAACTCACTGCCAAGGGCACCTCTCCCATCAAATTCCACACCATCTACCATCCTCCTGGAGAGCGTACCCTTTTCCCCGAAGAACTAACAGACCTAATAACACGTTTCTCCATGACAGACACAAAAGACGTGTTCCTGGGTGACCTCAACATCCACTGGAATGACCCAGAAGACTCCACTGTCCAGAACCTATCCAACCTACTTGAAATATACAATCTCAAACAACTCTGCAATGAACCAACTCACATCAAAGGTGCAACACTGGATGCGATCATTACCAACAATGAACTGGTCTCTCTGAGAGCGATTTCTCCCATTGACTGGTCAGACCACCACCTCATTCTGTTCAAGATTGATGCACTTGTCAGACACCAACCTATTCGTGATGACAAATCTAAGCACTGGACCAGAAACATCAAAAAAGTCCCTTTACCCGAACTTGAATCCAGGATTCATGCCCATCTACAACCCCAACCCTCATCATGGACGGCCGATGACCTCACTACACACTTTAACTCTAAAATGACAGAGGTCTTAGACCAAGTAGCTCCACTCAAACTCAAACAAATGAGGCGAACCAAATCTAAACCCTGGTTCAATATGGATCTGAATAACGAAAGGCGTCAAATCAGACAAACGGAAAGGTGTTGGAGACTAACTGGCACATGCATCAACAATGCCATTTGCGATTCCTTATTAGCGAAAAATAAGGATTCGCTAATAAGGAATAGCAAAAGGCTATGCATGTAGAAATCGCTTTAAAAATAGCGATTTCTAAACATTCCTTAATTGCGACTCGCAAATTGCGAGTCGCAATTAAGGAATACCTCCCCTTCATTCCTATGGGCCTAGAGGCCCATAGGAATGAATGGGAAGACATTCTCAATTTGCGATTCTCAATTAGAGAATCGCAAATTGAAATGCAATTTCAAGGGTGCCAGGGTGTCAAGAAGACACCATGTTGCACCCTGAAATCTGCATAGGAGTACATCTTGCACACACACATGCCCCAAGGGCATGTGTGTGTGTAAATGGAACTTTGAAAAATGCACTTTAGTGCATTTTTCACACTTTTGCAAATTACCATGAAGTTCAACTTCATGGTAATTAGCTCCCCTATTAGCGAAATCGCTAGTTTTTTTACTTTAATGCATTGCATTTAAGGAATCTCAATTTGCGATTCCTTAAATGCAATGGCAATTTAAGTAATCGCAATTTTGCGATTACTTAACTTGCGATTTTTGCATTTGGGATGATGCATCCCAAATGCAAAAATACCGGTCGCAAAGGGGCAGATTCTGAGAATCTGCCCGTTTGCGACCGGTTTTTGCTTTGATGCATGTGCCTGTAAACCCCTCGACCTTGCACCTAGCGCAACTTAGATCTGCTTGGCAGGCATACAAAAAACACATTTTCAGTGAAAAGGCGTCTTTCTTCCGCAACCAACTAGATCTGGTGAAAAACAGACCGAGAGAACTCTTCAACATTGTCAAAAGCCAAACAAACTGCACTCCCTCTAACGAAATCATAGCCACCAAAGAGCGATGTGAAGAAATTGCCACCTTCTTCTCTAATAAAGTCTCAAAAATTGATCAATCCTTCCTCCAAACCGCAAACCCTCCTTCCCTCTTAACCTGCCCCCTTTAACCACCCTTGACCAATCAGAAAGAGTTCTTACCAAGGACAATCAGGTCTGCCTCCAGCTAAAAAACAATGCGCATTGGTCCGACTTTGAGATAATGTCGGAAAACGAGGTCTTCAGTATAATCTCTACCCTAAAACCTTCCTCCCACACTATGGACCCCCTCCCATCCACAATTATAAAAGAACTCAACCACACCATTTCCCCTTTCTGGACAAAAATCATCAATGCCTCTCTCATCTCAGGCTGTGTCCCAGACTCCCTTCAACTAGGACAAATCACACCCATTCTCAAGAAACCAGGGGCCGACCCTAATGATCTTAACAACCTCAGACCTATCTCCAACCTCCCGTTCCTTGCGAAAACATTGGAGAAATGCGTTCTCCACCAACTCAACAAACACATTGATGAGTTCAACCTCCTCGACACCTTTCAATCAGGATTCAGGAAAGGCTGTAGCACTGAAACAGCTATGCTCAACATCTCTGACGATATTCACAAGGCTTTAGATGAAGGTGATGCCTGCCTTCTCATCCTTATTGACCTATCTGCGGCATTCGACACTGTAAATCATCCAGCTCTTCTGGAGACCTTGTCGAAACGCTCCGGCATTAATGGCACAGTACTAAAATGGTTCACCTCCTTCCTTCAACACCGCTCGCAACAAATTAAAATCAACCTCTGTCTCTCGAAGCCAACAAAAGTCACACTTGGGGTCCCGCAAGGCTCGATCCTCTCCCCGTCCCTCTTCAATCTCTTCATGGAGCCCCTCACAATCATCTTGAAAAAAGCGGGAGTGAACTACCACCTCTACGCTGACGACACCCAAATCTATTTCAAAATCAAGTCTCCCAACGACATCCGACACCTCAATGTCACTCTAACCGAGATCCAAACTTGGTTCAACACTAACCACTTAAAGCTCAACCCAGATAAAACTGAACTAATCCTATTCTCTCCAAAAGCAACCATCGACCAATCCAAGAGTGGCTCAAGAATCTGGTTGCCCTAAACTGCCCCCTGCGTCCTATCCGACTCAGTGAAGTCGCTAGGCATCACCCTTGACAAGAACTTATCAATGGAGGCCCACATCAAAAACTCTGCAAAAGGTGCTCTTTTCTCACTAAAACACCTCAAGAAATTGAAACCTTTTCTTCCCCAGGATGACCTCAAGACAGTAGTTCAATCCCTAGTTCTCTCTAAAATCGACTACGGGAACGCCATCCTAACAGGGACTCCAAAAGCTCACCTAGCCCCACTAAGGGCAGTGCTGAACATGGCCGCTCGACTCATATCTGGAGTGAAAAGATTTGAACACATCACTCCAGCTCTCAACTCCCTCAACTGGCTTCCTATGGAAGGGAGGTGTATTTACAAGCTGGCCTGCATCACACACAAAACCCTTCACTCTCCGGCCCCCAACTACCTGAACAACAAACTGGTAAGAGCAGGTCAATCCAGAACACTGAGAAGTTCTAACTCACTCCTTCTTATCCCTCCGAAACTGAAAAAGAAAACCACCCAATACCGATCGTTTTCTGGCAACGCTCCCAGGATATGGAACGCTCTCCCTAGAGTCCTCAGATGCAACCCCTCCTTCTCCTGTTTCAAAAGGGACCTGAAACTCCATCTCCTTAACAAATACTTTCCTGACCAACATCAACTAACCTAGACTTCAATATCCGAGTTAACTCCTCTCTCTCTTGACATTCAAGGATAGTGGTGACCGGTCTGTGTTAACCACCTTCGTTTGTTTTCTCTCCCTCCGCTGCACTGTTTATCTATTTTTCATGTTGTATTTTTTATCTCTGTTTTTGCTTCCCTACTGCCTTCCTACTAGTTAATGCAATTTCCTTTGGTTTTGTACAGTGTGTATGTAAAGCGCTCTGATACCCACGGGTCTAGCTAGCGCTATATAAAACTTTTTTAATTTTTTTTTTAAAAAATGCGTTTCCCTTGGGCTAAGGCTCTTTCTTTTGCTACAGCGGTTTGAACTGCTGTTAGTATTTTTTCAGTTGAACTGAAGCGCATTTCCGCTTGTGTGTACAAATGAGATTTGTATGCGATTGGTATTTTCTCACCCTCATTGAAGGTTAAGTAGGTGAATCCGTATTGACCCGAAATTATTCGGATCACCAAATTGCGTTGACTTACGCGTGTTTGTAAGTGATTTGTTGCTAACATGTTAGTCTGGAGTGAACGCAAGATTTCGGTGTGTTCCTGTGTCCAGTTTCTGATTGAAAAATCAGGTTTGATTAATGCATAGAGGGGTTTAACCCTTTCTGCATAATTTAGAATGTATGTTCTTCCAAAGTTTAGGAAACCCAGGATGGATTGTAAGTTTTTTAGCGTTTTTGGAGGTTGGAGCAGCGCACACTTTTCTAAAAAGTTAGCTGGGATATGAACCTTCACTTGAAAGCTCATATCCCAGAAATAGGACATTGAGATGGGCAATTCTGGACTTTTTAAAGTTGAACTTGTAGCCCTCAGAGGCGAAACCCAGTATAATGGTGCTCACCCTGTTCAAGTGTTTTTCCAGGTCATCGTCTGTCAGATAGATGTCATCGACATATGACAATGCCTCATTGTCATAAATTTGTAGTAACTCCGTTACCCTCGCTGAGAATAAACCTGGGCTGTTCTTGAACCCTTGTGGGAGTCGACAAAAGTGACGCTGGGTCCCCATTATGGAGAATGCTGTTAAGTACCTGCTTTCAGGTGCTATGTTTTGACAAAAGAAACCATTTGAGATGTCCAATGTGGTTTTATATTTTTTACGCACAATGTTATTCATTAATGCTGTGCTATGTGCATTTTGCACTGCAAAAGTTTTAGAACAAGTGTTTAGGTGTCTGTAATCCAAAACTAGACGATATGTATTGTCTGGTTTGGAGACAGGAAACAAAGGATTGTTCATTGAGGAGGTGCATGTTTCAATCACCCCTTGATATTCAAGTTGATCTAAGATCTCCCTGACCTGTTTTTTCGCTTCTTGATTTATTGGGTACTGCCGTTGTGCAGTTGGTTCATGTTTCAGATGTATTTTATGGTGAGGTGAGTCCTCATCCCATCCTACATGATTTTTATATAATGCTGGGGCCTGGGCCACTGCCCATTTCCTGGCATATGTATATCTTAGGTGAATTGGAATATGGTTGGAGAAGGCAGGCATAATAATGTCCTCGCCATGTGGGCACTCCCTGACAAATTGTGGTGGCCAGTCCTTTTCTGCTAGAAGTATGTCATAGCCCTTTGATAGTCTTTCCCAAAAAAGTGCTTTCACCTGTCTAGGTTTGTCTCCCTCCATCCGGAGAGTTATTTCATATAACCTTTGTGGAGTACTAACCCTGGTGTCTACAGTCTCTACTTTAATATACTCATTCAAGTCCACTATCTCCAGACGTTCCTTCAGGTTCTGGCGAGCTATTGTGACTTCTGCTGCACTGTCCAGCATTGTCTGAGCCCATTTTCCGTTCTTGAGTTGTGTTCTCAGTATTCTCCGCATGTCTGATCTTTAGACCTGCTACTTTCTTTTTGGAGAATTGAGGTTTTGCTTTAGTTTTTGGAGCGTGTTTGTCGTCTTTTGATTTCACGCGTTCTTCTCTATGTTCCGATCGTCCTCTTCTTTCCGAAGTCTGTGATGAGATCTGAAAGGGACGAGAGGAACATGTATCAGTATCTTGATACCTGTCAGGTTTTCTCAAATTATCCCTATTCCTGAGGTTATACCTCCTTTCAGAGGGCTCCTTTTGAGGAGACCTACCTCGGGATTGAGAACGTTTCTCATTTGAATTTTGTTTATTAGTCTCCCACTTCTTTTTAGAAGATGTAGAAGTTTGTTTAATTGAGTCCTTCTCAGGACTTTCATATAGCTTCGGCTTCACTGGTCTTCCACCCAAACTATCTCTGCCTAATTCTGCATAAGATTGTTCAATTATTCTGGGTAGCTCTGTTTGATGTTCTGTAACATCAAATTCCCTTAATTTTTGGCGGATCGCCACTGCTGCTGCCGCCCCTTTAATATTAGATAATATTATTGTTGAGACCTGGTCGAAATTTTTCAGTAATTTCATACCTAAATTTAGAGCAGGTTCTGCCCCGTATTCGTTTTGAATTTGTTTCAGGACATCAGGTATTACCGCAATTGACGGAATGCCATGTGTTTTAGTATAGATGGCAGCAAAGACTGAGCCCCAAGTGGTGCAGTCTTCCAGTTGTGGTGTGATCCCCATTGGTAAACTGATTGTCAGTATTCTGTGTTTCTCATACGGGGTAGTATTTGTAAATACTACTTCGATTTGAGTAATTTTTTGAGCTATCCAGAATGGAATTTGCTCACGTTTTGTGGGCATTTTACCCATGACTGCGTATAGAGTCTGTGGTGTAATTTTTAGTGTATTCCCCTGGTGAGGAGTTTGATTTGGGATTGTTAATGGTTGCTGGACTGTAAAAGTCCGCATGACATATTGGACCAATTGTCTGTAGATTTTTATTAACTCTGTGATTTGAGTAAGTAGTTCCTCATTTGACATTTCTTCAATGTCAGGATGAGGTGTGTAGCCGGCTAGAATCAGCCATGTTGCTCCTGGTCTACCTAGTGGACCGAGCCTGGTAATGTTTTTGTGATGTTTTAGGGCGCCTTTAAACCAGAGCTGATGCTCCTGGTATGTTAATGGAATTTCTATATCCTCGAAAGGAATGTATTCCTCTGGTGGATCATCTTCTTTGTAGAAGTGAAACATGTGTGTTACTGAATTGGATTCAGGAAATATTACCCATGAATAGAATACCTCTGTCTGAAAGGATTCATGTGCCTCTATCACGAAAACTGCTCTACCTCCTCTTGGTGGTAGGCCATGTTTTATAAGTTTTAGAGTGATGGCTCTTCTTAAGTTTGGAGGGATGTTTATGACACCCTCCTCGGTTTCAATTAAACCTGTAATGTTAAAAGCTGCTGCTTGGGCTGGATCAGCCGCAGCTCCACCGTTTCTGGTCTCAGTGTCGGAGCCAGGCATTTTGTTGTTTGAAAAATGTAGAACAAGTTTCAAGGAAACAAAGATTAGGTGCACAATATTTTGGAACACTGTATCCTTCAACGTTGAGCAAACCAAACAGCTAATATATAGGGTACTGCCCTATGTAGCCTTGGTGGATACTTAACCCTGCCCACTCCAGACGTCTTTGGGGTATATGGGTAGGGGTCTCTGAGAGAAAAAGCACGGCTGAGTTACTCAGTATCTAACGTTGAATTACCGCCTTACCAAACCGTTGGGCGCCTTGTAGTGTAGCTCCTATTTCCCTAATAGGCTCTGCGCATTGGAATAATATATCCTATAGGTTTGACATAGGACTAAGGTCAGTATGTCCCTATCGAGTATATTAAACTTAATTACTTGTGCCAGCTAGCTCAGAGGCCACTAGAAACTCCTTGGATAACAAGAAGGGAGTAGTTTCTGGCAGCCGCAAAACATGACCACTTTGTTTCCCTTTAGAATCAGAACGTGTCTCAGAGTCGTGGAAACAATAGATAACTATTTCACTCAGCTCAATCGTGCATACTTAGTTTTCTCCAAAGTTACACAGAAAGAACAGACGGGCGTTTTCAATAAAAGATTTATTGAAAAGTCTTGTTTCTGGTGTAAGTAAAATGTGCTGTGACGATCACAAGACAGTATGCGAGATAAATAATGTACAGTGTGAGCAGTAGAAATAAATAATACTGCGATAGCATTATCTTTTAGTATATATGCATTTACATAAATAACACAGACTAAAAATGCGAGTACTCATACGATGCGTTTCTAAGCTAGTTCTACCCCAAAGTGCCTAACTCAACCTAGGTATAGAAAGAGGGAAGAAGTAGGTGAAGTATTCCTTACTATGGTATACTAAGAGTATGTTAAGCCTAGTATGCCAAGAGTCCCTCTAGGTTCTAGTCAGCTCCATACCTGAAGAATGAGAGAGGTAGGAATCTCTTAGCCAAACTCGAACTCCAACACCCCGCAAGGGAAGTCAGATCACTGGAAGCTGGACTCTCTGCGTGCAGGGATGACAGCGTCTTCTCAGTGCGTCAGGCCGGGAAACGGGCTCCTCTGAAGTCGAGGTCTCCTCTGATTTACAGGGGCTAGGGAAGGTATATTTATACCTGAGAAGCACCTAAGAATGTTAGTATTGACGTGAGTCGGACAGCGGAAGACGTCATGAATGAACCCCTAAGGAATAATGGTTCATGCATAATATATGAGTCCTTGAAGAAATCAATAGTCCTGGGCTAGGGAAACTCCTGCAGCCTAAGGGTCTGTTCTTCATGAACTCGTTGTGACGTTAGGGTGGACGGATGTCAGAGACCATGCCTGTATTTGGAGTGCACGGTTTAATGCCTAAATAAGGGTTGGGATTTTATGCCTATATAAGGGCAGGGCGAATTGTGCCTATATAAGGACATGATACTGGAAAGCCCGTTTATGGACACCCTAAGAGGAATACAACAGGAGGGGTTTGATCCCAAAGGAATACAACTGCAGGACAGGTGCCAGGAAGCCAGTGCATATTTTCCCAAAAGTTTTCCCAGCAGAATGGAGACATTATTTATTAGCAACCAGACACCACGTAGTTTACGCCAATCACAGAAATCTACAATTTCTACAGTTCACAAGAGAAGACAGCTTAGATGGACCTTGTTCTTTTCTGATTATGATTGACTAATAAACAATTGTCCTGGACCAAACAGTGGTATGGGGGGGGTGCCTTGTGCCTTATCCTAGCCCAACCAGTTGAAAATGAAAATAAGATAGTAAGTGAGCCTCATCTGATTTTGCCAACTGAAACTTGAAATTGTCTTTCTATAGCTTTGATCAGTGTTGAAACATTTCAAACAAAGGTAAATAGAGAATTACCGCCCATTGATAAATAAACCAGGCTCAGAGGAAAGGAAGGTAGAAGTGAGAAGGACGAGCTATTGTATCAAGGAGAGGCCCTGTATTTACCTTCAGCTCAGTTAGGACAACAGTTCCCTGAATGAGTCTAAAACAGCTGGATATCCCGAAATAGCTCAATCATTAGCAGCAGCTAGTAGGCAGTTTATTGGTATTTAGTTGGTCAGATTTGCAGTTGTAAAGTAGTATATTCAAACATGTGCTATTTGGCTCAAAGTTCACGCACCAAACCAATGGGTCTTTTTAAATCATTGCCTGTTCTACCTAAAACTTGGCACACAGCCATTGATTTTATCACAAAGTTACCCAAAAGTCAACATTGCACTGTTATTTTATTAGTTGTTGGTCATTTGTCAAAGATGGAGCATTTCATTGCATTGACTCTTCTAAAGAGCTGGAACAAACCATATTCTTAGTTTATATGAAAAATCTTGATATCTGACAGGAATTTTCAATTTACCTCTAAATTCTGGTCTCTATTATGTAAAGAACTAGACATGCCAGTCCATCTGTCCACTAATTATCATCCTCTGATAGGCAGCCAGACAGAATGACTGAATCAATGTGTTGAACAGAACTTGGGATATTAAGCTTGCTGTAAGAAGTGGATTGGAGTAAGACGTGGTTAGAAGAATTAACCTATGACGATACTGAACATTCTGCCACAGATGTCACCCTTCTTTTGTTTATATGGACATCATCCTAAAATATTGCCTTAGGACACAGGTACTCATAGTACGGCCCGCGGGCCGCCGGCGGCCCGGCAAGCCTTCCTTGGCGGCCCGCGGACCTTGCAGATATATCCTACCTGTGTTTTTTCTTCTTTTTTTTTTTTTAAGTGCCAGCAAACACCGCCGGTTGCAGCAGCGCTCTATGGGGGCCGGGCGATTCTTTAAAAAACCATTCACTTGTTAATGAGGCTTTGTTGTATTTCACCTCTTCTTAGCGCCCTGCATCTCCATGCAGGGGCGCTAAGAAGAGGTGAATACAACAAAGCCTCATTAACAAGTGAATGGTCTTTAAAGACCTGAGGCTGTGAAGTCCTCGGGTGCGGCTGTGTGTGCGCCGGGAAGCTGTCTCAGCCCGGGCTGACACACACGCAGGGTGACGTGACAGAGCGAGGGAGACAGACAGAGGAAGGGAGACAGAGAGAGGGAGACAGACAGAGGGAGGGAGACAGACAGAGGGAGGGAGGGAGACAGAGAGAGGGAGACAGAGAGAGAGGGAGACAGAGGGAGGCAGAGGGAGACAGAGGGAGGGAGTCAGGGGGAGACAGAGGGAGGGAGAGGGAGACAGACAGAGGGAGACAGAGGGAAGGAGACAGAGAGAGGGAGACAGAGAGAGGGAGACAGAGAGGGAGACAGAGAGAGGGAGACAGAGAGGGGGAGACAGAGATGGGGAGACAGAGGGGGAGACAGAGGGAGAGAGAGGGAGACAGAGGGAGGGAGACAGAGGGAAACAGAGGGAGACAGAGGGAGACAGACAGAGGGAGACAGACAGAGGGAGGGAGGCAGACAGAGGGAGACAGACAGAGAGAGACAGAGAGAGAGGGAGACAGAGGGAGACAGAGGGAGACAGAGGGAGGGAGTCAGGGAGAGGGAGACAGACAGAGGGAGACAGACGGAGGGAGATAGAGGGAGGGAGACAGACAGAGAGAGAGGGAGGGAGACAGAGCTAGAGGGAGGGAGACAGAGAAAGAGGGAGGGAGACAGAGGGAGGGAGACAGAGGGAGGGAGACAGAGGGAGGGAGACAGACAGAGGGAGGGAGAGAGAGAGGGAGACAGAGAGAGAGGGAGACAGAGAGAGAGGGAGACAGAGGGAGGGAGACAGAGAGAGAGGGAGACAGAGGGAGGGAGACAGAGAGAGGGAGACAGAGAGAGGGAGGAGGGCGACAGACAGAGGGAGACAGACAGGGAGGAGGGCGACAGACAGAGGGAGGGAGACAGATAGAGGGAGACAGAGGGAGGGAGACAGACAGAGGGATACAGAGGGAGGGAGACAGAGAGAGGGAGGGGGAGAGAGAGAGGGAGGGAGACAGAGAGAGGGAGGGAGACAGAGAGAGGGAGGGAGACAGAGAGAGGGAGACAGAAAGAGAGAGAGGGAGACAAACAGAGTGAGTGAGAGAGAGGGAGGGAGAGAGAGGGAGGGAGAGAGAGAGAGTGAGAGAGAGGGAGAGAGAGAGAGAGATAGAGAGAGAGAGGGAGGGAGAGAGAGAGAGAGAGAGAGAGAGGGAGGGAGACGGAGAGAGAGGGAGGGAGAGGGAGAGAGAGAGAGGGAGGGAGAGATAGAGAGAGGGAAGGAGACAGAGCGAGAGAGAGAGAGATAGATAGATAGAGAGAGATGTGTGTATGCCGGGTCTGGTGGCTCAGTGGACAAAGGCGTCTGCTGCAGGGGCCTGTGTTCAACCTCATGGTCATAGTTATTTTTTTTTGCTCTAGCCCCGCCCCCTCCCCCACTGACCCCGCCCCCACCGGTGCGGCCCTCGGCCACAAACCACACTGTAAATTTGGCCCCCGAGAGAAAGTTTGTGAGTACCCATGCCTTAGGACATGCCTTCTTCTACATCAGTTTGCTCAGCATAAAATCATTTGTACCTCTGTGAGCCAGAAGATGGTGCCTTGCGACTCCGGATTGACGCCATTTTACTCTGGAAATTACGCGCAGGCCCTATGTAGGTGCTACTCCCATGTGCTGATGTCAATTGCTTTCGAGACTGTCTGTGCCCTCAGACGTGGAGTCCCAAAAGCAAATTGGTAGAGAGAGGGCTGATTCCTAGACTTGGGAACGTATTAATGGGTAGAGTGCAATCATAGAAAAGGGAGGATCAGTGAGGAATCTATGGCTCGACAGAGTCTATAGCAGAAAGAGAGTTACCGAATGTAAGTAACTTGTTCTTCCAATTGAGACTTCTAGCTGCAGATTCGTCACCTATGAATAGATAACAAAGCAGTGCCTATGTGAAGGTGGGTCCATGAATGGACTCAGCAAAAAAGTCCTGCAAGACTGTGCGGGCAAAATGCCCCTCTCGTCGAACCTGACTGTCCAGAAAATAATGCTTTGTCATCATATCGAGGAACGCCCATGTAGTAACCTAGCAGATGTCTAGGGCTGGGACTCCGTGTTTTAACGCAGTGGTAGCAGCTTTGGCCCGGGTAGAATGCACCTGCAACCCTTCTGAAGGCTACTTCTTCACCAGTGCATAGCAGATCATAGTGCAGAGCACAATCTAGTGCGAGGTGGTACGCTTCTGCACAGCCTTGCCTTTTATTGCTCCAGTGAACCCCACAAAGAGCTGATCACCCACCTGATGTTCTTTGGTACGATCAATGTAGAAACTCTTAGGACCCAGTGGTGGAGTCTCTCCTCGTCTTTACAGGTGGTGAGGCAGAGCATAGAACTCCGGCAGGGTGATAGTTTGACTGACATGGAGCAGAGTCACAAACTTTGGCAGAGAGGATGCCCTAGTCTGCAATACCAGCTTGTCTGGCAAGAATATGGTGTATGGTGGATTAACACACAACGCCTGAAGCTCCCTCACATGCCGTGCCGAGGTAATGGTGATGAGGAACACAGTCTTGATGGTAAGGAGCCGTAAGGAACATCTGTGGAGCGGCTCAAATGGAGTGCACATCAGATAAGTAAGAACAAGATCCCACTGGGGCATTCAAAAAGGAGAAAGGGGGAAGATATGCTGTAGACCCTTCAAAAATCACATCACAACCAGTGACTTAAACAATGAGGGCTGATCAAGCAACTGTAAGAGGGCCAAAAGGGCCGAAAAGTAACCTTTAACTGTGCCCAAAGCCAGACACTACCAGGCAAGAAATAAAACAAGCGAGACGTCAGACAGTTTGTCCAGGAAGGGGTCAATCTGCCATTTGCCACACCAAACCACAAACTTGTCCCAACAACAGGTGTATACAGGGATGCTTGGCTGCAAAGATAAAATCAACCACTTCTGGAGGAAGGTCGAAGGTGTTCAGCTGTCACCACTCAATCTCCACGCATGAAGGTGGAGAGTATGAAGTCCCAGGTGGAGAACCCTGCCCTGCTGCTGAAACAGCAGATCCTCCCGGACAGTCAGCCTGATTAAAGGGCAGATGCTCAAGCCCAGGAGTTCTGGATAGCACACTCTCCTTGCCCAGTCTGAAGCCACTAGGATGACTTGGGCCCAGACGTTCCTGGTCTTCTTGAGAACTCAGGGCAGGTGTGGTATCGGCAGAAAGGCATACAGGAGTCCCGAGTTCCACTTAAGGAGGGAGAGACACCTTGGAAACTCGTAGAAGTGCTGACATTGCCCTTTTCAACGGTGGTAAACAGATTGAGATAAGGTTCTCCCTACTTACGGAAGACAGCTTGCGCCACCTTCAGGTGTAGCCACCACTCGTGATCTGCTAGGCACCGACAGCTGAGTTTGTCTGCCCTGGCATTCAATGAGCCTGCCACGTGGTTCACCACCAGGAAGTTTCCTTGGCAGTCCAGCAATTTCCAGAGACGCAAGACCCCCCAAGACTTCTTCCACTCTGTTTGTTGCAGGACCACATGGCTTTGGTGTTGTCCATGAGCACCTGTACCAGCCACCCCTTGACAGATGGCAGGAAGGCTTTCAGCGCCAAGCAGATGGCCCTCAACTTCAGTGGGTTGATATGGAGCTGGGACTCTGTCGGTGACCAGAGGGTTCTGATCTCCACCTCTCTGAACCATGTCCAGAATGGCTCTGATGGAGGGGAGCATCTGAGAAGAAGTCAGGTGTGACTTTGGCACGTTGATAGTAAACCCCAAAGATGACAGGAGGTTCACCGTAGCCTGGACATGGTTGACAACTGCCCTGGAGGAGCCTGCTTTCAACAGCCAGTCGCTGAGGTAAGTGAAGACTGGCACCCCTGACTTCTGAAGGTATGCTGCTACTACCTCCATCACTTTCATGAACACCTGAGGGGTGCTGGTGAGACAAAAGGGAAGCACAGCAAATGGAAAATGCTCCTCTCTCGCCACAAACCACAGGTAGTGCCGATGGGCCCACAGGATGGCTATATGGAAACATGCATTCTGCAGGTCCAACGCCACCATCCAGTCTCCAGAGTCAAGGGCGGACAAGACCTGGGCCAAGGTGAGCATCTTGAATTTCTCCTTTCAGAAGAAGGCGTTTAGAGAGGGCAGATCTGGAATAGAGTGAAGACCTCTGTCCTTCTTGGGCACCAGAAAGTAGCAGGAGTAATGACAACATCCAACTTCTGACACACGCACCCTCTCAATAGTCCCTTTGGCCAAAAGGGTTTGCATTTTCTGCTGCAAAATGGGAGAATTGGTCCTCCTTCATTTATTGGGTGGATGGTGGAAGGTAAAACATGGAAGAAAAGGAGGGTACAGCGTATTCTTTGTGGACAATTTGTAGGACTCACATGCCCGTTGTGATCGCTTGCCAACCCAGATAGAATCAGTGGATTCTGCCGCCTACTGGGTGGCTGTGGCCCTGTAAGGTTATACTAAAGAGGTTTGGTGGATGGGGCTGCAGGGGATGTGGTCAACTTAGCAGCACGCTGACCTTGGCTGTGGAAGCGGTGGGAATCATGGTCTTTCATGGGTTTCCTGCAGAAGATGGACAGGCTGGCAGTAAAGGATGGCTCGGCCAAAGCCACCAAAGGAGCAATGGAGTTGCTGCTGCTAGTGAGGTGGGTGGAAAGGCTCAGAGAGTAAGTGGTAGCCCTACTCTCTTTGAAACATTTGGAGACAGAATCGGCCTTGTCCCTGAACAGGCGAGTCACATCGAAGGGCATGTCCATTAGGAAGGGCTGGATGTCGCCAGAGAACCCAGTTGATTGCAGGCACACGTGGAAGCAAATGGCAACTCTGATGCCTATAGCCTGTCCGATGGAGTCGGTGGTGTCCAAGCCACAAGTTCATACTTGGCTGTATCATGACAATCTTGAATCACCAGAGACAGTACAGGGCGAAGGTCGTCTGGCACACCAAGGAGGACCTATGCCACTGGATCCCAAAGGGCGTGAGTGTAATGGCCCAAAAAACAAAAGGCATTAACAGAACAAAGGGCCAAACTAGTGGATGAAAAGAGGCATTTCCCAAATGTTTTCACTCGCTTCGACTCACTATCAGGGAGAGTAGTAAGAAAAGTATTTAAATTGGAACGGCTGGTGGAGGCCTACACCACAACTTTCTGGTGAAAGGTGTTGCGACAGGAAAGCCTGGTAGCCTGGAGCAGGGCGATGGCTTTTGATGATCTGTCTATTGACTGGTGGACCAGAGCAAGGCTTGGCCCAATTTCCCAAAAGGATGTCTGTCAGAGTCTAATTGAATGACATATCATGGATAATTCTATTAACCTTGTCCGTTTCACCTCCTTTACCCTGCTTTAATGCCTGGGCTCCCCTTTTACCTTTCACTAGTATTGTCGAGCAATTATGTTTTCTCTTATGCCTTCCCTTTATGGTTCTTTGTCTTTTGTCTACTTGACATCAAAGATCCCATTTCTCACCTTGAATGAATATAAAACATATGCTTTTAAACATTACTTGCAAACATTAACCAAACAAATCTTCCACCCCCTTGAGTCTTCCTTAATCTCACCTCTTGCTTGGCAGAAAAACACTTGTACCTTTAAACCTTGTTCTTAATTCAAAATTGAGTCCTACACCCTTTCCTTGAAAGCACGAAAATCGATGTTACTCTGCTCTTACTTGAAATGAAATTGCCTTTAAACAGATTATGAAATCACTTAGGGGCCGATTCCGATTCGGGCCGGAAATCTCTCCGACCGAGCCGGACCCGGAGAGAATTCCGACCGAATCGGACCCTAGCAGTCCGACCGGACGAGTACGATGCATTCGCATGCTATCGGACTCGATTCGGTCGGACTCCCATTGAAGTCAATGGGAGCCGGTCGTACAACGCGTACGCGGGCTCCCATTGACTCAATGGGTGCGAGGCGAACAAGGGCGCCCCTACAGTGGGTACGCGTCCATGCGCATCGCGGCGTACATGCACAGGTAGGGGGACCCATGGGTCCCCCTGTGTGCGACTCGCGCGCCTACGCGTTCAGGGGGTCCGACGCGGACCCCCAAAGTCCGGCTCCAACAGCTCTTTCGAGCCGGACGGCGCGAGTCGGTCGGACTGCTTGCGGCGCGCATCGTACTTACCCGGCCGGGAAACGTCTCCATAGTGCGGTGCGAGTCGTGTCCGTGCGTGTCGGTCGGAGCGTGTTTAAGCCGCGTACGAGTCGGTCGGCGATTTCGCGGGAGCATGCATCGTACTCGCTCGGCCGGACCCGCGTACGATTCGGTAGGGAAACAGGGCTCGAATCGGATCCGGTAAATCCGAATCCGATTCGGAGCCCTACCGGCCGAGATCGGAATCGGCCCCTTAGTCGTCCTCTCAATGGAAATGTTCTGATGTTAGTGCACTAACCTTTAGTCTTTTCCTTAAGTACAAATTTAGGCTGATGCAACAGATTGTGCTGTTTTGAGCCTTACTGTGTCACTCTTTCTTAATCTTGCCCTTTTCTCTTTTCAGGTGATGCAGAGGTTGAGGGACCTGATATTTGTAGAGGAAGGTCCAACGCGATGTCCAAAATCGTTGCATCCTGGGCTGGGTGTGGGGTCACAGGTATGGAGCATTGTATCTACGAAGCCTTCTCTTTGAATCTCACAGCCAAGCAGAACTTGATTGCTTGGACACAGTGTTTATAGTACTGCACCTAAGATGGCCGCCTTTCTCCGAAATCCTGTGAGAGTTCGGGAAGAGCTGATTTCCGAAAAAAGATTATCCTTCCAAAAGGAAGCCTTTACCCAAGTTCAAGGGGGTCAGATAAAAATACACAGTGGTAGACCACATAAGGGTCAGGGGATCAGTTATATGGCATCATAGGGGTTTGGGCGCAGGGAGTAATTATAATGGTACAAACCATTCGTTATGCGGGGAGCATACAGCGTAATGAGATTATGGCATGACACTTACCTTCTCGAACCAGGATTTCCCTGAGGCATAATACTCAAAATGCCTGAAGGGTCATGTCTGCAGCAGAGGCAGGCGGTATGCACAGAGTGTGAGCGCCAGCTGGAATGGCACTTTGCAAGGAAGACCACATGTCCCATGGAACCACATTGCTCCGCCGAGACTGGCAAATGGCGGAAGTCATCTTGCACTCCTAGAATATAAGTTCCTCGTGGTCCAGAACATTCTTGCTGAGCAATTGTGATACATAGTTGCTGCAGTTCTGACCTTGTCAAGTTTTGAAACTTTGCAAACTTATCTTTCTAAGTCTAGGGAAGATTGAACTGGATATAGAGAAGTATTCTAGGACAATCATTTTATTTAAGCATTTACACTTTGCAATAAAACATCCTTTTCAGAAGGCACCCCTAGAGGACTGTGAACTCGTACATTTGGCGGAGAGCTGCGCCACACCATGAGGGAGAGGTGTGGTGCAGCAGCCAGAGCGGCTGACTGCGGAGCGTGGGGCTCACGGTTCAATCGCCGGTGGCAGCTCAGCTCAACATCATGTGACTGGGCAATAGCTCACTTAATCTCCCCGACGGTCCCAGTGCCTTGAAACCTTAAGGGGTGATATGTTCCCGCTTTACAAATATGGATTATTATTATATTATTTATTATTTATTATTTTTATTATTATTATTATTATTATTATTATTATTATTATTATGGCCTTTCTCTTGAGACACTTAGGGTATGAAGGTGTCAACTTAGGTGGGAATCTGATTCCTTGTTGTTAAGTGAACTCTACAATACTAATGTGCAGTTTATAAACCTGTCACATTGAAAGTCATTCAAACCACAGAACCTATTCATATAACACTAAAGGTAACCGTCTATAGTAAGAAACACATAACAGTTCAGAATACTCTTTGCATATGCTTCATATAGTCTAATTGTGTTTCAGCTCTAGGAAGACACATGTTTTCACCAGAATGTAGAGAGTTGGAAATAGAGAGATTGTTAGAAGATGTATTGTACACAATATTAGGAATTAAATGCTAGAGTGTGAACGATAAAATCACTAAATGCTTCCTCTTGCCTTTAGATATCAATGTTCCTGCAGTGCAGACCTTGCTTGGCTCCGCGACCAAACACAGTCTGACTATTCAGTGTCTCTGTAAGGTTGGTGCACTCTAACACAAGCCTATGATTGAGAACTGCGATTGGAATACACAGTGAGAAAGTAACACTGAATGGCCAAACTCCATCTGCATTAACAAACTGTTTTCGGAACTCAGGGCTATTCATTCCCACCCATGCTCACACTACTAACTTCCCCAAGGCCTTAAATTGTGCACGTAGCTGAAGGCAATGGGCATCAACACTCATTTTGGGGACCAGGACTTATTTTTCACCATCAGACTTTGCCCAGAGCAAAAAATAGAAAGGCAGAAAAGGGAGAAAAAAGGGGGAAGAGAAAGATAGGAAGACAGTGACAAAGGAGCATTGATGAAAATGATCCTGCAAGGGTGAGAAAAAGTGAGGGAACGGATATAGTGCAGTTCCTGGAAGACTGGATTAAGACCAAAGTGGCCCTGGAGGGGCTTTCGCCATTTTGTGCGCTGGAGCGGGCGCATAGGGTCCCTTCCAGGATCCCCAAAACGGGAGCTTCCCCACGACCTACAGAGGCACGGCTTCTTCACTTTAGAGATTGGGACCACATCCTCAAGCAGGCTCGCCAGAAAAATGATTTACAAGTGGGAAACAGTAAGATGATGGTGTTCCCCGACTTCACTACAGAAGTGCAAAGACAGAGAGCCTCATTTTTAGCGGTTAAAAGGAAGCTGAGGCAGCTACAAGTCCCTTATGCAATGCTGTTCCCAGCACGACTGAGGGTGGTTGGCCAGGCGGGGTGCAGTTCTTTCACACACCACAGGAAGCCTGGGATAGGATAGACTCTGACCCGGGGAGGGAAAGTTCCCCGGGACCAGTGACGAAGAAGAAAGACGGGGGATCAGGCAAAGCAGGAGCGCCCTCCTCAACATAAGCTAGGGAAGAGCGACACAAAGCGCTCAAGGCGGTGGCAGAACTCAGTCAGGGGGGATCCAGCCCCAGATCCACCAGAAGTGACCGCGAGACGGAACTCTCGATTGCTCATGGACCACAAGCGCAGCTGAAGACTCGGAGACGGATCTCCCGAAGATAACGCCTAAATCCATGGATGACCTCATCTATGGGAGGAAGCAGAGAGAACACTGATCCTAACAGAACATATCCTTTTAGAAGGGGAGGGAGAGACAGGGCAGGGGGTGAGCCCGGAGGCAAGATGATGGACGGAGTGCAAAGCTGGGGCCAAAGATCCGGATATAAAGATTGGGGGACCCGGCTAGTGGGGCTCCTGAGCCTGATCAGTAGTCTCCACAACCTCAAAGTTACTAGAAACTTTACCTTTTTCTTCTAGTTTGTATGGGATCTGGACTACCTTTACCTGTCTTGGGCAGGGGAGTTGGGGGGTTTGTTTGAACTGGGTGTTACTTTCAGGGGCCAGGCCTGTCAGGGGTAGGAAAACAGATGGGGAGTTGTTAGTACTAGCCCAATGGCACCCGCCATAGACGTTAAGTGCATCTTGTGGAATCTGCGAGGAATGCACACCATGACAAAGCGCCACAAGATACATGCATAGTTAGTGAGGAGGGGGGCCAAATTACAATGTTGCAGGAGACACATATAACTGCGAAAGAAGGGGC
The DNA here is from genome assembly GCA_963921515.1 of Calotriton arnoldi. NCBI lineage: Eukaryota > Metazoa > Chordata > Amphibia > Caudata > Salamandridae > Calotriton > Calotriton arnoldi. The sequence goes on along the minus strand of CAWUFW010008433.1, from coordinate 831,692 downwards.
TGCGCTACAGTGAAGATGGCGGGGACAAGTGTACTATATGAATTATTCGGCGTTCGCTAGGGGAGGCCTGATATGGGTGAGAGCGGGGGTCCCATTCCAATGCACTAAACAAATACTTGACCCTGAAGGGAGATATGTAGTCCTTCTAGGTAAACTTGATGGGAAGGATGTGACGATTGGTAGCGTCTATGGGCCAAACACTGATCAAATTTTGTTCCTAGCACACCTCTCTAGAATACTGGCACCGGTACTGACTGGATCAGTGATACTGGGGGGGGATTATAATTGTAATGAAGATGTAGATCTCGACCGATCCCACCCGCCCCTACCGGACTCGCCCATACGTAGAACGCAGATGCACGCAGTAACTGGCAGCAGAGATGGGGGCTGATTGACACTTGGAGGGCACAACACCCGGGGGACAGAGATTACAATTTTTTTTCGGATTTACATGAACAACACGTTAGGTTAGACTCCGTGCTGTGTTCCCCAGATATGCATGAGTGTGTGCATATGAGTGAGTATCTGGCGAGGACGATCTCGGATCACAACCCACTGCTGGTGGAACTGGTCGGGGCGAGGGGTAGGCCGAGCATCCCAACATGGCGCCTTAGACCGGAGGCATTAGAGGACCAGGTATTTCAAGCAACAGTACGGACAGCGATCGGGCAATACTTTGATGAGAATGCCGGGACGGCTGCGAATCCTTTGGTGGAATGGGAGGCCTCCAAGGCTGTGATAAGGGGCAGATGCATCTCTGAGATTGTGGGGGTGAGAAAGGTACTTCTGAGGGACACAATAGCAGCGGAGCAATGCCTCTGAGAGCTTGAGAGGGAGAGACCCGAAAGGAGAGACAAGCAAGAGGAATTGTTAGCGGCTAAAGAAATAGTAGCAGAACATGTAGAGCAGTTGCACTGTTTCGACTATAAAAGCTACATGGCGCGTGCCCACACAGAAAGGGATAAGCCTGGGGCGCTGTTGGCCTGGCTGGCTAGCCCAGCTAGGAGAGGGCCGGTTATCCTGGAAATGAGGGACGAGCAGGGAGAGGTTCAACACTGACAACAAGACATTAACGACATATTCTTGAAGTACTATACCGGTCTATATGAAAGTAGGGTGTCACCCACAACCGCTGAGATAGAAGATTTCTTGAGAGATATCGAATTGCCAGCAATACTGGAGGAAGAGGCGGAGACACTAGGGAGGGAAATAGAGCTGGGAGAGGTGAGGAGAGCCATCAAGGATATGGCCAGAAACAAAACGCCTGGGACAGACGGGCTCCCAGTTGAGTTTTACTCCACGTATGTCTAGCTCCTGGGCCCCCGATTAGTGGAAATGTATAACCAGGCAAAGCAGATTGGGAAACTACCAGAGTCCACAAGGGAGGCAATGATTATCCCGCTGTTGAAACTAGGTAAACCGCCATCTGATAAAACAGCATACAGGCCGCTTTCTATGCTTAATTCGGACTATAAAATCCTGAGCAAGATACTAGCCACTCTTCTCCTGCCGCATATGATGGATCTCATACACCAAGACCAAGCAGGGTTTATACCGTCCCGGAATACCGAGATGAATGTTCGGAGACTATTGCGCCTACTTGAAGCCGACTCCTACTGTAAGGAGGAAGCCGTCATCTTTGCAGTAGACATAGAGAAGGCCTTCGATAGTCTTGAATGGCCATACCCGATTCGGGTGATGCAGAGATTTGGATTGGGGTCTGAATTTGTGGCATGGACCGCCTTACTTTATACGGAATCTACGGCCAGAGTCAGGACGGGTAAGTTCATATTGGACTGCTGCAGGGTGGAACGAAGAACTCGGCAGGGGAGCCCCTTGTCGCCCCTGCTGTTTGCCTTGGCCATGGAACCCCTGGCGGCTAGAGCTAGGAAAGGATGCTTCTACTGTGGGTTGGAGGCGGTAGGCCAAACGCACCACATAGATGACTTATTATTATTCCTTAGCAATGCGGGAGAGGACCTTCAGGGGGCCAGGGAACTGCTAGCGGCACTGGAGAGAGTGGCAGGTCTTAGGGTGAATTGGACAAAGTCGTGTCTCTTTCCCGCCACGGAGGGCAGAGAAACACCACTGGCGGTGGAGGGAATCTTGCGGGAGAATCAATGCCTGCCGTACCTGGGAGTCGAGATATATCACTACCAGGCAGACCTGCTAGAGGGAAACATGGTGAGAGCATTAAGAGGAGTGAAGGCATGTTTTGAGTTTTGGGGGACCCTTCCCTTATCAGTGGCAGGCAGGGTAGCCTTGCTGAAGATGGTGACCTTACCAAGACTATTATATTATTTTGGGGTGCTCCCGGTTTGGATCCCGGCGGGTATGTTTCGGCAGTTCCGGGCATCGATGACGGCATTTTTATGGGGAATGGGGAGACACAGAGTAGCACTCACAACATTAATGAGACCAAAAGCAGCGGGAGGACTGGCAGTGCCAGACTTTAAATATTATTATATAACGGCCCAGCTGCAATGGCTCACAAAATGGATAGCGAGCCGCGTGCGAGGAACAGCGCAACAAGGTGATGCTGCACCAAGTCTGAGTCGCCCATCGTGGGTGGTGCTGCGGCTCCCCATCCAGAAGAGAGATGTTACCACTGAATTAAAAGTAATTCGCAAATGCTGGAACAGAAGCCTGCAGAGGTCCAAGACTAAGCGCCCATATGCCCCAGATATCCCACTGTCTATTTGTGAGGTACTCCCACATGAGGGGGATTGGCTAGGCCTAGAGGACTGGATAGAAGCAGGGGTGACCACTGTTGGGATGCTGTACAAAGAGGGAACCTTGCTACCCTTTAATGACTTCAGGGAGAGGTATGATATACCCGGGGGAGACTTCCTACTACACACTGCCTTCACAGCGGCGATAAGCAAACAATGGGGAGGGTGAATCTCAGAGCCACCTACATCAGAGGGGTGTCAATATGTGGTATCCGCGGCTGGGACATATAAAGCAGTCACCTGTTTATACAGGCGGCTCAGCCATACGACACTCCCAGCCCTTAGTGAGTTACAACAGAGATGGGAGGAGGATTTAGAGGAACCAATCGCGGAAAATTCATGGGGAGAATTGGTAGAACGAGCAAGTAAGGGCACCAGAAATGCCAGATTTCAGCTTGTTCATTTCTATGTCCTTCCTAGAGCATACATCACGCCAGGTCGCATCAATAGGTATTTCAATATAAGAACAGCGGTATGCCTGAGATGTAATGTTATGTTATGTTATGTTATATACACTTATAGCGCGCACAGATACTCAAAGAGTGTCCCGGCGCGTACTTGAGAAAAGAAACCGAGGCCAGAGCGTCAACTAGAAGAGAAGAGTTTTTAGCTTTTTCTTAAAGATCGCCGGGTCCTGGATACCACGCAGTTCAAGGGGCAGAGCATTCCATGCTAAGGCAGCTTTCCGTACAAAAGAGCTCCCTCCAAGCCTTTGGCGGTTAAACCTAGGGGTCTGCATTAAAAGTTGGGAGGAGGAACGCAACTGTCTTGCTGGAGTATAAAAAGCAAATCTCTTCTGTAGATAGATAGGGCCCAGGCCATAGAGAGCTCTATGGGCAATGGTCAGAGTTTTAAATTTTATTCGGGACTCAACAGGGAGCCAGTGTAAAGAGCGCAAATGAGCGCGTACACTGCACCGGCCAGACAGACCCAGCAATAGTCTGGCAGCAGAGTTTTGAACTACCTGCATTTTATTCAAGAGGTAGCCAGGGATGCCCACATAAAGTGCGTTGGCATAGTCTAGACGGGACAGAATCAAAGCACGAACAACAGTTTCTTTGGCTGGTCTAGGAAGGAGAGGGAGAAACTTCCTCAGAGCTTTCAGGGTGCCAAAACAAGACCCAGCCAGCTTTTTAACCTGAGAAGAAAAGGTCAGGTTCTCATTAAACCAGACCCCCAGATTTTTGGCGGCATTACCCCTCCACTAGGTAGGGGAAGCCAGGGGGCCATAACCTCTCTCTGAAATTGGCAGGAAATGTGCCATACAAGAGGACCTCCGACTTCTCTTCATTGCACTTCAGCTGTGCCTGAGCAAGCCAATGAAAAACAGAAGCCAGACAGTGCTGAACGGAGAGGACTGAATCATCGTCCCTTCCCCATGAAAACAGGAGCTGAGTGTCATCCGCGTAGGCCAATACCTTAGCCCCTAATGACTCCGCTAAGTACACCAGCGGAGTAACATAGATGTTAAAAAGAAGGGGGCTAAGGGATGATCCCTGCGGGACACCCGTGACCACCCGCTGGGGCACGGAGGCACATGGGGAAGCCAGACCTGCTGGGTGCGGCCTTCCAGAAAAGACTTAATCCAGCCCCAGACAGACCCGGAGATACCAATCTCCCGGAGGCGGTCCAGAAGCAAGGAGTGAGGCACTGTATCAAATGCCGCCGAGAGATCCAGCATAACCAGTGCGGCTCTCCCGCCGGCATCCAGACACTCACGAATCGCCTCTGACACCTCTAACAGTACTGATTCCGTGCTGTAAGAAGCGCGAAAGCCGGATTGGGCCGGGTGTAGCAAACCTGATGCCTCGACGAACTTAGTAAGTTGGGTAGTGACCACCTTTTCACAAACCTTAGTCAGGCTAGGCAGAAGCGAGATAGGACGGTAATTTCCAGGGATCAGCGGGTCAAGGGATGGCTTCTTAAGGAGAGGAAGGATCTGAGCCTGCTTCCAGGACGCCGGGACTGAAGCCTCCCGCAAAGACATGTTAACAATTGAGTTAACTTCGGGGTTGATGGTATCAGCCGCAGCGGCCAGAAGTCTTGCAGCACAGGGGTCTGTTGGAGAGCCTGACTTCAAAGCCTTAAGAATTTTGAGGGAGCAGGACAGATCTATAGGCTCAAAGGTTGACAGTGTGTTAACAGGGCCAGCTACATTCTGGCCGAATGGAGAGGCCATAAGTACCGTGGCACCGGAGGAAAAAGTAGCTTGTATCAAACTGATTTTGTCCAAGAAGAATTTAGCCAGAGTATTACACCATGATTCCGAGACTGGCGCACCGTGCGCCTGAGCAATGGGAGACATAAAGCTTTCAACAATAGAAAAAATTTCTTTAGAATTATTGTTGGCCTGGTCGATACGTGAAGCAAAATAATTGCTTTTAGCGACCGCTATGGTGGCATAGTAGCTTTTTTGTTTTGTTCTCAGTGAATGTTTCGCCATAGGACAATAGCCGCTAAAGCGCCATATTCGCTCCAATTTTTTACATTCATGCTTCAGGGCTTTCAGCTCTGAGGAAAACCAGGGTTTGGAGGGGGAGTCTCTTGCCAATTTAGGCCGACACGGTGCCGAAAGAGCAGACACCGAGTCGGCAATCCAATCAGTGAACTGAGACACGTTCCCCTCCAAGTCTTGCTGAAGAGAAGGCCGAGATACAGCCAAAGTTCTAATGAACTGGATAGGGTCAATTTTACTAAAAGTAGGAGGGCGATGGCGGCAAGCCTGACGAGCGGGCTGGGAGACTTCCCAAGAAAAACAGATGAGAAAATGGTCTGACCAAGAAACAGGCACCGGCTTAACCACCTGGATGGGAAAGTTGGAGAGGGGGTGGAATTTCTCCACATGTTCTGGAGTTGCCCCAACATGGGTGACTTCTGGGGCGCGGTGACTACAGTGCTGGCTGAAGTGACGGAGAGGGAAGTAGCCACAACCCCGGGATATTGTCTTTTAGATTGGTTCCCCCACACTGCTAAAAATAAAGTGACAAGTAAGTTTCAGGACTTGGGCCTTATATTGGCAAAGAGAGATATTACAAGCCACTGGAAAGCACAGGGGCCCCAGTGTAAGTAGGTGGAAGAGGGAGTTTATAAAGTGGGCGGACTGCGAGGGAACAGTAAGGTTACGGATAGCCAAGAAAACTGGCAGTGAGAAATCCCCCAGAGAGAAACACAGAAAAGGGAAGCAGGAAATCAATGTCTATGAATCATTAAGACCAGAGGTGAGAAGAAAAGGGTGGAAAAGGTGGAGACCCCCTACATACAGAGGCATGAGGGCTAGAGAACAACATGCTGTCTTGAGGGGTTAAGGGCACATAACACTCCTCGAGGGAGGATCGATAGTTGCTACATATGACATGCCTGGCACTGGGTGGATGGGCAGTGGGGGGCTCTTGGCCTCCTGCAGGAGATAGGCAAGTTGATGCTACAAGCTTGAGCACGTACCCCATTGAAGATCATTGACGCTAATAGGTGGATTGTTGGGTGGTGGGGGGGCACCGGAAGAAACAGGGTGCTATACAAACTGTGCTGGTACTACAAGAGAACTGTTAGAAGAAGGGACAATGGGGTGCAAACGAACCTCAATAATGCCTGAATATAACTGCATTTGCATTGCTTATTGTAAGACGCCAAGAGTAAATGTTCAATAAAATCTGTTTAACAAAAAAGGGTGAGAAAAAGTGAGAAGAACAGTAGGGTGGTGAAAGATATATGAAGGATGACGTGGGAGACTTGGGGCCCGATTCTGATGCGGGTTGGAAAAGCTTCCCGACCGAGGGCCTGATTCTGATGCGGTTAGGAAGGCCTCCTAATGGCATTTGCTCCTTCCAAATCGGATCGGGAACGTGTCTTCCCGACCGAGGGCCCAATTCTGATGCGGTTAGGAACAAATGTTCCCATTGAAGTCAATGGGAGTTCAACCAAATTGTATCTGGAAGCATCCGGATGCATCCTACTCCGCCGGTCGGACTTTCCCGATCCGAGTGGGTCGGACACCATTTCCCAACCGATTCGGTAGGGAAGCTTTTCCAACCCGCATCAGAATCGGCCCCTTGGTGTTTAGCAACCCAGTATTTAGCAGTGCTGGAGGTGGGCTTCTAAGAAAATCTTTGACCTCTGTACTTATTTATTGTTATAAAAACTAAGCACTAACTACCCCACCCCAAGAATGGTGTAATTACCCACAGCTGAACTGGTGTCACTTGACCACCACACTCTGTCTAGCTGCGGTCCACCACAAACTGTTCTCCAGACCCAAAAGTACTAATCAACGCCCACAGAACACTGCCCTTACTCTCCCCAAATGAGCAGTAGGAATGTATCTGTGCTTTGGTATTTCTATAGCACAACCATAGGTAAGGAGCAATAGAACCCTTTGGGCGAGCAAGATAATTAAATATTGTGTTCAGTGAGGTTTTTACATATATTTATCATGCATTTTTATACATTACACGATTTGAGTTCACAACATGCACTTCCCAGGGTTTCATGTCAGAATATTGTATACAGAAATATTTTCTGACGTAAATATTATGTCCTAAATATTGTTACAAAGATGACATCTTATTGTGTGCAGATTTTGTATTAGAACATTGGACAGTTGGGAGCTCCATTGAAAACAATAGAGTGCTCTGGGCTCCTAATTGCCGGTAGAAGCTCGTAGCTCCAACATTCCAATGTTTGTTCACAGCTGTTGCTGTGAACAAAAGGCCTCACGGAGCCCGAGGGGATTTCAACTCCCTTGGGCTCTACCTTTAACGAAGCCACACTGATCTGGGCCAATTAGAGCAAGCAGAAGAGGTTTGAGACGTAGAGCAAGTAATTTAGCAAAGATTTTATAATCGATATTTACAAGGGATATAGGGCGGTAGTTCTTACATAATTTAGGATTGCGACCTTCCTTATGGATTAAGCATATTGTGGCTTCTAAAATAGTACCATCTGCCTTACCAATAGTGCAAAAATGTTGGAAAAGATGCAAAAGTTTTGGAAGTAGTAAGTTTGAAAAATGTAAATAAAATTCTACCGTAAACCCATCTGGACCCGGAGTTTTCTCTTTTTTAAGAAGATTCAAAGATTTGGATATTTCTGTAATTGACATATCTGACTCAAGAGTATCGAAGTCAAGATTTTCACATGAAGAGGGGGTAGATTGAGCAAGGTAGGCATCAATTAAAGAGGTAAATGGAGGGAATTCCGGTGTATTTAAAGTTTTATAAAATTTCACAAATTCTTCCAAGATATCTTGTTCCTCAAAAAGATGTTTCCCTTCTGACGATTGAATGGAATCTATTAATACCCGTTCTTTTCGAGCTTTGAGACAATTAGCCAAAAGTTTGCCTACTTTATTTCGTCCGCCATAATAACGGGCACTACTACGTAAAAGAATAGATGAAGTGTTGTCTGTGGTTAATTTGTTAAAATCTAGCTTCGCACGAACAAGTTCCTCTAAAGTAGAACCAGAAGAGGAAGAATAAAATTGATGTTCTAGGCGTTTGATGTTAGCTGATAAACTATTATATTGATTGTGTGATTCTTTAGTTTTCCTGGAAACACAATTTATAATGAAACCACGGGCAGTGGCCTTGAATGTATCCCAAATCAACGAGGGAGAAGAATTTGGATCTACATTTAAGGAGAAAACCTCCTCAGCAAAAGAATTTAAGGAAGAAGAGAAAGACGGCTCTTGTAAAAGAAAATTATTAAACCTCTATCTAGAAGATCTGGGCTGTGGTCGGAGTAAATCAAAACCTGCAACAACCGGGGCATGATCAGAAATTACAATAGGCTCAATTGAAGAGGAGATGAGATTCTGGGATAAAGGTTTGGAGAGGAAAATATAATCTAACCGAGTGAGAGAGCCATGAGGGGGGGAGAAAAAACAAAATTCTGTTACATCTGGGTTACGTAGACGCCAATCATCCACAAGGTGTGTCTGAGAAATTGTGTTGTGAAATTGTTTGTGGGCTTTATGAGGGATGAAACGAACTTGGGATTGGCGGTCAATAAATGGGTCTATAATCTGATTGCAGTCACCTCCTAGAATAAAAAATTCATCTTTATACTGGATACATTTTTTTGTAATATTAGGCCAAAAAGAGTAGTCCGGTTGAGTCGGGCCATAAACATTAAATACAGTCAAAGATATATTGTTAACAAGTAACTTAACTAATAACCATCTACTTTCCGAATCTATGTCTTGAGAAACAACAGAATAATTCAACTTTTTGTGACATAGAATAATTACACCATTTTTCTTATTGGAGGTAGGAGAAACAAGGACTAAGCCAACCCAACTCTGTTTAAGCTTCAAAGCCTCCGTCTCTATCAAATGGGTTTCTTGTAAGAGAACTAAATCTGGGTTATAGGAGGCTAAATGAGATAGTATTCTCTGCCTTTTTATGGGGTTAATAAAACCTTTCACATTCCAAGATATAACTCTGAATGCATACAAACTGAGCGATATATGAAGTAACACGATCTACAGTTATAACCAAAGGGAGATGAAACAGTGAAAAAGGAAAAAGAGCTGTGAGAAGAAAGGTAATACAGAAGGAAAATAGGAGAAAGGAAAGGGTGATAGATAGGACGTTAAGAGAGGACAGTACATGCCCACAACTGACAAAATATATGACTACAAATGAGAATAAAAGAAGACTGATGACTGTAATACGTACCTGCAGGGGAGAACAGGAAGAGAGACACAAGGAGTGGTGACACACAAATGAAGACGACACATCCAACCAGGGAGAACGCACCACAGCAGGGAACCATATAAGACGAGCAGGAAACGGATAAAAAGAGATTCCAAAAAGAAAACCTGTAGGAATATGAAGGGAAAAAGAATACGGTTAACATGTTATGAGACAATTATTAAAAATAACCTGCAAAATAAACAGTAAATGAGTCCAAGTAAACCGAACATGTCTGCAATAAAAAGAAGAAGAATCAAGGTATGGAAGTCACAGAAGAAGGACCAGAAGTTTCCATAGACGATGTGGAGTGTGATTGAATAAATTTCCTCAGGTCTACCAGATCTTCAAAAATAGAAGTGCTGTTTTGAAAAGCAACCTTAAACAAGCATGGGTGGAATAACCCATAGCGTGCACCAAGTGTACGTAAAGCTGGAGGAAGTTCAAGGAATTCCTTCCGTCGTTTGGCTGTTGCTGACGACACATCCTGGGAGATAAATAATTTAGAACCCGACCAAAAAAGCTGTTTATTAAGTTTAGCTGCATTTAAGACTTGTAGAAGGTCAGTAAATTTCAGAAATGAAAGAATCACACCCTGTGGCTTTCAGGGAGCAGATGAAGAAGACAAGCGGGGACCCAATCTATGAGCCCATTGAATATTGAGACTTGTAGACGAAGGAAGATGAAGAAGCTTTGGAAGAAAACCTTCTGGAAAACCATATATGCAGAGATTATTGCGTCTATTTCTATTTTCAAGGTCTTCAGTAGATTTCTTTAACAGGAGAACCTCCCTCTCTAAGGTGACCAATTTGGTGGAACCATCCTGTAATTCATCAACATGCTGTTCCACTACGGTTAGACGGGATTCCATAGACGACCATTTAGTATCCAGAACTTGCAGGCGGGAATTGGTTTCCTCAATGAGTCAACGTAGAGCACGTATTTCCTCTAAAACAGTGTCCAAAGATACCGGAGAGACAGACTTCGGTGGAGAAGGAGGGTCTTGTTGAAGACGCTTATTGGCAGAAGATGGAGTTTACAATTTGGTTGAAGAGGTTGGCGAAGCCATCGGTCGTGAAGAGCTAGAATGTGCCATACTGCTATTATTGTGCATAAAAGAGCCAGTAAGGGAGGAGTCAGATTCAGGAGCATGAGCGATAAATTTCTTGTTCGAAAGCAGCAATTTCTTACTCCTACCCATAAGTTAAGGAAGAAGAAAGACCATAGGAACAAGAGGGGACCCAATCTATGAGCCTGTTGAATATTCAGATTTGTAGACGTAGGAAGATCAAGAAGGTTTGGAAGAAAGGTAGTGAAAAAGTGAACGGGATCATCTCCTTCCAACCCTTCTGGAAAACCATATAAGCGGAGATTATTGCATCTATTTCTATTTTCAAGGTCTTCAGCAGATTTCTTTGACAGGAGAACCTCCCTCTCTAAGGTGACCAATTTGGTGGAAACATCCTGTAATTCATCAACATGCTGTTCCACTAGGGTTAGATGGGATTCCATAGACGACCATTTAGTATCCAGAACTTGCAGGAGGGAATTGGTTTCCTCAATGAATGGACGTAGAGCACGTATATTTCCTCTAAAGCAGTGTCCAAAGATACCGGAGAGACAGACTACGGTGGAGAAGGAGGGTCTTGTTGAAGACGCTTATTGGCAGAAGATGGAGTTTGCAATTTGGTTGAAGAGGTTGGCGAAGCCATCGGTCATGAAGAGCTAGAATGCACCATACTGCTATTATTGTGCATAGAAGAGCCAGTATGGGAGGATTCAGGAGCATGAGCAATACATTTCTTGTTAGAAATCAGCAATTTCTTACTCCTACCCATAAGTTAAGGAAGAAGAAAGACCAAAGGAACAAGAGGGGTCGCAAGCATGCACAATAAAATCTCTAGAAACACTCCAATAATATTCTTCACAAGATGAAAGCCACAGTGCAGGTTAAAGTTGTTCAAGAATATTAAAAGCAGTAACCACAGTGAAGTTGTACAACCTCCAAATGCCATCGCAGGAAATTCAAAATGGTGGCCGCAAAGTAGCTGCTGCAATTCTTAATATTCCTCTAAGCAGAAGGGGAGAGGAGCCATACCGGCATATTAAACCCACACAGGGGGTCTTCCGACGTGATAATATCTCTGTTTCAGAGCGGAGAAGATGTTAGAACCGTGGAAATCACCGCGGCACTTCCCCCCGTGGTACGGAGCTCGAAGGTCAGGTGGTCATCTTGGTTGGCACCGCGCGCACTCCTCTTGGGGGGGGGGGCGGAATGTTCTAATAGCCTTAAAGACCTCCATAGCGGGGTCTATCAGCCATTAAAGGCCCACTCCCATGTGAAAGGCCCTCACCTTCGGCCCTCGCCTTTAACGCTGCAGCGGGCTTTTAATGGCCGGTAGAACCCTCTACGGCGGGCTCTAAGGCTATATTAGAACATTGGAATATTGAGAGCTCTATTGAAGACAATGAAGTACCTCTGGGATAATGATGGCTGGTATAAGCCCAGAGCTCCAACATTTCAAATGTTTGTCTTCGTGTTTCTTTCTTTTTAATTTAGAACATTATACCATTAGTGGGTGGAATGTTCTAATAGCCTTATAGCCTTTCTGCCTCAGGCTATACCGGTTGTTAAAGGCCCTCTCCCTCGTTATAGGCCCTTGCCTACAGCTCGTGTCTATAACGCGGGTTCAGGGCCTTTAACAAGCGGTATCAGGGCTTGCTTAAGGGTGGTGCAACCGGTGCTGCTGCACCTGGTGCTGACTTTGGTGGGGGGCGCTGTGTTTAAAAATAACTTATGGGTTTAAAAGCACGAACTTCCTTGTGGGTCCAGCAGTTTTCGGCATCAATAAAAATGTCAAGATAATTCTGGTGATTAATGTTACTGCTGGTGAAAGATCGGAATTGTATCTAGTGGCAGTTTTGACTCATCATACAGTAGAGTGGAGGGTTAATGTGCCTGCTGCAAAGAACGTGTACCATGCAGATTACAAAACTGAGTGTGAGTGTACTATGAGCAGCACTTTAAAAAAATGAAATGTATGTCAGAGAGGGCCCATGGAGAGATGAGGGCCACTGTTGGAGAGCAGTAGAGAGGGAATTTGTGGCAAAGGAGGCCATGGGGTGTGTGCCACAAGAGACAGTTGCACCAGGCGCCACCAGTGAAAAAGCCAGCCCTGAGCGGTATGGCCTTCGGCAGAAGGCTATAGAGCTATATTAGACCATTGAAATGTTGGGAGCTGCGTTGACGATAATGAAATGGATCAGAGCAAATAATGGGTGATTTAGACATTCTGCTCCAACATTCCATGCTTTCTTTCTGTTTCTCCCTGTTTATTTTAGAAAGTTCTCTCCTTGGTGGTTGGGATGCTAATAGCTTTACAGCCCTTCTGCCCTGGGCTATAACAGTTTTTAAAGGCCCTCTATCTCTTTATAGAGCTTTATCTACGGCTCTGGCCTAAAACTCAAGAGAGGGCCTTTAACAACATGGAAAGCCCTTGGCAGAAGACTATAATGTTATCTTTTAATTTCAATGCGGTGAGATTTAGGACACAATTTTAATGACATTCAATATCCTGACAATTATATACTCGTAACACACTGCATGCATGTATGACGCTATAGAACCCTCCTGAGAACAAATAAACAAGTGCATATATTATTGCAACAGCCAATTACAAGAATTAAAGCATTTAAAAAATGCTGCATATTTTAATTGCTTCTAAAAATAACATTCCCTGGCATTGTATAATAGAAACACGCTATTCCCAGTCAGTCACTCTGGACCAAACTGGCCCCTGAACTGTAAACCAAAATTCAGATTTATAAACCTACATTCTTCAAGGAAGCGGCTTTTCATCTGCAGATTATTAAAATATTTTTCCCCTCACCACTTCAGATGGAGTATTCATTTCGACATCAGGTTTGTTTTCATATCAAAGGGAAGAGAGAAAAGGTTTCAAGTCAATAATCTGTGGGACTTGATCCTGCACGCTGGGCAGCCCTAATGCACTCAGGCACCTCCCGGCCTCTGATGCCTTTCTATGGGTTGCCTTCTGAAGGATGCTTGAGAGCACTCTGCAAACTCTGCCTGCGCCCCGCCCCTTTTAACCATCCCTAGGTCTCTCAAATCCCATTGTGTCTTACAAATAGGCTCCCTGACAAGCAATCAGCTATTCTCTTTCATGAATCAATCTGGCCCGGTTTCAAGGCTGCCCCAGATCTGCGTGCTAACGATGCTGCGCTCAACAAAGAGCAGGGAAAATGGCGTGTGAACCAGGTTTGTCAATGTGCATCGCCATTTTTAGGTCGAGCCTCGAGTAGCGCGCAAGCGCTGCTCTGCGAGACTTTAAGTTAGGGAGTTTGAAAAGCTGACCAGACGCTCGTGCGTCATGGCCTTTTCCCTGCGGTTACGCGCAAGCAAAAGGCCATGGTGCACGAGCGTGTGGTCACGCCTGCTGCTCGCAAGCGCACAAGCGCGCGCGACGTGCACTACAGCGCGTGATTACCCTCCCATACCCCCTCCTCCCCCTCCTCCCACTTTCTCCTCGTCAGCTTCATTTTCCTTTCACTTTTGCGCCACGCGGCCGTGTCACTTTCACGGCCGCGCGGCTCTCAGCTTCATTTTTTTTTTTTTATTAACTTTCAGCGCGAGGCGCGCGCACCACTCGCGTCGCCCCCTCCCGCGCGTGCCTTCAAATGCTTGTATTTTTCTAGGTGGCTTCTGTGCCGTAGCCTCTGTTAATATTATTTGCTGTTTGTCATTCTTTGCAAGCATTTATTGGTTATAAAATGCCTACTTTTATGAGCATTTTCTCAACATTAGCCAGCTACTGGAGGTTTGCAGACATGTTCTGATGTGTATTTGGTTCTGATGTGTATTCAAAGGTGTTGTACTTCATTTGAACTAAAACGTTTAAAAACGACAGTGCATAATCAAATCCTGGGCTGAGCATGGCTTTCGCAACCCCGTTGACCGCATTTTGAGAAATGAATATATAAATTTGGACGTTGTCATTTTTTTTAACCACACGTTTTATTGATTTTTAACAATTCAGTGTACAGCAATCAGCGTATAGCACATTGTGAATTAAGGTTCTACTTTTTATTTCATACATGGTTTGTGTATAATTTAAGACCCGTTCTAGGAGAATGATTCCACCATATACCCCACACTTGCTGATATTTTTGCAGGCATTCCAGTGACTTGTACACAAATTCCTCCACCTTGACACACCAGTCCATTCCCAGAGTCTATTCCACCTGAGAGGGGCTTCATTCACCTGCCAATATAAAGGTTTTCTAGCCTCATCCCCTAATTCATATATTTTATGTTGCGTTTTTGCATATGCCAGAGACGCTGCGCAGCTTCTTCCTAATTGAGAGCCTTAACCATTCAAGGTGATTCTGTATCGGCTGGTTGGGGTATCTATCTGTTCCATCTCTAGCTGGCCTATGTTGATATTCAGATCGCTAAAATCTCCATCCCTTCACTTTTTGGCCTCTGTCTGGTAGGAGATGGCCTATCTGTGCAGATCTGTTTTAAATGCCTCACAAAATGTGGATGATGACACATTTCTACCCCATGTAATTAGAAGTAATCCACTATCTGTTGTCTGAAGTGTTCTCCAAAGTCAACATCACTGAGCCGTTAGATGCTCAACCTCCATAGCCCATCCTGCCTTCTTCCGATCTGTCTAACAGTAATTAGCAGTGGCGTGTGATCCGTCAAGGTGCATGGTAATATGTGACCCATAACCATACACTTTGTGTCATCAGCTGGAAGTAGAAGCTGATCGAGCAAGCAAGACCCACAGTTGCTTCCCGGAGCTCTGTGTGACCCTGTGATGACACCAGCGGGAGAGGAAGTTCGAACAATGCTCATCACTGATCCTCTGCTTTAGGTCAGAGATGTACACCAAGTCTGCATGCTAGCAAATTGGCACTGTATGATGTGGGGAAAGAGACCAGGGTTCCCCGCACATGCCACCTCTCAATTTACTGCTGGCCCTGGTTTTTGTTTCCTTCATACTGGCTCACATTGGTTCTCTTGGGTGTCACTGTTCACCTTCTTTTGTGTTGGTGAGGCAACGTAGGGAAGGCTTGGGTTTCTCTACTACACCCTACCTCTAGGGTTGCAGCAGCTCCAGACCAGTTTTTAGAAAAGAAGGTCCACTTCTCTGGGCATTCTTTCCACAGGCATACAAGGAAGGGAGATCTTTGCTTTCTGTGCTCACTGTGGTGTTGCACCAGTCATCAGTGCCCTCCCACATTGGGGGTCTTCTTTGACACTCTGGGTTTTGTGCTGCCCGGGTGCTGGTGGGTTAAAGCAGATCCTTCCGACCATTTTTCTATGTGGTTCCTCACCCCATAGCTGCTCACGTGCTCTGGCCCATCTGCGTGTTGGCTCGCCTGTGTTTGGTCCGCCCTGCAACTCCGCCACCTTGGGTCGCCCCATTGCTGCTCCGTCCCAAGGAGCCTACCAGTATGAGATGCGGCTGGGCCGCGGTCCCCACTTCATGGGCCTTGCGTCGGCTCCGGAGGCCTGCGCCATGATAGCTCCTCACCCTGGTCTCTACTGGATCCTGTTTATAAATGTAGCTGCAATTGAAGGGGTTGAGTACTCTGTCTTAGGAAGGCGTTATTTCAAGTAATAATAGCCCTCCGGGTTGGTGGGATCACTTAGAATTTCAAGTAACTGATGAACCTTCATAGGACTCGTCCGCCATCTTGCGCGCCCGGCAACAACCTTGCATGTTTTGTACTCCCTTGTTTTCTAGTTTAAATCCGAATTCTTTTTTTTTCTTCAAATCTTTATTTAACACTTTGTTGTGCAAAGATGTATATTGTTTGAAACTGCTCACAAGGCTACATTCCATTTTTAGCAAACACTTTGGGGACATTAGGAAATACAACTGAAATCAGAACAATACAGCCTTGAGGGCCAGGAGAATAAGTCAGTACCATGGTTTATCAAATAAGATTGAAGACAAAAAGTAATTCATTGGAAGTTGATGCTCCTGAGAAGGAACTTGGCTTACACATCCCTGATTTAGGCAACACAAAGTGGCATGTGACCGGTCCTTCATGATTACACCTATTTCACTTTAATGTGTGTTCTAAACGAAATGCATGTTCTTTTCAAATGTATTCATTCTGACTTGTATGGTCACTCTTAGCTTTTCCATTACACAGATGGGCTACAACTTAGATGGCCATATAGTCAATTGGGGTAGTGGGAGCAGTCATTTCCATTGGTTTGTAGTGGTGAGCCTAGCTGGCAAAGGCTTGTCGGTGAGGAGTCTACCCATTAGGGAGGTAAGTGGATTCTCAGAGTCATCTCCAGTATCTTAAAATAGTAGAACCAGTGGATCAAGATTTAATTTGATTGATGTTACATCCTGTGTTTGTGGCAGTATTTTGTTCATAGAAATTTGTACACTGTTGCCTGGTAACCACGTGCACCATAGTGCCCCTTTCCCCTCATCTCTGCCAACATTCTTTCGATGAACCAAAACCTTGCATGAAGACTCTTGGGCGTGAGATAACACTACATCTAAGGTATAAAACCTTTTTCTTTGTACTGGGACGTAGCCAGGTGGTAGCTTCCCTAGGCCAAATATTTAACCAGGAGTAGTCTGTGATTTTATTTGTCTAAATCAGTTTCCGAGGTCAATTCTATGAGGACTTGGCGGGTGTATTGCAAGCTACCCAGGACTCTATACAATTTGGCCAAACAGCTGTTATCTATGTCCTGGCTATTCTTTATAAATACTGTTTGCACTGGGTGCGTTCTTTTTGCCACACATGTTCGAGGCATGTAATCTGTATCGGTGCATACATTTTGATGTAATTATTAAGAAATTCAGTTGGCTTCTACAAGCCGTAGGCTTCAGCTTCTGTGTTTGTCTTGAGTAACAGAATCACCTTAGATTCCATTATTGTATCAATTACTGTGCCTGAATGTGAAATGTAAAAAAAATATTTAAATATCCTCGCTAGGGGTTTTATTGACCGGTCCAAGAACCCCTTACAAAATGTGGCTGGGAAGCCACCTGAGCCTAAAGCATTGTTGTTACTCGGCTTCTTGATAGCCTCCAGTACCATTGCTGAGGATATGGGTTCTTCTTGATTCTTTCAGACAATTCAAGATCTATTCCTGGGTAGTCCATGTCAGATAAGTACTGTGAGTATCGCATACATTCTCTGCCTTATAAAAGACTGAGTAGAAGTAAAAAAAAAACCCTATTATTTCTCATCTCATCCGGGCAGTCACAACCCCTCTGTCCCTGTTATCGGGTGCTTTGGGTTGAAAGCTTTGTGTCCTTTAAATTTGTATATCAAGAGCCTATCTGCCTTTCCCCCTCTCTCATAATAGAGCTATTTTTTTCACATAGTATCATCCTGGCAGTTTCTCCCACTAGAGTTTGCGGCCCGACCGTCTGTGACTGCTGGCATACTCTACAGGCGCAAGTTTGTTGCTGTTTGGTCTTGAGCCGTTGTAGATGTTGTTCCAGGTCTAATTTCTTTGATCTGTTTATTTTGACAAAGGTGGTGGTAGGGAGAACCTGTCCCCTAAGAACTGCTTTTGCAGAATCCCAAAATGTAGGCCATGATATTCCATCAGTGACATTCTCCTGGAAACATTGCTTCATGGCCTCCCTAATGGAGCTGCGCAGTTCTGTAATATGTCAGATTGATGAATACGTAAAATGAAGGAAATCAGTATGACAAATAGATTGATGAAACGTCACTTTAGGAAAAAAATAAAATAACAAAATTACCTTGCCACAAAAAGATAATGTTTTTGTGTGAAGAGTAGGTATAGATAAAGAAGAGGACAGCATGCAAAAGAGGTAAGAAGTAAAAATGGATGGGTGTACAGTACAGGGGTTGCATAAAAGGAGAGTAAGTGGTTTGAAAAAGGAATAAAGCGGGAGTGGGAGTAGGTAAATTTTGAAAATAAATGGAAATAAGGCAGGAGGGTGTAAGGAGTTTGAAAAATAAGTGAGTAAACTTTCTGAGGGAGTATTCAAAGGGCCATGAAAAGCAAGGAAGAGTGTCTTGGAAAAGGGAACAAGAATTAAGGGGCACCAACACCTAACCAAAAAAAAAAATTCAAATCAAACATGAAGAAACCATTTTTTTTTAAAGAATTGCTTTCAGCTGGTTGTTTTCCTCAACTAGGTGAAAGCCATTCTGAAAAGAAAAAATCATCAACCATGGTTCCACGAAATAGATTGTTGAGAACTGTTTTTTACATGTTGGATTTTCACATAGATCACCTACAACCCCCAAAAAACGGGGTCTCTAAATACAATGTGGTGCGTGTGCCACTGGTAGGGTGGTTGTGGCTCAGCTGCCACCAATTCAAAGGTATCAGGGCCGGGATGTGGTCTGACAGGTTGGATGCTGATTTTACTTGAATTGACTAGTTGAATTTTCGGTTGGTGTAGACAAGAAAAAAATCTCTCCTCGATGAAGACCTGTATGCATTGAAGTAAAATGAATGATATCTTGTATCTGGATGTGAGCCTTTGCACACATCCACCAAGGCTAGGTGTTCTATCCCTTTTAGTTAAATGGGGGGCAGCAAAGAGGCCATGGAGGCCAGTCTATTCATCGAAGTCTCTGCCCACCATGAGATCGCCCCTTGTGAAGTTTACAGTCAAAGGCATTAGGGCATACGGGCCACATTGCGCCCCAGTTTAGCTTCCTTCCCAGTGGCACCACCCATTTCAGGTGCTAGAAAGTTTTTTGAAGAACCCTTATCCCCGCAAACTTATCACGCGGTTATACACTGAAATGCAGTGTACAGCGCTGGTATGCGTCCCTAAGGCACGTCTGGAATGGGAGATCCAGATGGGTATATCTGTTTTGGAGGAACAATGGGCATTCTGCTGTGCGCCGGCTAGAGAACTGTTCACTAACTATAGGCTGCGTCTGATCCATTTTAAATTTTTACGTGGATTATATGGGACACCAGAATTGTTACACACCGTAGGCTTGATTGAAGATGTGCGATGTCTGACGTGCCTGGCCCCTAGCGCGACTTTCCTGCTCGTGTCTTGGGATTGCCCCGACATTAGTCACTATTGAGGGGATATCTTTGATGCAATGATAGATCCCTTGACTGCGTTGCTGGGATATGTTGGGAACTTCCCTGCAGACAACAGGAAATTAATTTCAATGCTTTTGCTGCTTGCTAAACGACGCATAGCGATGTGCTGGGGTCGCCATCAGGTTCCTTCGTGGAGGACTGGCTCCGAGACGCAGCGTTTTGCCAAGGTCAGTTGTTAGCCTACTGGGACCTCATGCCTGTCCAAACATGTCCCCGATATATTTGGGACTCGTTACAGACTTACCTGCGGCATAGTGCGAAGGATGAGAGTAGGCCTCCTTCCTCTGCCCCTCTTGCTGCCGAAGAGGTCTGCGGAAAATGGACCAGATTGATGGCAGTTAGGAACGTAATGACTGCGTGGTACAGCATGAGAAGGTCAGACCCCTCCCTTCCCCCCCCCTTTTTTCCTTACTCCCTCTGATTTTTAGGTCGAGCCTGAGCCAGTGCGCATGCGCTGCGAGGCTTCTTGTAAGCACTCTAAACTTCTTTGTGTGGGTCTGACTTCCCCCACGCATTGGGTTGGTTGTTGCCTGTGTCATTTCGTTATCGTAGCCTGCAAATGGCTAAAGGCGAGCGCATGTCCCACCTCTTTAGCAAAGGTTCACTCCCACAGCGTTTTGCTTGCGGGAGCGAGCAGCGGCGCGCAGGGTGGCAGCTGCATTCCTCGTTTTTTTTCTTCCTTGCAGCGCGCGCGCACCACTCGCGGGCACCCTTACAGCGCGCGCACATCGCACACCACTCGCGGGACGCTGTTCTTTGTACAATTCTTCAGGTATTTTCAGCGCTGTTTCAGTGCTGCCATTTACCCTAATGTAGTTTAAAGTTAGTGTGCATTCGCACACTGTCTCCTGGAGCCCTATGGCCCCCACAACAAGCTGCTGTTGTAAGTCTAGTACTTTTGTTTGCAGTTTTATATATTTTTTCTTCCTTGTAGCGCGCACGCGCACCACTCGCGGGCATCCTTACAGCGCGCGCACATCGCACACCACTCGCGGGACGGTGTTCTTTGTACAATTCTTCAGGTATTTTCAGCGCTGTTTCAGTGCTGCCATTTACCCTAATGTAGTTTAACGTTAGTGTGCATTCGCACACTGTCTCCTGGAGCCGTATGGCCCCCACAACAAGCTGCTGTTGTAAGTCTAGTACTTTTGTTTGCTGTTTTATATAGCCGGAACTCGATCCAAAGGTATCGGAGCACTTTCCGTGCGCACCAGTTACGTACAAAAGGGCAGTTAGTTGTAGTACTTCTGAAACTCACACAAGTGCACAGCTACACAAGAGCAGCACTGCTAGATGGAGATGTCGAGGATGTGGCATTTAGGTGTCGCGTCGGCAGAGAGCATGCGCGGGGTGTTGCTCTCAGAGGTTCACCGCCTTCTCCTCGTCCTGTAGCTTTCCTTCGGCAGTGCTGGTGTCCGCCGCTTCCTCGGGCTCCCGCGGGAATGGGTTCTCTTCCCCCCCAGGAGCAACTGGGCCTTTATGCTGCTGCTTCTCCTGCCGCTCTTCCTACAGCACCCCCCGGGGCCATGCGGCCTGAAGGATCAGGGTCACACAGTCACGAACAAGGTAACTACTACTGACCGGGCGCCCGGGCAGAGGGGCGCCTCCGCCCTGTTAGTTGCATCGAACTTTCGGATGCATAGTTTGAAAGTTGTACTTTAATTGCGGTATTGTTTATATTACTATTTTTCAGGAAATCAGCTCTATAGCAACTTTACAAAGTCTCTCACGCACAGTTTTCTACTGTTTTGTTTTTAATTACGTAATCGATTCCACCAATGCATGTGTTGGTAGTGGGAGCTTGGCCCATTGTATTTTTAGCTTCATGTGGTTGACTGTATGCCTTGCAGGTCAGAAATCCCCGGGCTACATGTTTTTAGGTTGTTTGCAAACCGCCGTCACGGCCATTGGCGCTCTGTGTGCAGAGACCCTCCCAGCTTCCCAAACCCCG
Source organism: Calotriton arnoldi (assembly GCA_963921515.1). NCBI lineage: Eukaryota > Metazoa > Chordata > Amphibia > Caudata > Salamandridae > Calotriton > Calotriton arnoldi. Next base: position 810,200 of record CAWUFW010008433.1, on the reverse strand, counting down.
TGCAGCGCACAGCTGATCATCATAACACAGTTAAATTATTACATTTTCATTAAAGCAATAGACATTCTTTTTAGGTCGACATTATTCCCACCCTTCCCACACATGACACAACATAGGTGAAGCTGGAAAACATCCAGCAGTGCTTTCTTTTGAGCTTGCCTTGCGGTGCTTAAATGATGTATTGTGTAATTTATACAATCTCTTAAAAAATATACCCTACAGCACAACATCACCTCCAGAATCAAACAAGCATCTCCTCAAAACAACGCCAGTTAAACAGAACTCAGCACCACCTTACCACCACCACCTCACCATGCCTCACTACCCCCTCAACATCACTAAGCACCACCTCGACTTTAGAACAGCCAGGAAAAAGTTGCTAGCATTGCAACGACAAAAAAACTACAAGACATTTTTTATGGTAATTCTTTTTTAATTGGGTCATTCAGTTGTACATAATATCTTCTTGGTTATATACAAGGTAACAAAAATACTTATAATACTTTTTTATTATAACTTTTCAACATGCTGCACAGCAGCCACAATGCTCTATAACATAGCTTAAAAACATTGGCAAAGCCGAGAGCACTGGCTGAACACTTATAAGGACCCAAAGGCGAGACCTATTGGCTATGCCAATGCTTGTTTGCGATGTCTGTTGTTAGACATACTGTTATCTTACTGTGGGCTTATATCCCGCCCATTGCTTACCATTGGTTGGCTTCATTGTCATTCTCGCTCTGCTTGCCTTTTATTCATTAGCTTCCGTAGGCTTTCTTTCTTCATCCTGTGGTTTTCCCTCCTCTGGTGAATGTACGCATTACTTCCACTGCTCAGAGTTGAGACGCTACCTTTTTTCTTTTTGTTTAGCCACTCTAGAGAGTCTTTGTGTTTCCCAGCTGCCTCCCTCATGGACTTCTCTCCCCTCTGTGTGTGTTCCTCTTTCTCGGCCTCCCTCAGTTGCTGTTCTTGTGTTCTCTCCGCCCACCTGTCCTTGCTGTTTTTCTTTCCCCACCACCCCATTGACTGTTTGCTTCCCCAACCATACCCACCCACAGTCTGCTGGCCATTTACTTCCCCAGCCCCTCCTTACCACCCTCCATTGCCAGTGTGTTGCCTCATCCTCTCCCGCCTTTGTCCTTGTGCTTCCCCATCACCTCCCACCCACCCTCTGTTGTCCGCGGCTTCCCTTCCACTCCCACCCACCCTCTGTTGTCCGTGGCTTCCGCAGCCCCACCCACCCATCCTACATTGTCCGCTTGCTTCCCCATCCCCATCACCTCCCACCCACCCTCTGTTGTCAGCGGCTTCAGCAGCCGTGTCCACCCACCCTACGTTGTCTGCTTGCTTGCCCATCCCCTTACACGCACTCTCTGTTGTGAGCTTGCTGCCCATACCCGCTTACCCTCCCTCTGTTGTCAGCTTGCTGCCCCATCCTGTTAGATGTCTAATCCATTGGATTCATCTAGATAGAGTGGGTGCAAAAACTGGAATATGGAGTTTATGAAATGAGATCAGGAGTTTAGAGGATGAAGGGTATAGAAACTCAACAGCTGACACTCATGTACGCTACAAGGCATAACAGAGCGGTTCGTTTGGCTGATAACATTTTCAAACAGAAGCAGAAATTATCTGGTCAGCTCAATAAGAAATTGAGAAGTAATTTACATGTCTCAAAGCTAAGAATATTTTGGTTTAGAGGATGTACTGTGTTGAATACCTTTCAGTACACTACACACTTTGGCATCGTCTGACGCTGCTTTACTATTCCGTCTCAGATGTTTCGCTTAATTAGTCAGTCAGTAACCATTAATGGCCTGTGCAACAGCCTCGTAGACACCCTTTGCCCCAAGGAAATTTAAAATGGGAGAAACATCCATTAAAGTAGGATTCATACTCCTTCCATGAACCAAATACACAAAGCCCCCTTGTTGATTTATAAGCTTTAGATTCGCAGGGAGCCAAGGAGCCCAAAAAAGACTAACAGCCTCTTGTGAAAGGCCAGGGAGTCACCAAGATGGTCTTAAACCTTCCAGACTATCATTTCTAGAGCCTGGGAGCGGCAAGACGCCTACTTTGGTATACGCGCGCTTTACAAAATCAGTAACATTAACACTTAACATCAACAAGGTTGTGAGAGTTCCCTCACAGGTTCAAATAAAGAGAGAGAAAAGTATGGGCATCTCTACAATCAACCCTAGAAGTATTGTAACTACACCTGAAACTTCCTGAATTATTGAAATAAGAGTGGCGGCATGCCACAATCACAGACGGAGAAGAAGCATCTTTTAAACTTTGAGACCAGTCCTGTGGGGAACCATCCAAGGCTAGAGCTTCTGGATCCACCCAGCACCTGCCAATCACCAGCGGCCCAACCCTCTAGGCAGAGTTACACTAAAAGGAACAAAGCTGACCCAACTATAATTAATAAATAAATCAATAATCTTTTTCCAAGCACTTGCAGAGTTGATCATGAAAGAAGCAAGTAAGCACATAAATTCATAAAAAGATAAAACACACATATATACAACCAAAAAAGACATTCAGAAGCAATAAAAACATTAATAAAAATGACTATCCAGAATCTGAAAACCAGGGATTAAAACAACATTGAATTACGCAGCCGCAGAGCATTTTTTTAAAAAAAGAACCTAATGCTATACACACAGCTGGGCATTCTAATAGCTGCAGAAATAACAACGCAACTCTGCACTTTCTAGAATGACATTTCCATAGCACGGGAAATAAATAACGTTTAGTAAAAAGGAGGTAAAACTTGCAGAAAAAAACAAAATGTAACAAAGTCTAGGGAGGCTTCTCGCTGCAAGGGCATGTACAGATATCAGAAGAAGCAAACTGACCTTGTGGGAAACAGAGTAGCCACCTAATTGAGCCTAACCTAAACCAGGATAGAAACATGCGCTCCCAAGAACTCGGAAAGAGACTCAAGTAAGGTGCTACCCCCAGCGTGGTTTGCGAGGGACCATAATCCCTAACTCAAATAAGGTGCTACCCCCAGCGTGGTTTGCAAGAGACCATAATCCCTAACTCAAATATGGTGCTACCCGCAGCGTGGTTTGCGAGAGACCATAATCCCTAACTCAAATAAGGTGCTACCCCCAGCGTGGTTTGCGAGGGACCATAATCCCTAACTCAAGTAAGGTGCTACCCACAGCGTGGTTTCCGAGAGACCATAATCCCTAACTCAAGTAAGGTGCTACCCCCAGCGTGGTTTGCGAGGGACCATAATCCCTAACTCAAGTAAGGTGCTACCCCCAGCATGGTTTGCGAGGGACCATAATCCCTAACTCAAATAAGGTGCTACCCCCAGCGTGGTTTGCAAGAGACCATAATCCCTAACTCAAATATGGTGCTACCCGCAGTGTGGTTTGCGAGAGACCATAATCCCTAACTCAAATAAGGTGCTACCCCCAGCGTGGTTTGCGAGGGACCATAATCCCTAACTCAAGTAAGGTGCTACCCCCAGCGTGGTTTTCGAGAGACCATAATCCCTAACTCAAGTAAGGTGCTACCCCAGCGTGGTTTGCAAGAGACAATAATCCCTAACTCAAGTAAGGTGCTACCCCCAGCGTGGTTTGCAAGAGACCATAATCCCTAACTCCTGTATGGTGCTACCCCCAGCGTGGTTTGCAAGAGACCATAATCCCTAACTCAAGTAAGGTGCTACCCTCAGCGTGGTTTCCGAGCGACCCTAATCCCTAACTCAAGTAAGGTGCTACCCCCAGCATGGTTTGCAAGAGACAATAATCCCTAACTCAAGGCTTCATTAAGTCTCTCTCCTCTCTCTGGGCCACTTTCTCGATATTCCTCCCTCGATACTAAATGGCGGGTTTTGGTGTTTTTGGGACCACAAACCATAATAAAAGTTTCAACTATAAATATATGGTATGTCTTGAGGAAACAATCAGATGATCGTGAAACATGTGTTGATTAATCCACTTTTTTGTATGAATGTGTTGCTTACTATTATGATATGGGAAACAATATGAAGAAAGAACCTTGTGCGTTACAATTAAATTGAACTGTGATTGTATTGGACAATTTTATTGGGCGCTTCCTGCTTTTCTTTTTTCGAACTCCATAAAATATTTATACCATAGTGTACCTGCTCTCCCTTGTACCAGAGCTTTGGAGGTGCCTTTCAAAGTTTTGAACAACTGTCCTCTTGTAGTCCAAGGAAGATAAAGGACACCTCTGTGGAAGAACCACCTGACTAGTTGCGACTGGACTGCAGCTGGCCACTGGCTGGAGTGAGTGGTTGAGCCTGTCTCCCACTTTTATTTGTGAACGTATAGTCTGAAGCTGTTCCTCGCAGTTTGGGATAAGACCATGAGGAAAATATCCAGCATTTTGAAAAAAGCAGATTGTGCATTTTTTACCACCCAAGGACTGGGACAAAGTGCCAAAGCCGCTTGAAAAAGGCAGCCGTGGCCCATGCAGGTGGGGCCAGGTTGGGGGGGATTCAACAGACGACGACGAGGGAAAATTAAATAAGTATTTAATTTCCCTCGTCACCATCTGTCGAAATCCCAGCCCACCGCTCTTACCTGCCTAGGCCGTGGCTGGAAAAAGGTGCAACCTTGATTGGCAAGATTCCTTGGATTGTCCCACTTGGAGGTTTTGTGCCACATGAAGTAAAGCTTTTATGTGACCTTGCGCAGATGGTATCTAATCTGGAGTTCTGCCTAGTTGTATGTCACAATATCAAGTGACAAACTATCAACCTGCAACATCAAGTGTAGAATATATCCCTACTACTCTTCATTGTCAATGCCTCCAACACTCAAGGCATCTTCCTTGATGCACTCAAGACAGGCCAGATCCTCTCACTCCTGAAGAAACCCACACTGGACCTTGACAGCATTGTCAACTCCCGACCCATCACTCACCAACACTTCATCTGCAAAAACTGTTGAAGAAGCAGTCTGTGCGCAACTTCACAATCACATCATCACCAACCACCACCTGCAAAACTATCAATCCATCTTCAGATCACACTGCAGCTTGGAGACAGCTACCTTACAATTTACAGACAATGCAACCCTGATCACAGATAAAGATGAAGCCTTCTTTCTGGTTTCAATGGACTTCTCAGCTGTCTTCACCACTGTCGACCACCGAAGCCTCATCCACACACTGAAGTCTCAAATAGGATTCAGTGGAAATGTCCTTCACTGGTTCACCTCCTAACTACCTGACCAACACCAGATCCTGATCACCTGCAGTGTTCCCTAGGGGTTCCTTGTGTCCCCTGTCATCATTATCCTCTACATTGTGACCCTAGGGCTCTACTCATAGATAAAAACATCAAACTTTTCCAATACACTGAAGACACCCAACTCTATTTGGAGGTCTCCTCTGCTCCAGATATCCAACTCCTCAGACGCTGCTTGTATTGCATCCAGACCTGGATGTTCAGCACCTACCAGAAGCATAACCTGACCAAAACAGAATTCCAGCTGTTTGCCAAGAATAAAAAGCAACAATAAGTTCAACATGGCTCAGCGACATGAACCTCAATGTATTTCAGTGCCAGTTTTCACCAAATGCCAAATCTCTTGGTTTCACCCTAGACGCCACGTACACCCTCAAAGAACAAGTTCCAAAGAAATCTAAGCAGGCCTGGTACCTGCTCTCTCTACTAAAGAAATAGAAACCACTCCTTCCAGAATGCATCTTCAGAATTGTGGTTCAAGCTCTCATACTCTTGCATCTGGATGGTAGCAATGACCTGCTCCACGGCCTCCCAGACTCTGCAAGGGCCCCCATTAGGAGCATCCAGCATGCAGCAGAACAAGGGCCTAAAAATCCCCACATCACCCCGACTCTGATGGAACTCCGTGGCTGCTATTGTCAGCCTGCACCATCTTCAAAACCAGATGCATTATTTACAAAGCAATCACGACTGCTACCCCTGCCTATCTGACTGACAGGCATGACGTCTCTGGTGGCAATTGGCACACCCGCAGTCAGGAGATCATCAGACTGCAGACAAAAAAAAGGGCAAAAAAGGGAAATAGGCCTTCTCTGACTATGCAACCAGAATCTGAAATATCCCTGTGTCCATCAGGAATCCCCCCATCCTGTCCCAGTTTAGGAAAGAGCTGAAGACACACCTCTATAAAGATCATCACATCATGATGCAGTAATACTGTACTTTCACGTTTAGAAACCAGCTACCCCTCCAATCATGTGCAGACTCTGCTTTTAATTTGGGCTCTGTACAGCACTCCACTGCCTGTCGGATAGGTTCGCCCTACATACATGCCACATTCCCACATGCATGCATACATACAGCTAGCATTGTATTATCGATGTAAGTATACAGAGGTAAGCGTAGATTTACTCTTCTTACTTTCATATCTTTGAACCCTGTAGATATATTTATTCAAGGTACATATATTTGGTGCTGCTAATAACAAATCTATGGATACCTATATATACTTAACTTGATGATATATTAGTAGTCGATAGTCTGTATGTGATTTTGTTGCAGTTTAATATTTTGCATAGTGTGATGAAACATCTACTGCCTCGCTGTGCCTAACAACTGTGCCCCGATGAAAAATTTCAAGAACTGGAAACATAACAAAATCCAACTTTATAGCTTATCGGTGCGAAAAGTCAGAAAAGTGATCACTGTTGTGAATACAGATTTTGAGATGGTCGCGCTTGGACCTTTTTGCTCCAGCACAGATGGAGTCAATGGGACCTCAGATTCCGCTTTCCACCTGGTCATGGAGCCCTTGTTGGGTACAGCATTCTGCTGCTCCACCAGAGGATTTTGAACTCCATCTGAGAGAGTCTGAAGGTAAAACTGTTGACCGTGGTGAAACACAAGGCGGTATCCAACTCACCTCCCATCATCGCCGCCCTGGAAAAGTGGCTGTGTCCCAGTCGTCATTATCCCATAGATTTACCTTGACTTTTACCTTACAGTTTTTGGACATTTTCTTTCTAAAGATTCATAACTCCTGGACTTTTGTTTTCATTTTTTCGTTTTTTTTGTAAGTTGGCTTAGGGCTGTTATTGTTTGATTTACTCACTTGAATGTTGTTTAGTGTTGATTAAATAATTTAATCACAATTGCAAGTCCTTTTTTTATGCCAAGGATACTAGGGGTAATAAATCCACTCTTTCTTAGTGATTCTGAATTTACCTAACAAAGTGCTGGATTACTAACTTTGTCTGATCTCATAACTTGCTGTCCCCCATATTAATAAATGAAATCTCAATCCTAGAAGGGTGAGGTGTCCAGTACTGGTATTTGGTTCGGCTACAAGCAGCAAGGACTGAGACGTTATGCTTGAGACTTTTATACTGTTTTTTTATCATGAGAAGTGATTGGTTATTTCATTTTCTATGCTGATTGGTCTACGTTTCCCTGTTCTGCATTTACAGTATTCCTTTTCAGTTTGATGTTTACTTTTGGCTACTGAAAGGATTAAAGCAAGACTGGAAACAAAGTTGGAACCTCCGGACTTGCCAAAAAGTTGCACTTTCTGCAGCAAGTTCACCTGGCTGCTGCAAGCAGATCTCTACCCCCCACTGACCAACATCCTATGGCCTTTTTATGCTCCCCCGGGCAGGGGCTGACTGGGGGTTTATAGGAATTGGGGCAAATGTAGTGGTAAACTGCACATTGATACGAAACTTATGCTGATTACGTTAGTCTAACTTGATAACATTTCGAAACTTCATTAGCGGGAGCCCGTGGTTCCCCCATACAATTTTAGGCAACAGTTAGATGCAGATTAGGCAAATAATATTGATCAAGACTTGATTTGAAGTCTAAATGGGGGTGGAATTTCTCTCGTGATATTTTGTGACGTCAAAGAATCACATTTCAGTCAATCAATCAACAGAAATTTGTAAAGCACGGCAATCACCCGTGAGGGTCTTCCAGGCACTGTGAACCCTGTGGTGGGAGGGGTTCAGCTGAACAGCCAAGTCTTGAGTCCTTTCCTGAATTCCAGCAGAGAGGTTGGGGTTCAGAGGTGAAGGGGGAGGTAGTTCCAGAACTGAGCAGCGAAGTAGGAGAAGGAGCGACCCCCCCCCCTGTGCCTTCGGGGGAGCGGGGTGTGAGCGAGGGAGAGTGAGGCGGAGCGGGGTGTGCGCAAGGGATAGTGAGGCGGAGCGGGGTGTGAGCGAGGGAGAGTGAGGCGGAGCGGGGTGTGAGCGAGGGAGTGTGAGGCGGTGCGGGGTGTGAGCGAGGGAGAGTGAGGCGGAGCGTAGGTTTCTGGAGGGTTGGTGGTAGTTCATGCGGTGGTTGATGTGTGCTGGTCCTTGGTTGTGCAGGGCTTTGTAGGTTTGAAACTATCTAAAGGTTTCCCAGTAAGCACCATGATTACTCATAAGCTGTTGTTTGTGAGCTTGTCAGCACCCCGTCCATAGCCAGGAAACAAATTTGTTCCCTGTTACTTTTACCCCAGTTATCTGACAAGCATACATACATACATGCATACATACATACATACATGCATGCATGCATACATACATACATATCTGGCATCCGCAATTGTACATATCAGCAGGGTCAGAAGCGTGGATCTGCACTGTTTGCCCGTACATTACTGTATATATGTCATGCATATAAACACAATATAAACACACTTACATTGTAGCAGAGCTGTCAACCTGCAGCATGTTACACATGAACATGGTGAGTGAGTGTGAAGGGTGAGCCTCTGTGTAGAGGGAAGTAGCTAGAGAACATTTTTGTAAGTGTTCTCAAGATCCAGTGGTCAGTCTTAACGGAAAGGGTGGCACTAGACTAGTTGCCAGCACCTACAACCATTGATAAACTATGCCTCCACTTTTTTTCTAATTTACATTTTTTCACAATAGTTTTTTTCCCTCAACTTTGGTAATCCACTTAACCTGGCTCTAGACTTAACCACCTAGGTCACCGATATGAGTGGGTTGACTCTGGCCAAAGATGCGCCTTAACTCTGGTAGGGTCACGGTTGAATGTAGTTCACCTGTGGGGCATACACAGGATAATTAGGAGCTGTGCAAAAACAGGAGCAAATTATTTTACATCTGTTTTTGCTTTACATCAGGGCATACAATTTCCTCCCTGGCGTCTTGAGCTTAGAATTGGTACAAGCACAATACTGCAAATCTGTGATTCAGGTGCAATAGTAACACCAATGTAATCTTCACCAGGATGCTTCTGTGACCTAATCTTTGCACAAGGGTCTTAGCTATCCTGTAAGTGGCCTGTTGGCAGTGTGCAGAGATTAATTTATCTAGTTGTGGACTTCGATCAGCCTAGTACAGCATTAAAAAAATTAATAAATGCCTCATGCGCTTATTTCTTCTATGTTTCACGTACAAATTCTTTTTAGGTCCTGTCTGCTGACAGCGCTTGAGCTGTCACTGCGAGACATTTGTTTACTAAAAGGGGCTAGGAGCCCGTCCATTGCTTACCATTCGTTGGCTTCATTGTCACTCTTTTTGCTGCCTCCTAATTGGCCAGCACTTGCCAATGTCACTTCCAGTTCTTTCATTTGGAACATGAACCAATTACTCATTTATTTAGTTTGATTAGTGTCCTTCCGCTGTCCATTCACTGCTTGCTGAATTCAGGCACTATTTTCTTTATTCTTCCTTCTCCTGTTGCTTCTTCCCCTCCTACCCCCCCTTTGCTTTTTCCACTCACACCCCCACCCGCTGTCCAAGCTACTTCTTCCTACTGTCCATGTTGCTTGTCTGTGTTGGTTCTTACCTTCTCACCCCCACCCTTGTCCGTGTTGCTTCTTCCCTCCCAACTCTCATTTTCCCGTTGTTTCTGTTGACCCCCACACGCCATAAGAAAAAAAAGCCTTATGACACAGCCAAAATCTTTTTTTTTTTACATTCCCTTTGCCGTTCCCGCCCTCCCCCCCACTGTCTGTGTTGCCCCCTCCCTATTCACCATAAGAAAGAAAAGCACTATGCTGTGGCCAACACTGGTCGTGTCGTAGTGCTTTTTTTCTAACTTAACTTTTAGCCATGCTGCAATGCCACTCTGCTGTACAACATGGCTAAACACATTGACAGAGCCAACAGCTTTTGAGCTTCCAAATAGGTATGACGTAAAACGAAAAGGGGGTGTTATTTGTCACAGGGTATGAAGTGGCGCTTGCCAAGTATCGTGGAGTTAGCACAAATGAGGATTATGGATGCGGTGCTACAGGTGAGGGAAAAACCCCTAAACCCTCAATTCTGGACCAAGGTCAGTCTATAAACAAGAACAGGTCCCGTGCACCCGCATATGAGTGGATGAACAATACAAAGGTAATCGTTATTAAGAATGAAGACAAAATTTTCTTTCTTGGAGTGTTGATTTAATGGTGTGTTACTTCACAGGCCAGCCAACACTCCAAGAAAGAACATTTTGTCTTCATTCTTAATAACGATTACCTTTGTATTGTTCATCCACTCATATGCGTGTGCACGGGACCTGTTGTTGTAAATAGGTATGACATAATGGCGTTGTGAATGCCTTACTAAATAATTAATTCACACAATAATGGCCTTTCCCAAACAAGCAAGAATTGATGCTAAATAAACATGCACTTTTCAACACAAATACAAGTATAGGCCTGCTGGAATTGTCACTGTTTATTTGAGATTAGCGCCACATCCTGCTTGTCGGTAGATATTTGGGATTCATTGGGAGAAGAGGAGTATGTTTTTCTGCAGCTGGTGGTTTAATGTTCTATGTCGGGTTTGCAAGTCTCACAGAGAAGTGATGCAGAGAGGATGGAGGTCAACTCGCTCACCCTGAACTCACAGAAGACGTGTCCCAGATTTCACGCGTCCTACCCGCGGTGCAGCATGGGAGGGAGGCCGCGAGGTCAATTCTTAAAGCCCGTCCTCCAGTTTGAAGATAATGGCAAACAATGAAGGGGTTACTGAGGGGTGAAGGACTCAGAGGAAGGGAGGCGTGGCCCCCTCTCCTGTACCACGGGCCAGGGACTGCGCGCGCACCATAAAGTATACGGCCCAGGGCTCTGCTGACTAGGGAACTGAAGACCCACATTATAGCAGGGCCAATTATGCGCCAGGGGAGGACCAAATCATGCAGCACGGAGGACCAAATTATGTGGCAGGAGAAGGCAAAATATGTGGTGTAATGCAGCACATTTTGTGATAGTATTACTTCATTTTTTGTCATTTTTACACATGACACTATCGGGGCAAAGATTTCACCTCATTAGTACCAATTTAATTCACCTCATTAGTATCAATTTAAAAACCAAATACGTCAATAAGCAACTAAATGATGACCAGTCAAGCTTTCTGACGGGCCTTCCACTCCATGGTAACACATGTTGCCACGTTTTAAATATCTTTTGATCCGTTTGCGCTACAATTGTTTGTGTTAAAATCTGTAGATTATGCAGCAGATGATGGATCATGTGGCAAATGCGGTAAATCCATACTTAGGCGGAAAAGCCTGTAGTAGCAGAATCACATAATTCCAGTGAACCCTAATATAGTCTCTGACCTTTTTTGTATGTATAGCCCCAATTTTAGTCTCAGTTTCACTTTTCAACCAAAACATAGATCCCAGAGAAAATCAATTAATTTCTCAGGGCCACATGTATGAAACTCACAGTTAGCGATTACCTATTAGTGAATTTTATCGAATCGCAAATAGGTAGTCTCTGAATGTGATGTAAGAAAAAAATTCTAAATGTTAGTGATTACCAAAAAATTGCATTCGCAATAAGCGATTACCTTTTTGCGAAAATCTCTAAATAGCGAATCGCAATTTGGTAATCATTAATTGAGAATGTCGTTCTTAGGAGCAGCATGATGACCTCACAACCAGGAAGTGAGGTTTTGGATGCTGTTGCAGAGGGTCTGAGGCTGAGTAGGAGACAGAGAGCAGGAGCACTTTCACAGTGAAGAGGCAGGCGCAGCTACCCACCATGGCTTCCCAGGAGAAAGCAAAGGAGGCTGGAGGACAGAAAAGAAAATTAAAATTTTGTGAAAAAGAATTGGGGTCCTAATAGAGGAAGTGGTCAAGAGGCACGATAAGTTGTTTGGAAAGAACTCCCTTCATGTTCCAGACTCAGAGAAATTGAAAACCTGGCTGGACATCCAAGAACAAATCAGCGCAGTGGGGGTCACACAGCACTCCATTAAAGAAATATGCAAGCGCTGGTATGACTTGTGGATAAGGGCAAAGGAAAAGGTGGCAAGCAGGCTTGCTGAGGCAAAGAAGACCGGAGGAGGACCATCAACCCAGCCTGCATCAATAGCCCTTGAGGAATTGGTGGAGTCCACCCTACAGCCTGAATCCATCATTGGTGTCAAGGACATCAACACCTCAGCCTCCCCCACCACCAGCCAAGGTAAGATGCATGCTAAAGTACACTTGCCCCTATAAGTGACAAAATGCACTCTTATTAAGGCCAGGTAAATTTGCTCAACTGCCACTCCAGTCCACTTCTTAGCTGCCTCCCAGCAATGCATCATGGGAGTTGTAGTCAGGAACACACGATACAAAAAGAGCAGACAAATTCTAGCAGCATAGGTGCATTTAAGTACTACATGCACGTGACAAATAGACACACTGTGTTTTGCTAAATTACATTTATTTTTATTTAAACGCAAAATGTTTTATATCTGTACACACATCATGCTTAAGTAGTTCTGTTACTTTTACAGATACACCAGCGCCACAGGCTGACGACACAGCAACACGTGAGCCTGAGGAGACCCAGGAACAGGCAGGGAAAGATGAGACAGTTACCACAATGCCACCGACACCTGCACCAACAACACACAGGTACACTGTGTCGCCACTATGGGAGTGCGAGGTAGAAGGCAATGAGGCCCAGGAAGAGCTGCAGTCGACGCCAGTTGAGCAGGCACACACCCAAAGTAACCAGTCCCACTTGCGGCGCCGCAACACCTATAGCAGGAGACGCAGAGCAAGAGCACACGGTGAATCTGAGGTAGGAGGGGCTCCTCTGTCTTTGCTGGTCTGGAGGGCACCATGGTGAAAGTGCAGCACCTGCAATTAAGACACATGTGGTCAATACAATCCTAGTTGGTGTCTCTGAAGAACAACATGGTGGACATTAAGGACAGCATCAGGGAGTTGACCAACACAGTGGCGGAGGGCCATAGGGCAAATTCAGATAACCTCCGGAACATGCCAGATGCCTTCAGAGACCTCTGTAACAACATGCAGATGGAGCACACTTCACATCGCAGACAAAACCAACACCTACTGGGCCGTTTGGATGGTTACACCAGGGTAATCAACCGTCTGGGCAATGCCACAGCTGTCCTGTCCAGACCCACTGTGGTCATGCAGGTGGAAATGGCCCACTGCAGTTCTGACGTGGTCAGGGGATTGGGGCAGGTCACCAGTGCTGTCGAACAATTACAGACAGCTACAATAGCGGGGACAAGTGTATTGGGTACAGGGGACACTGAGGAGGCCTCCAGCCTCAGCAGCATCACTGCCCCAGTGACTGAAAACAGACGGCGGAGAGCGAGGCAAGGTACGGCATCAGAGGCCTCATCAAGGGAGGGCAGTGTACACACTGGCAGTAAAAAGTAGATAGGTATTGAACCCTGGCATGCCAATAGGTGAGGTAACCTGTTGCATGTGGTACTCAGTGCTGACTGTTGTGCATGTTGTATTTGAAAATCCAGTTATGTACTACATAATCTCATACATGTATCATGCTAATGACTGTGTGCATACAGTTTGCCTGAGATTAAGGTAAATGAAACACAGTAGCATTTAAGTTATGAAGTGCATTGTCTCATCATTACTCACCCTAAAAATAATTCTGTGTTATTTCCGAACGTTGTCTGCCCTCTGCTGCCCTTGATCTGTCTCCAGGTTGCCGTGCCCTACATGGCCCATCCTCCTCATCTGTGTCTGGATCAGATAGGTCCAGTGGTATGCCTCTGGAAGTCGCAATGTTGTGCAACATGGCACAAGTGGCCACAGTTTTACAGCATATCTCAGGCCTGTACTGCAGTGCACCGCCACTTTTATGTAGGCAGCGGAACCTACTCTTCAGTAATCCGAAGGTCCTCTCTATCACGTTGCGTGTAGTTTTGTGTACAGAATTGTAGCGTTGCTGACTTGGAGTAGTTGGATTTAGGTATGGGGTTAGAATGAAAGAGTGCACAGCATATGCGCTGTCAACTACACAGAAAAGGCAATAGATTACTCACTGTAATGTGTCACCAGATCCAGAGAGGCTGCAGGACTGTGCTATATACATTTACCTAGTAGGTATCCTTCTCCAAATTCACCCCCAAGGAGACATGCATGTATACCACTGTGTCTAAAGATGAACAAATTATGTGTACTACCTGGATATCTTGACACTGAGGGGCCGATTCCGATTCGGGCCGGAAATCTCTCCGACCGAGCCGGACCCGGAGAGATTTCCGACCGAATCGGACTCTAGCAGTCCGACCGAACGAGTACGATGCGCACGTATGCTATCGGACTCGATTCGGTCGGACTCCCATTGAAGTCAATGGGAGCCAGTCGTACGACGCGTGCACGGGCTCCCATTGACTCAATGGGCACGGCCGCGAACAAGGGCGCCCCCTACAGCGTGTTCGCGTCGATGCGGGTCGCGCCGTACATGCACGTGTAGGGGGACCCATGGGTCCCCCTCTGTGCGACTCGCGCGGCTACGCGTACAGGGGGGTCCGACACGGACCCCCAAAGTACGGCTCCGACTGCTCTTTGGAGCCGGAGTGCGTGGCTCGGTCGGACTGCTCGCGGCGCGCATCATACTTACCCGGCCGGGGAACGTCTCCATTGCGCGGTGCGAGTCGAGTCCGAGCGAGTCGGTCGGTGCGGTTAGACCCGGGAACGAGTCGGTCGGAGCGGTCGGGACGCCCGGACGAGTCAGTCGGCGATTTCGCATCGTACTCGCTCGCCCGGACGCGCGTACGAATCGGTCGGGAAAAAGGGCTCCGAATCGGATCCGGTTAAGCCGGATCGGAATCGGAATCGGCCCCTATGTCTGTGTTTATGTGTGAGGCATTGCATATGACTTGGATGTTCAATGAATGATAGGATTTCCTGTTCCAGTAAACATACTCATTGACTGAGGGGGGACATATAGCTACATGTATCCCATCAATGCACCCAATTACATGGGGGAATTGGGCTACCTGGTAAAAATCTAATTTAGTTAGCTGCAATTCCTGTGGTGTTGTGGGAAATCTGATGTACTGGTGTATCCTCTGCAACATAGCATCCAAGAACGCATTGAAAAAGTGCAACAGAGCACTTTGGGAGACCCCTCCTGCTGCTGCTATTACCCCCTGTTAGCTCCCTGAAGCTAGGAGGTGCAATGAACATTGGACCAGCACATGTGTGGGAATGGGATTGACTCTGCAAGTCTGACGCTGCAGTTGTGGATGAAGTTCAGCTATTAGGTCTAAGATTATAGCTGAATTTAATCTATATTTATCATAAATTTCATCCTTTGTCTGCCCAAACAATGTGACACACGTTCTAAAAATACACACTTGTCTGCTCCTCCTTCTCTGTGCTGCTGCTTGAATCCTCATTCTCCTCGCTATGATGTAGAGCGCTGCCATTGCGAATCATTCTGAGGCCCTCTGGGCCTGTTTAAATAACTTGCATCTGGTTACCACCTGACTTAAATTGGTGGTATTTTACATGTGCAAATTTGCATTTTCAGGCTAATTGTTGCAAATGGTTCATACATGTATTTTGCGATTACCTAATTGTGACTCACATTTTGCGATTTGCAATTTGAACTCGCAAATTAAGGAATCGCTATTTTTGCGATTATCTAAGTGTGGCCTGCGAATGCTTTTTATGCATTCGGTAAGACCCATTTGCATTTGAAAATGGCTGATTTTACCAAATCGCACCATTTGCGAATACAAAAAACTTTCATACATGTGTTCCCTTTTCTGCCACATTTACAAACTCCTAGAAACAGGCTTGGAAAGGGTGCTAGGCAGACAGCCAGCGCTGTGATACAAAAACTGCGCAACTGGCAGAAAGCAAACGATGTAACGAGAGCAAAACCCTTTTCCATAAAAATACTTATGTATATCCTTTTTATGTATACCTTGTATGTGTACAGAATCTGCTCAAGTCATCATCGCTCAACTCTGACTGTCAACTCGACAGTGCCCCAATCAAAATGCAACTAATCAACAGTTTGCCTTCTCAGACTAAGAAACCCAACATAAACCATCACCTCCAGCAACCAACGGCATCCTAGAAAGTAAGAAGCTACTCAACACCAACAATGGCAAACTACCCACCTCCAGAAACAACCACCATGTCCTGCACTCCACTTTCCATGCACTGTTCTGAACAGTATTTTGCATACCATTACTCAGTTAATTTGAGCCAGTGGGTCTCAATGACACTTGTTTTTAAGAAGAGGCACTTATTTTGACTCATATGTCATTTACCGAGAGCAAGAGAGTGAAAACCACACAAAGGGAAAAGAGAGAGGAAGAGAAAGATGGAAAAAGTGTCACAAAGTGAGAAAGCATGAACCTGCAAGAGTGAGGTAAAGAGGCAGGGAGTGTCTGGTAGTGAATTAAAGAGGCATGAGGTAGATTCAAGACAACATAGCCTTGGTTTTTGGTGTGCCAACATTTAATAGCGCCGGCCATTGGCTTCTGAGCAGAGCTTTGGGCACTGAACTCATTCCTTTACAAATAAACACTGCCATGACTTCATTACTGACTCCAAGAGTGACATTAAGAACATGATCAGTGAACTGATGCCATAGAGCTGTTCCCTCCCACAAACCACAGAATCAGTCAGGAGCTGTGAACTTTACAACACCAGCTCTGACCATAGCACCGCCTATCAGAGAGCTCCTTAGCATACGTATCCAGCCAACTTCCCCCCCACCCCACAGCACCGTCTATCTACTGCTCCCTTGCAGTCAGCCCATAGGACCAGTCCCTAACATGGTTGGTGGGTGCATCTCTGCTACCACTATAAAAACCAATGGAGGGCACACCCAACCAGACTTCAGGACCTCCTTCCTATGGTTTCCAGTGCAGAGCCCCTCTGGTGCAGAGGCAGTGAAGATGGCAGACAATGCAATGTATCTTCGGGTAGATTTGGAGAAGGTCATCAAGTGAGCCTGTGGATGAAGCCGAACAGTGCAGTAAGTTTAAAAAGTTTGGAGTCACTCCTCCTGCTGTCAGTTGAGACTTGGATTCAAGATGGTGCCACCATAGGTTGGCTTAGAGTCGCCCATCTGTTAGTAGTTGGTAGGCCCTCCACCAATCAGAGAGAAAATGGAAGGGGAAGACAAATGAGACACCCACACCTTGGAGAGGGCCTTTGGGAAACCTAACCCTCTGGCAGACCAGCCTCATCTGGATGCATTGGGCAGAGGAGTCAGCAGGCAAGCTTATCGGAGGCAGGGCCCTGGGCACCCATGTGGAGCAAGTAGGCTATCATCGAAACTCTGAATGTCTCTGCGAGTGGAAGAAGAAGAAATGGGCAGGATTAGACAAGGAGGCTCTGAGAGGCGTCTATGACAGTCTGTACATTCCCTGAGAGATGTGAAAGGTGAAAGATGTTGATTGCAATTACACAGGTGAGGCATTTACTAAAGGTGAGATGGCCATGAATTATGAGACCAGCTTATATGGATGGTAGAAGTGGACAAGGGGCTTCATGAGGGCACTTTACCAAGAGGAGAAACAAAGCATTCTTAACGTGAAACATATCAGATTTCTGAAGAATGACAATTGTGTGTGATATACAGTAGCTATAGCAAAAATGTGTGGAAATCACTGTCATTCACAAAGCCACTTCATTGCAAATAGTGGATTTTGGTGCAGTAAACTGCAAAGGTCATAATGTGAAAAATCGAGATTTGTGAGTGCTATGTAGTCAAATGCTCGTAATTGCCTGGACCATTAATGTACATGTTTCCAGGGCTGTTGATGCTTATTACTGCCTGGACCATTTATGTACCCACTGCCTGGGGGCGTTGATGTTCATTACTGTCTGAACCATTAATGTGCATGCTTCCATTGATGTTCATTACTACCTGAACTATTAATGTACATGCTTCGTTTTTTATCTCTACTGATGAAAGATAATATCCAGAAAGACATGTGTCTAGAGATTCACAGCACTAACCTGCACCAACTTTGGTGAAACACTTCAGCAAAAACTCAAGTAAGCGTTTAAAGTGAACTGCATTTACCATAATGCTAAGAGGTGAACTGTGCTGGGAGGTTAAGCAGTGTGCTCCCATCCCCCTTCTGTTTGAAAAGTCTCCCTTGAGCCATTGAGCTGACGTGCTTTTGGAGATACACCTGTGTGCCAGAGGGAGGTAATGAGAACTGAGAGGATTGTGGCAGCTTTCTCAGCAACCCCAGATGAATTTCGTTTTTTATCTCTACTGATGAAGGATAATATCCAGAAACATGTGTCTAGAGATTCACAGCACTAACCTGCACCAACTTTGGTGAAACACTTCAGCAAAAACTCAAGTAAGCGTTTAAAGTGAACTGCATTTACCATAATGCTAAGAGGTGAACTGTGCTGGGAGGTGAAGCAGTGTGCTCCCATCCCCCTTCTGTTTGAAAAGGCTCCCTTGAGCCATTGAGCTGACGAGCGTTTGGAGAGGCTCCTGTGCGCAAGAGAGAGGTACTGAGACCTGAGAGGATTGTGGCAGCTTTCTCAGCAAACCCAGATGAATTTCGTTTTTTATCTCAACTGATGAAGTATAATATCCAGAAGCACATGTGTCTAGAGATTCACAGCACTAACCTGCACCAACTTTGGTGAAAGACTTCAGCAAAAACTCAAGTAAGCGTTTAAAGTGAACTGCATTTACAATAATACCAAGGGGTGAACTGTGCTGGGAGGTGAAGCAGTGTGATCCCACCCCCCTTCTGTTCAAGTTCTACTTAGGCCACCACTTTTACAACTGCAAATTCGGACCTCGAGATTGGCTCTTATTGCCTGACTGACTGGAACTTCAATTTCTATAGCTTACCGGGGTGCAAAATTCAGGAACCAGGTGAATATTTTACTAGGAAAGGAATAGTCAAAAATCCCAGAAAGAGGGAATGAACTAAACAACAGAGACTATGACCTAGTGAAACCGGTCCTTTGCCAGGTACGACACGCAGTTTGTGATATCAGGTTTAGTTACTAGTAGATTTTATAGATACAATAATTTAAGTAATCAAATTTTTAGGAATCGGGCATTGTTTGAAACCTGGATATTTTGAACTTCCTGAATTTGTAATATATTCAAATGATTTGTTTTAGAACAAGCGAACATCAAGGGAAGTGTGATGGCCTCTTGATTTGTAATTATTTTGTAATGGTTTTAAGTAACTATGCAATAAACTTTACTTACTTAGTTACACTGTCTGTCCATGTGCAATAAGCTCCTCCCACTGTCTTGTACATGTGCTGTAGGTTCATTACATTGCGCATGTGCTCAGGCCCCTCACACTACAGTCGCGGTACCCGTGGGTCTGATCTTTTGACGGGACCATGGCAAAGAGAAAGAGTAGTGGATGTGATTCTACTGTCTTCCCTACTTGCTAAAGATTATATGTAACTGAGGCCAGAGATCCCCACTTGTTTCATGTCTGTTATGAATATCATATCCTGTCCTGTTTTCTTTCCCTACATCTGGTAGGCATGCATTTAAAATGGGGAAAGTACAACTACAAAAACCAGAAGACAAAGACAAGAAAAAGGCTGGATTAGATTTGGAAACTTGATCTCTATTTGTTGTGTAGCTTAGAAAAGTGAGCTCACTGTAGCATTTCCGGCCCAGTTTTTAATACTGTTCTTTGTGTAGGGCTATCTTACCTAAAGAGTATGGCAATTATAAATGGAGTGTGTAGTGGCAGAAAATTTGCACTGTTTTTGCTGTGTTTTAGCCGAGCAACCACTGGGAAGCACAGGAGTAAACACAACAAGGTAATCTAGCCATGAAGCAAGGATAAGGTATTCAGGAACGAATGTCCGTGGTCAAGTTTGCCGACCACCGTGAACTAAGTGGTGTGTTCCTGCAGGTGAGTGATTGGTGACGCACTTTTGTTTCTGGAAGTTTCCAGAGATTCAGACCTTCTCAGAGAGCTGAGATACTACAGGCAATATTTTCCAACTGTGACAAAGAATGTGCAAGTAAGACTCTACTCAAAGTTTCAAGAGACAGAACTATTTTAGGTTATCCGATCCTAATTTGGTATTTTTATTTCACTGGTCCAAACAGGACATGATATCAGAAATCAGTACCCATCCAGCGGAAAACTGTGCTATGTCTCTAAGATATTGAGACACAGGGATTTGACCAAAGTCACATGGTTTCGTTAACTGGGAAAGATGAAATTAGAACTGGAGTTTTTTGATTCAGTGGCAGATAATTTACCAACTAAGGCTCTGATTACAATCAGTGAGTATTAATATAACCAAATGTATCATTAAAAAACATGTGTAAAGCTGTTCACACAATTCCAAGTTGTTTAACATATGCGTATATTAACATGTGTGGAAAATATTGTTTAAAATGTGTTGCATATTTTAATTTCTGCATGCAATGTTTACTACATGCAAAATTTGTGTGTGATTGTTTCACATGCTATAAATAAAAAGCAATTTCAAGTGAGCTGGTGTTAGAAATGGGGTTTCTGGTTGGCTAGGGTATGCACCTAAGCCAGGCAGAACCCACCACTCTAGTCAGGGCAAGGGAGTTACACACTGAAGATAACCCCTGCTCACCCCCTTGGTAGCTTGGCACGAGCAGTCAGGCTTATCCCAGAGGCAATGTGTAGAGCGTTTGCGCAACACACTCACACAGAAGCGACACACTAGGCACACCACAAAGGACACTCCACACAAGGTTATATAAAAATAGCCTTTGTATTATGCATAAAAACACATTAGATCACAATCACATATATTTTACCGTGCCACCAGGCCCTTGGCATGACTTTACAGGGATTACATAAATCAATAGGCCAATCGGGCCACTGTCATAATCATTACAATTAGGGTCACCAGTAACTACTGGTAGGTTTGTACTTAGCGTGAAGCACTAGGCATAAAACATCATCATAGTAAATACTTGCAGCTGTGCACACATCATGAAATACCATAAGTATATCATGCCCCTCTTAGGCGTAAACTGCACAGTATGACAAATATATCATAAGCAGGGCCATAGGATACACATTATCCACAGTGCACTATAGTAAAGACTATTAGAGTGCACATCTTAGGGACCTTAACAGTGCGCCAGAGTAAACACTAGCCAGTTGTACACAGTAGGGCGATATTGTGCCCACATCAGGCAACTGCCTCAATCATAGGCACATAAACCGTAACCAGGTCCCCACCTCTCCCTTGTGAGGGCACCCGACACGTACCCCAATACTTTGGCACCAATGCAGCCGGTCAATGCAGAGGACAAACACGTACCTCCCTTGCGGCTGCCAAAGAATGTCCCCGGCGCCCATCGCCTCAAGCAAGGGGACGGGGTGCAGCTCACCCTATCTCCTTCTCTGAAGAATGCCCCCGGTGTTGCGAACAGGCCCAGCCGGGCTGGGACCTCCGTAGGGGCTTTCCTTCCATCCAGTCACCCGCGCAGGGAACAGTGCCCTCCCCTCAACCAAAATGAAGGAGGGAATTACCACTGTCTCCCCCGAGTGGCCCACGCTGCCTGAAAAATGCAGTGAGGGGCAAGGATTCCGCCCGGCCTCCTCTGTGCGGCTGCGGCGGGCACAGAGCGAAGTCTCCATCAACATTGCTTCTCCTTTGGAAGGCGACCCGCCCACAATCAGGCTTCGCTTCTGCCTGGCTTCAGATTGCTTCGAGGGCTTCCTGCTAGGTGGCCTCTCCTTCCGACATCACCAGGGAAATCCCAGGCCGCGATTCTGTGCATCTTGTGCGTTTCCTCGCAGCCCGGGGCCACGTAGCAGAGCCCCAGCTCCAGAACCAAATGTCAGCAACAGAGGAGAGTGCAGCCCTGCCCCCCGCTTTAGGGCAAAAAGCGCTCCTCTCGGCCAGCACTGAGTGAGCCCCCTCCTTGGGCACCCGACCTCACAGCGCTCTCAAAGCGCGCTCTGCCCCCACGAAAAAGATGAAACGCTCCGTCAGCACTTGACCTCGGGAGCAGTTGGAGGGAACATAAAGCGCTATGGTTTTCCCAGCACAGGGGCAGAGAACCATGGCACAGGCAGGCCAGCAAACAGGGTCACTCAGCAGAGGGGAAGTCCTTTCAGCCCCCCCAGCAGGCAGCAGGTAAGTCCCAAGTGGTGGTTCCTCCTGGCACACTGCAGTCCACGCAGTGTCTCCTCTACAGTTCTGCTCCAGTTCCAAGTAAGCTCTCAGACATGGGGTCACAGCCCCAGTACTTATAGCACAAAAAGTCTTTGTTCTGCCCTGGCACAGGGCCCTGAGCCCAGTTTAAACCAGTTCTGGGGCACTCTAAAATGTAAATACAGTGCACAACACTCCCCATTCAATGTGTAAGCCCTGGCTCCAGACACACCACAGGGGGGCGGAGCCATCATTGTGGAAGGCAGGCACAGCCCTATTCAGGTGAGGTGCTACTCCTCCCACCGCTCCAAATGCAGCCCAGGCCTATTCAGCCTAGCGCTGAGTCACCCAGGCAGGGCAGGACACACCTCAAATCCCCCCAGGGACTGCTGGAGTGAATGCACATCCCGTCTCCCCCTATCAGTCAGAACCAGATGGTCAATACACAACAGGCAGGCACAAAGACACATAGCACACAGAAATGCCCACTTCTAAAAGTGGAATTTCTAAAATAGTAATAATAAATCTGCTTTCACCAATACGCAGGATTTATCACTACTATTCCAAACATACCAAACTTGATCACGCTACCCCTCTCATGTCAGGAATTACCACTGAAGCACATATCAGGGAATCCCCAATGCATCCCTATGAGAGCGCAGCCTCACAGCAGTGAGAACCCAAATAGGCTGTTTGTCACTACCAGGACATGCCACACTGTTAAGGCACATGTCCTACCTTTTACATACACCACACCCTGCCCGTAGGGCTAGCTAGGGCCTACCTTAGGGGTGATTGATATGTAGTACAAGGGGAGTCACAGACGTGGCAACCACTTTATGCAACACATCACAGCGGCAGTAAACTGCGCGCGCAGGCCCTGCAGTGGCAGAGGCCTGAGACAGGTTTGAAAGGCTACTTAGGTGAGTGGCGCAAGCAGCGCTGCAAGCCCACCAGGAGCATTTAATTTACAGGCCCAGAGTATATGGGATACCACTGTACAAGGGGCTTACAGGTAAATTAAATATGCCAAACAGGTGTAGACCAATCTTACCAAGTTTACCGTAGAGAGCACATGCACTTTAGCAGTGATCAGCAGTGATAAAGTGCCCAGAGTCAGAAAACCACCAACAACAGGTCAGAAAAAATACAGGAGGAAGGCAAAAGGTTCTGGGATGACCCTGCAAAAAGGGCCAAGTCCAACAGTTGGTATTCTGAAGGCCATCGGAATTTAGCACAAAAGTTACACATTACCTGGTGGTACTTATTTTTTATTGTTAAATTAATTATGGAGTATTAATAAAAATGTGATGTGATTATTTCTTATTAAATGGTAAAATACAATTTTTATACCCATGAATGATCTTGTGTTGAATTTAAGAAATATGAAAATGGCTTCTGCATATTATTGGCAAAAAGATTATAGTTAAACACATCGCCTCATAAAGTATTACATCTTATATGGTTTTGTTAAAAAAAAAAAACAAGAATCAAAGCTATTCTTTCAGAACATTTATTTTTATGTACAATATCAATTTTTTTAATTCAAATGAAAATCTTTTCTCAAGTTTCAACAATGTCAAGCAAGTGATGACAGGTATTGTTTTTCATACATTATATTAAAAAATACAGCTATAGTCATTTTCACACTCACAATTAAAGACATGTTGTATTATATGGCATCAAACTATTTTTCAATTTTTCAATGGAAGAGAAAAATTATTCATCCACGTCTAATGTTCATTTGTTTGGAGCAAGCTCCTGCACCGGGTCAAGAAGTGGTGCTCCTGTTCATCGTCTCTGCAAAAATGTTTGAGAGGATGGAGTGGTGGACGTAGTAGAGGGGATAGATAGAATAGTGCTTTCCCTAGCAGAAAATGGTGTAATTTGTGACAATGTAATTTCTTTTTTTTTTCCAGAAGTTGACCATGGGTATGTAGGGCCGCCCAAGCTGAAGTATATCCTTCCACCATCCGACAACTGATAGTGAGTATTGATGTTGTCCTGCAGTTCATGGCACTGGTAATAGACATAATAAGAAATCTATTTTGCATATCTGAATACTTCATGCGCAGCAGCAGTTCCTTTAGGGTATCTCTGATCTGAGAAACTGCAGAATGTGACTGAAGCTGCTTTTTCAATGAGACTAGTAATTGTTGTTTTCCTTCTTCTAGTTTTGTTATGCGTCTGCTTAGATCTTCTTAGATTTTTCTGGGCATTATTTTTTCTTGCTGGTCATCTTCTGACATATCTAATGCCCCCTCTTCACAACATGGAGGTCTCCAATCCACGTGAGTAGACGGTACAGGAATTGTCTTCCCTGTTTGTCTCTCAACTTTTTCAAATTGCAGTGCGATCATTTCCTCAGGTGGGATGTGTCCCTTCACTCCTTCGCTTATTTCCATTAGTGATATGGTGTTAGTCGCCGTTGAGCTTCTACTGGTGCACACAGTCATTTCTGATGTTCTGTTTGTTGGAGACGTAGAAATCATACAAACCTCTGCTGACATTTCCATCGAATCTGAAGTGGTGGTAGGTGCCGATGATGATGTTTTTCCATGTTTGGTCTGCGTTGTCAATTCTGTCTTATCCTTTTCATCAATGGATTAATTTTTCTTTGAAATCACAGGATCTTCTTGTGACATGGGTTTCCTTTTTGACAAATGCAGGAGATGTTTTCTTTGTTGGGAGGATTTTGACATTTTGGCCTGAAGTTGCTGTTGAGTTCCTTGGTGATGTGATTTTACCGCTATTTCCAGACATCCTTCTAGCTGATGACGGGCCTGGTGTTGCTGTGGATGCACAACAGTCTTCTTCTTCATCCACTTCAGAGGCACAAAAGGAACATGTTGTAATATAGAATGTAGCACCACGCATATCACGAAAAGACCATCTTAAGAGTGAATCGCAAATAGCAAACCGATGTGCAAACATTTGAATGTAGATCTTTGGCAATTACTTTTGCTGTTATTATTATTGCTCTGGCTAATTACCAGTTGTAATAAATATTGCACCATCTTTTAATTTTTGCCAGGTTAAAACTGCTGTAATTAGACAAGAGGCCTCATTTTTACACAGACTTGTGCATTTTGTTGAGGTAAGTACTAAAATCAGTTATTTGAAAAATATTCTGAATTGGGTTGTCCTTAACTCACCAGATAAATGATAATCACCAAAGAGTGTGTAGTAGTAATAAGGTTTATTGTATTAATCAAATGATTACAATAAAAAACGTGCATCATCACATATGGAATAAAAATTATCTTATAAGATAAAAGAAATTCTAGAATTAAAACTTACAAATCTAGCTTATAACGATCAAATTCAATACATACACCTCTAAGTGTAAGATTCTGTTTGTGTTCCGATTTCAACAGTAGTTTACATATCATTAATCCTTATATTTTCCCTAATCTTCTAACAATTATAAGGATACATAAATAAGCTTTACCGATTTCCACTATTGGCAGCAATGGTCACGTTGCTCAAATCATTGACCATTGCATTTATAACCTTCCTTCGATCTTGAGTAGTTTACTGCACCTTACCAATATAGTAAGGCACTGATATACCAAGATGTGCAAGGCATGTAAGTATTTTATAAGATTTGTGCAATGAAGAGATTATCCAATAGGGAAATTCAGTACCTGATTAATATTATATGTCTTCCCTTTAAAAGCACAAGTAAAAACACTATCTTCTCTGATTCTAAAACAATTTCCAGTACTTTCTTCAGTTGGTCTTATATTAACATTTTTAAACAAGGAGCATAGATGTTTTTCCTTATAAACAACAATTTGGCAAATACATATAGGATATATATATATATAAGATTCCACTATTAAAACTTACAAATCTGGCTAGTAACATTCAAATTCTTTACATGAATCTCCCGAGCATAAGTTCTATTTCTATCCTGACTTCAAACAGTAATCTAAGTTTAGTCAATCGATAAATATTTCATGAACAAACTTTCCCAATTACAGCCATTGGCAGCACTGGCCACATTGTTCAACTATTGACCACTGCACTTACGACCATCTTTAGCTCAGTCTATTGCCTTTTACTAACATGATAAAGTGCTGATGTGCCATGCTGTGCAAAACGCATACAGTTCATTGGATTTGTGCAACTGGTCATTTGTCTCAAAAGGAAGGTCCTGTACTCTATTGAATAAAATCTATATTGTTTCCCGTTAAGTGTACAAGTAAAAATTAGCAATCACACAGATAGTGCTTTATTGGCCTGATCTAAAAATGTTATCATCATTATTCTTGCACTGCCTTCTCTGAGCCTAAAACAGTATCTAACAGCATCTGCAGTGGTTCTTATTTTAGCATTTTTGGACAAAGAGCATAAATATATCTTCCTTATAGACAACAGTTTAGGGCAAATACATATAATATGTATAAGGGATTCGACTGCAGAGCCACAGGGATGACAGGCTGTATTTCCTTTAAGCAGTGGGTTTCATTTCCCTTTAAGCTCCCAGATCGGAATGTATAACAGTGTAAATCTTAGAAAATTATTTTTTACATGGCGCTGCAAATTTAGTCCTAGATATTCTTGGCTCTGTGCAGTGTAAGTGTCAGTTACTAAGTCCATGTGCTTATATTTTGCGGCTTGTGTAAGATCTGAGGCCCACTGCTTAATAGTAAATGTATCATGTATAAAGTTTTTCCGGACGGATCAGTTCATTTGCCTCAGTGCCTGTAGGCCAGGCAAGTCGTAGGATTCTAGTCCCGTCAATAAAATGTGCAATTCTGTATCTTTATATATAGGTCTCCCCAATTCTTCATATAATAGATGTTTTAGTGAAGATTGATCAGCCTTAGCACATTTGACAATGTAGTTCACAGTACTTCTGTAATGGAGTGATACCAAAGACTTTAGGACAAATTCCAATCTCATAATACAGTGAGGAGTTGCCAACAGTATGTGCAATAGATTACGTATGCATTTCATAAAAATCTTATCAAAACTGGAGAGGACATTGCTGCTCATTACAGGGGATGCATACAATAAATATGGAAGTATAATGCCATTCTGCCCTTTGCCACAGGCTTTTTTCCGTCTCTCAGCGCCAGGATACCTGGCGGGTTGCAGTGCGCTCTACAAATATTCCTTACATTACATTACATTACCAATTTCATATGTAGTGCTTTGAGTAATGGGCTAATCGCTTTTCCTCTGAACATATTCGTGAATCTTAATACCGATCTGGTAATCACTGCTGACTTTGATTTCATAATGGCCAGGTGGCTTGACCAGGATAACTTATTATCGAAGATCACTTCGAGGTGTTCATATTGGTTTACTACTTCGATTGATTTTCTACTAGTACCCACCCCTTAGCTTTTGTTTGCTGTCAAAAGGTCATGATTTTTGTTTTGGACAGATTGGTGGTTAGTCCATTCTCCATATTATAAATGTGTAGTTGGTTTAATTGATGTTGTAACCCTTTCGGCGTCTGAGACAGGATCACTAGGTCATCAGCGTATGCTAGATATGTTAATTTTGTACCTCCTAACTTTGGAGAAATACCCTGGTCAGACTTTAATGGCATGTTCAGGTCAGCAATGTACAAGGAAAATAATAACGGAACAAGGACACATGCTTGCCTAAGACCATTTTCAGTAAAAAAGGTGATAAAGTATTGTCTGTTGATAGCTTTACCTGTAGCCATGTTTCAGAATGTGATTCAATAATAAAATTCAAAAGGTTAGGCTCGATTTCCCCATGCTGTAAGCTTGTTCAACAACCTTTGCCGATTAACCTTATCGAACGCTGTGGAATAATCCACGAAACAGGCATATAGTGTTGTTTTCTGCATATGTGCTTTTTTTCCAAGTAGAGCCAGTGTTGTGATGTTATCAACTCTTGAACATCCTGAGCGAAATCCTGTTTGTGTTGTTGGAATGCGTAATTTTTTCTCTGCCCAAAGCCTTAATTTATTTTGGAGGTGTTTAGCGAACAGTTTCTCTTCAAAGTCTAGTAATGCTATTAATCTCTAGCTGGTTGGGTCTAATTTTGGACCTTGTTTGTATATTGGATGCGAAATCGCTCCTTTCCAGGAAGATGGAACTTTCCCTAATTTGATTACATGTGAAAACAACAGTTCTAACAATGTACTCCAAAAGATTATATTTAATTTGGCCAGATCTATAGAAATACCATTCGGTCCAGTTGTTTTAGACGAGTACAAACTTTTCATTAACTCAGATATTTCTTCCTTCGTGATATCAGGAAATGTTCCAACATCTCTTAACGATGTATAGTGGCAGATGATTACTGATTTATACAGGACTTTAATATGAGTTTCCCATTTAACACTGGAGATAAACAGATCATCTGGTTGCTTATATGAAGTTGTACCATATCCCACCAAGGACCAATAAGCTCGTTCATTTCGAGATGTGATAGCATGAAATAGCTTTGTATAGGCATTATCCTCACTGTCCCGTTTTATTTGTATGTTCCTGTTCTCGAATTCCCTCTTTAATTCATGCAGCCTCCGATCACGTTCCTTAGATGCAGGAAGTTTCAGCGTATGTTGCAACATTTTGAGATATACTCTCTTCGATTCGATTAATTGCTGAGTATTAGTTGAGATGGCAGTATATAATCGTGGTTTTTATAGCTCTGTCATCAGGACCGATAGTATGTACCTTAATATGGATTGACAGGTATTCATCCAATCATCACCTACTTCCGATAGCGCAAAATCTTTTCAATAAGTGATGACAAAGCTCCACCTAGGCCTTGTCTTTTAGCATGTTGTTCCAAATGAGCTTTTTATCGTTAACAGCAATAATTCTATCACTTTTAGCCGTTGCATGGGCCTTCCACCGATCATGTTTGATGTTAATGACTAGCCTTTGAGGATCGTGATCACTCTCGTGCCTTTGTATGACAGCATATCTTTTACACAGGTGGAAATATGAATAGTGCACGAATATATAGTCTATGATGGTGGAGGCCATGGGTCCTCAGTAAGTTGGGGCAGCTGGCTGGTCTTTTGCCAACCTTCCATTTAGTGTCCTATATTTAGAGTCTACCTAAAGGTCATATGTAAACCTGGTTTGAGTATTGGAGCCCTTTGGTTTTTTTCTGTAATAAGATTTTTGGATGAGGGATATTATGGCTCAAATCTGGCTCCTCAATATTTGAGAGCTGGTTCGAAAATGGCAATAGTGTTTGATTGAAGTCTGCTGTTACAATGACAAATGATTGGCCAAATGCATCCATTATTTGTGCCAGTTCCTCAAGTGTTTTCCGGTATCTATAGTTGTTTTTCACAAGCTGAGGGGGAAAGTAGATATTTATGACTAACAGCTTTGCGGCGAATTGGTTTGTTAGAAGGACTGCCAGTATATACTCCGAGGATGTTTTTATTTTTTCACTTGACATACAGACCACTCGCCCTTCCAAAAGTGTTCCTTTTTGCTTTAATTTCATGTGTAGTATAATTTGAAATTGTTAAATTTAAAGATTGCCAGGTCTCCTGAAAACAGATTACACACTGTTATTGAATGAAAATAGACATTTATATTCCTGCTTTTTTCAATTGTCACTCCTATCCTGCAATATCCCACAATGAGATGGAAAATTCATTATACCACACTTCCCTTACTTCATGTTCATTAGGAGTACTGTTTGGCCAGATATGAATGGTGTGTTATTCATGGGTTCAATGGCCCTATGACTGATCGCACGTTAGCATCTGTTTCCTTTGCAGTGATTTGTAAATTTTCAAATCTTATTAAGAGAGGAGTTGGAGAGGAGTTGGCCTACCGGCTAGGGCGGTCGACCTCGAATCGGGGGAACTGAGGTCGAGTCTCGGCAATGACGCTGAACATCCTGTGATCCTGGGCAAATCACTTAATCTCCCCGTGCCTAACAAAAATGAATGTGTCCTCATGTAATGCAACTGGTGCTATGTAAAGCGCTCTGATACCCGATTCGGGTCAACTTCGCGCTATATAAAACTCTGTAAAATAAAAATAAAAAAATTCCTCTGGGCCTTAATAAGATGCTCTAATTTTTTAGGTTCATTTTAGGTACTCTGGTTGCCTGTAACAAATTCTTAACATATGCCAATTTTTAGGTTTCTCCGGTTGTGTGACTGTAATTCCCCAGTCTGCCATAGTATCTTTTACGGCCAGTATTCTTAGTGCCACATTTTGTGTGACCATGTTGTTCCAGAGGTTTCGTAGTCCACTGTTGTTTTGTGGCACACAAAATCCGAACAGTTAAAAGCAATTGCGAGTCTAGATCTTCCAAGTCCTCGAAGGAATTTAGTAGCTTCAGTATGTTTTGCTGATTTAATATATCATGTTAGCCTTCAGATTTAGATAGAGATGTAAAGTCAATTGCATGTTTTTCTTGACTAAAAGAGAGTTCCTTATATGATGTTAACTTGCCGTCCTGCCTCGAGTTTCCATTTACTGCTCATTGTGTCTCTGGTCTGCTTGTCTGTTGTAAGCACACAGAGCCCCCAGTTTGATCAGTTTCTATTCCTGAGCAGTTTTTTACTTCCTCGCCTGCTTGAATGGTACTTGAATGTACCAGACTCTGAGAATTAGGGTGCTTATCTTCTAATTTTTTAGTGAGCCCCGTTATTCCTTCCATAAGCTGTTTCAATAACTCAGAATTATCACTTGAAAATGAAGTCACTTTATCTTTGATTTGGATATTCGCATTAAAAGTGGAAGGCCATACATTGTGTGTCCCAAACTGTACAACTTCACTATACATTGTTTGTGGTACTGTTATTGCAGTGCGGATGTTGGATGGTACAGTGATATTAGTCGGGTCAGAAAACATATATGTGGACTTGCTGTCCAAACATGTTGAGGTTTTATGCCCAGGATTTGATCGCTTCTTTTCAATTGTTATAGCTTTATCTCGGTCTTCATTGGAACATTGTTCTATTTGAGATTGAGTTATTGCGTCAGTCTTGGCTATCCCATCAATGTCTGTAATGCAATCTTGGTCATTAGTGTTGCATGTATTTGATTTCGTAGTAGATTTATTGAATATAGGTATATTTTCTCTTAATTCTGGAATTAGAATGTCTAAGTTTATTTGTTTAGTGCCTATATTCCTCTTGAGCTCTTTCAATTTTTTAAGTCATTTCTTACTTAAATAAGGGATAAAGCCGTCTTGGTGCTCTAATGGAGCCTCATCTGTTTGCACTTCATTGGAGTTGCCTATTGTAGTTGTTCTTGCTACTGTTGTGCTCATGAGGCACTCTCTCTGTTCAGGACTATTGTGACTTTAATTGTTCATCTCATTATTTATATCTTTGATTTCATTAATCTTCTCCATGGTTGATAGTGATGCGTGATTCTTTACACGATCCGTTATGAGATTTCCTATTTTTTGGGGTAGCAGATGTAACGAATCAACAATATTGTCCAATCGTTCGAGATTTTTGGAGGTAGTTGCTAATTCATTTATGTTCTGTTTAATTGATAACAATATTTTAGAGTTTTCTTTTATCTATGCCATTTCTACTGCAATTTGTTTGAGATAGTCGACCTGCTCTGTCAGTAACGATGATTGCTTTGTTAGAATATCCGACGTTTGTGACAATGTGTTGCTGATTGCCCCCATTGCAGTCAGCAACAGAAATGTTGGAAGTGTTTCTTCATCATCAGAAGATTTGAAGTCTTTTTTATCCTTATTGTGAGTTTTTATGCCTTGACCCACTTTAGAACGTAATCTTAGGCCTGAATTGTTTTGAGAAGTGTTGTACTGTAATTTTGATTCATAGAGTGAGGAGCTGGGTAAATTGACTAAGTGATCCAGCTCCAGCAACTGGGCAGATGTTATTGAGACATTGATGGACTCGGATTAGATTTCTACTTGCTCAGATTCTGGGTGAGTGTCAGTGTCCCCATCCCCTAATGTATTTGATTCCTCGCGCCCATATATTGAGTCTGTTTCCTAATTTAAATCCATTGTTTCATTGTTTGCTGCATTGTTTACTGCAGCTGTATTTACATGATATACCGGTTTCTCGTTTTCCTCTTCAACCACTATAAGTAGAGATGACAAGTGAGAGCTCTCCGATCTGGATAGAATCAGAGCATCCTCCGATCCGGCATTATTTGGGTGATCTGTATAGCTTGTATATCTTGTGAGACTATTTTGACTTGTATGACTTGAGGTAACGCAGATTGTGTCAGAGATAAGTCCGAAGTTGTGTCACTTTCTTCGGAAATTGGGCCAGCCGAGACCTCTTTTCTCCTGAAACATTCTTTAACCGTCTGCTGCTTTGTATGTAGTGGCTCTGTTAAGTCATCTGTTAATTCTTTTGGCGTTACTTTTAGCATTGCGTCGAGTGCTGAGTCCTTCTCCACGGTTTCTCTTATTATTCTGGCTGTGTTTCCTCGCTCGGGAACTTTTGTACTTGATACTCCTGCTGTGTCTTCTGTGCCAGAGGTAATCCTTTTTGCCAAGTCGTCTTTAATTCTCCTTGTTTTTCTTTGATTTTTACTACTTGGATTTTGTATACGTTGTATAAAGTTTTTGCTGACCAGGTTTTCCTCCTCCGGTTATTCCAGTCTAGCTTGTCTTAATCAAATGATCTAAAGATAACAAAGCTAATATTGTATATATATTGTAGAATATTGTAATATTGTAGAATTTTGAAGTTAAGAATCAAACCCACACAGCCTACGAGGTGCTCTCACTGCCAACTTGTTCCTTGAGGCTTGACCCTTAGTCCTTGAACCTGGACCCCTTGTGTCCTAGACACCTGGCCCACTGGTTGAGATAGTGTCACCCTTTTTAGGTCGAGCCTACAGCGCTTGCGCTGTCAGGCGATCTGTTGTAGGTACTTTGTGTGGGTCTGACTCCTCCCAGGAATTGGATTGGCTTTTCTGTGGGTCATCTTGAAATCGTAGCCTGCAAATGGTTACTGGTGGGTGCATGTCCCACCTTTTTGCCGAAGGTCACTCCCATGGAGTATTGCCTCAGGAGCGAGCAGGGACACGCACGCTGCTTGCGTGCCTTTATCTTGTTATTTATCTTTGATGTGATTTGTGTCGGAAGGAAGAGCCAGCAGGAGTGTACCGTAACTCCCTTAAAGGGAATGCCTGCTCTTTTGGTTTGCTGGACATTGTGAGTATTGGGGGCACGTCACTTTCCATTTAAACAGCGTGGGACTCGGTAAACACATCTTTATATGCAATGTGTTGCTAGTGCCGGGCACATTGTTTCTTGGCTGACCATATAAAGACACATTGCAAACATCCCGTGTCACTGGCACAACACGCGTACGTTTGCCATGCTTTCACTGCACTCCCTTCTCTGCCTCTTGGACTGGCCCCGGTCCGAAGGAGTGGGGATATGGCTAGGTCGAGGGCCTTAGTGGAGGCCACCCTTAGGGAGCAGTGCCCGGGCTGGTGAGGGAGCAGGTAAAAAAATGCATGGAATGCACTTGCTTCAGTAGCTGGACTCGTGGCCCGGCCCAGTCATACATTTGGAGTGTAACTTGGACCTTTGGGGGGGAAGGTTATTTAACCCCTGGAGGTAGGCAAGAGCCCCTCTTTCTCCGGGCGTTCAGCAAAGGAAGAAGGTGCTGCTGCTGCATTGTGCGAGGTGAGGAGGGAGGGGGTTGGGGCCTGGGCTGCAGATTTGTCTGCGATCCAAGGCAGTTTTTTTTTTTTTTTTTAGGGCAGGGGGAATGAATAGGCCCCGGTTTGCAGGATCGCACACAGATCCAAGCTGAGGAGAGTGCAGGGCTTTAAGTGGGCCGGGTCTCACCGGTGCTGAGCACCAGCAGTTTTTTAAAGGGGGCCTCGAAACGGGTCTCTATCGGGCTCTGTTTTGTGCCCTGGCACAGGAAGTCCGGTTTTTTTTGGACAGCAGGCACATGCTCACACTGCTCACTTCTCACTAGTGAAGAAGTTACGGCATGACGTCATGCCAGGTGAGCGTAGTAGGGGAAGGGAAATCCTTTAAAGAGAGTCATTTTCTCTCTGGATTTCCCTTCTCTTTTTGAAACTCAGGAGCAGCAACATTGTCCTGGTGTCACCAGGGCTATAAGTGGAAGCTTTTTCAATATTATATACAAGCCATAGTTGCTGCTTATTTATCTTATGCAACTAACAACCATTGACAAAGCCAATAGTCCTGACTTGTAGGTATGATGTTACTTGTTGTATCATATATCTGGATGAAATGACAGAAACAGCAAAATACAAGTCGGGCGGCACACTATGCTAAACACATATTTTTAGCTTAGGTGTTTTTAAGCCACGCCCTTAATTACATTGGCCACGCCCCTTTGAGAGACCCCCCGTTTTTTCATCCCACTTAAAGCCTTGGGAGAGTGCCACCTCCCGAGCCAGCGGCCCTCCCCAGACATATGTTCACCGCATCGGAGTCTGAGAGGAGCAGCAAGGCACACGACAAAGCGAAAGAAAATGCCAGGGTAGGGGTGTGAAAAGCAGCCAGGGGTAGCGATGCACTGGTGCCTTTATGGTGGCAGCACGAGACATAGGGCTCGCGCAACAAACAAGGCGTGTGTGTTTAGGGCTGGATGCGGAGTTGCAGCAGATAGGGAGATAGTGGCGGTGTGTCATGCGCTTGGAGGCAGTACAGGCTTTGGGGCAGATTTACAAGCCCCTTGCGCCACTTTTGCGTCATTTTTAACATGGGAAAAATGATGCAAAAGTGGCGCAAGGGGCTTGTAAATCTGCCCCTTTGTCCTTTATTTGTGGGGCATCTTCTGCTGGCTCAGAAACGGACGCCCCTTCCCCGTAGGGGCCATAGCCCCCCTCCCTTCGGTGGCTGGCGGGGGTGCACTGGCTTGTGTGGGCTGGTCTCTGGTAGTTTCAGAAGGCAGGGGGCATATGACTGCAGGGACCGTGCTGGGACATCCCTAGTCTGTCATGGTGCAGGCAGTTGTATATCCACGGTGGAAGTTCGTGTGTAGACACTTCGGTCTCAGCCGTAATAACAGTTAATACAGTATATTGGGAGAGCGCTTTGGGGTTACCCGTACTGGTACAGCAGATCATGCTGCAGGTCAGGTTTGACATCGAAATGCAGGGCTGTTCGTGGGTGCCAGTGCTGGCAGAGAACACACAGCTGTCCAGTTTTCCCAATGACTACCCGCTCCAATGGGTAATATTCAATAGCCCGAAATTACTTACAGCTAAGCGAGAATATGATTTAGTTTGGGGGGGGGCGCAGTATGCAATGCGAAGTAAAGGGGCTGAAAACTGCTCCGAACTCTTGCCTTCATTGCGCCATTCTCAGACTCTCAGGGGCAGATTTACAAGCCCCTTGCGCCACTTTTGCATCACTTTTAACATGGGAAAAGTGACGCAAAAGTGCGCAAGGGGCTTGTAAATCTGCCCCTCAGATTATTAGCACCAGGAGTGTGTGTAGCAGGCTTTGCTTTTGTGGCTTTTTCGGTGCATCAGTGGGTGCAGTTGCTGCTTCTGGGCCGTTCGTGGAAAGCAAGGAAGGGTGTGGGGTGCGGCTGCCCGGGCAGGGTTTACTGGGTGCCATTGCAACAACTGTTCACGGCTTGGACTCGGTGCCAAGAGCCTGCTGGACACTGGGGGAGGGGCCTGCTTCGCCGATACACTCGCAGTAGCTTTTCAGAGGTACCCGTTACCGCCAAAATGCACAAAGGGGTCTTCCGAGCGCCAATAGTACTAAAGACAGACGAGCACACAGCGGTAACTGACGGCGTATGCAAGTATCATTCGGAGATATGTTCAGCGAGATTTTGGTGGGTGTGCACACACACGAAAGAATGAATATCAATGGGCACAAACGCAAATGCCTTTAAATTAAGTAGTAGGAAGTATGGTTTTCTGGAGCGCTTAGAAATTGCAAACTGAGGCATTAAGCGCTCGGTAATATAAGGTTATGCTCAGAACAGAGTACAACTGCAATATTTTAAATTCCCTTTTAAGTGGAAGTCCTTAAGACAGCAGCGTGACGCAATGTGGCAGCGCTTCCCGCGAGGTGGTCTACAGATTCAGGTGAGGCAGCCGTGGCGAAAGGACTGACAAGAGTCAGAGTACAGCTTAATAGGGGAAGGGGCGCCCCCATTTTTACATCGGGATGAGGAGGACAGGGCCTCCCAGAAATCCCTGGCATTCCTTGGCATCTAGGCATGGGAGGTGGGGGAGGGTTGGGGGTTGGCACTAGTCTGTGCTGCAGCCATGGCTGGTGGGTTGTGTAATTTGGGCCTCAGGGGAGGCTATATTCTTGAATGGTTGTACCCTCCTTTAACGCACCTCTGTGCTTGTTGAAGTTGTCTGTGGGCCTTTACATCATGGGTGTCCTCGAGGCATTTCAGGTGGATGGATGCAGAATATGGGGAAACACAGATTACCTGCTGATGATAGGGTTTGTTCACCAGCAGGGTTGGCCCTTTCATCGTCCGGGGTAGGGGTGGGCACTTGCTGTGCTATAGAGGGGGTGATAAAGTGGGGGGGCACAGAGGAGATGCCAGAGTGCAAGCTTGGTAAAGAAGAGTTGAGAGTGATACCTGAGTTGGAGCTAAATAACGCTCTGCCCTGGCCTTCCCCAAGGTAGGTGCCAATGTTCCTGTACTTGCAGAGCTGTACATTAGCACCTGTTACACTACACATTCGCTTTTGTGGGAAGGGTGATCATAGAGATTGTTGTATTCCGCTTTAGGTGTCCGTATATAGGTTTTCCTGAAACATGTCCTTATATAGGCACAATTCGAATTGCCCTTATATAGGCATAAGATCCCAGTCCTTATTTAGGCATTAGCCATGCTATCCAAATACAGGCATGGTCACTTACATCCGTCCACCCTAACGTCACAACGAGTTCTTAGAAACCAGACCCTTAAGCTCTTGGGAGTTCCCCTAGCACAGGATTATTGATTTCTCCAAGAACTCATTTATTATGCATGAACCGCTCTACCTTAAGGGTTCATTACTGACGTCTTCCTCTGCCCGACTTTACGTCAATGCTAACATTCCAAGGCACCTACCGGGTATAAATATACCTTCCCTTGCCCAAGCAAGTAGGAGGAGACCTCGACTTTAGAGGAGCCCGTGTCCCGGCCTGACGCACTGACAAGAGACGCTGTCATCCCTGCTCGCAGAGAATCCAGCTCCCAGTGTTCTGACTCCCTTCGCAGGGTGTTAGAGTTCGAGACCCGGAAGGAGATTCCCACCTCTCTCATTCTCAAGGTATGGAGCTGACTAGTACCTAGAGGGACTCTTGGCATACTAGACTATAGCATACCATACTATAGAATACTTCACCTACTTCTTACTTTGCACTACACTTAGGTTAGGTACACTGGGGTAGAACTAGCTTAGAGAAGCATCTTATGAGTACTCGCATTTTTAGCTTATGTTATTTATGTATATGAATATATGTGTCATAGCTAAAAGATAATGCTGGCGCAGTATTATTTCTTTCTACTGCTTACGCTGTACATTATATATATTGCATACTGTCTTGTGATCATAACAGCTCATATCTCTTACACGAGAAACAAGACTGTTCAATAAATCCTTTTATTGAAACGCCCGTCTATTCTTTCTGTGTAACTCTGAAGAAACTAAGCATGCACGATTAGCTGAGTGAAACTGTTATCTATTGTTTCCACGATTCTGAGAGTGTTCCGATTCTAAAGGGAAACAAAGTTGTCATGTTTATGCGGTTGCCAGAAACTACTCCCTTCTTGCTTACAAGGAGTTTCTAGTGGCCTCTGAGTTAGCTGGCACAAAGTAATTAAGTTTAATATACTCGATAGGGACATACTGACCTCAGTCCTATGTCAAATCTATAGGGTATAGTATTCCAATGCGCAGAGCCTATTAGGGAAATAGGAACTACACTACATGGCGCCCAACGGTTTGGTCAGGCACTAATTTAACGCTAGATACTGAGTAACTCAGTCGTGCTTTTCTCAGAGACCCCTACTCACATACTCCATAAGACGTCTGGAGTGGGTAGGGTTAAGTATCCACCAAAGCTAAATAGGACAAAAAACCCTATATATTAGCTGTTTGGTTTGTTCAACGTTGAAGGATACAGTGTTCCAAAATATTGTGCACCTTATCTTTTGTTTCCTTGAAACTTGTTCTACATTTTTCAAAAAACAAATGTCCCTGCACGGGGATAATGGCACCGAGAACGGTGTAGCTGCGGCTGATCCAGTCGTAACAGTTTTCAACTTTACAGGTTTAAATGAAACCGATGAGGGTGTTATAAACATCCCTCCAAACTTAAGAAGAGCCATCACTCTAAAACTTATAAAACACGGCCTAACACCAAGAGGTGGTAGAGCAGTTTTCGTGATAGAGGCACATGAATCCTTTCAGACAGAGGTATTCTATTCATGGATAGTATTCCCAGAATCAAATCCAGTAACAAAAGTGTTTCACTTCTTTAAAGAAGATGAACCACCAGAGGAATATATTCCTTTCGAGGATATTGAAATTCCACTCACATAACAGGAGCATAATCTCTGGTTTAAAGGCACCCTAAAACATCACAAAAACATTACCAGGCTCGGTCCACTAGGTAGACCAGGAGCAACATGGCCGATTCTAGCCGGCTACACACCTCATCCTGACATCGATGTAATGTCAGACGAGGAATTACTTACTCAACTACAAGAGTTAATAAACATTTACAGACAATTAGTCCAATATGTCATGCAGACTTTCACAGTCCAACCACCAATGACCATTCCAAATCAAACCCCTCAACAGGGGAATACACTAAAAATTACTCCACAGACTTTACACGCAGTCATGGGTAAAATGCCCACAAAACGTGAGCAAATTCCATTCTGGATAGCTCAAAAATTACTCAAATCGAAGCAGTATTTCCTAATACTAGCCCTTATGAGAAACACAGAATCCTAACAATCTGTTTACCAATGGGGATCACACCACAACTGGAAGATTGCACCACTTGGGGCGCAGTCTTTGCTGCCATCTATACTAAAACACATGGTGTTCCGTAAATTGCAGTAATACCAGATGTCCTGAAACAAATTCAAAACGAATACGGGGCAGAACCTGCTCTGAATTTAGGTATGAAATTACTGAAAAACTTCGACCAGGTCTCAACAATAATATTATCTAATATTAAAGGGGAGGCAGCATCAGTGGCGATCCGCCAACGCTTAGGGGAATTTGATGTAACAGAACATCAACATGAACTACCCAGAATAATAGAAAAATCTTATGCAGAATTAGGCAGAGATAGTTTGGGTGGAAAAACTTTGAAGCCAAAACTATCTGAAAGTCCTGAGAAGGACTCTATTAAACAAAATCCTACATCTTCTAAAAAGAAGTGGGAAACTAATAAACAAAATTAAAACGAGACAAGCTCT
Source organism: Calotriton arnoldi (assembly GCA_963921515.1). Lineage (NCBI taxonomy): Eukaryota > Metazoa > Chordata > Amphibia > Caudata > Salamandridae > Calotriton > Calotriton arnoldi. The sequence continues at coordinate 770,514 of CAWUFW010008433.1, read as the reverse complement.
CAATCCCGAGGTAGGTCTCCTCAAAAAGAGCCCTCTGAAAGGAGGTATAACCTCAGGAATAGGGATAATTTAAGAAAACCTGACAGGTATCAAGATACTGATACACGTTCCTCTCATACCTTTCAGATATTGTCACAGACATCAGAAAGAGGAGGACGGTCAGAACATAGAGAAGAACGCGTGAAATCCAAAGACGACAAACACGTTCAGAAAAATAAATCAAAACCTCAATTCACAAAGAAGAAGGTAGCAGGTCTGAAGATCAGACATGCCGAGAACACTGAGAACACAGCTCAAGAACGGAGAATGGGCTCAGACAATGCTGGACAGTGCAGCAGAAGTAACAATAGCTCGCTAGAATCTGAAGGAACTTCTGGAGATAGTGGACTTGAATGAGTACATCACAGTAGAAACTGTAGACACCAGGGTTAGTACTCCACAAAAGTTATATGAAATAACACTCCAAATGGAGGGAGACATACCAAGAAAAGTGAAAACACTCTTTTGGGAGAAACTTTCAAGGGGTTATGATATACTTCTAGCAGAAAAAGACTGGCCACCACACTTTGTCAGGGAGTGCCCACATGGTGAGGACATCATTATGCCTGCCTTCTCCAACCATATTCCAATTCACCTAAAATATACTTATGCCAGGAAATGGGCAGTTGCCCAGGCCCCAGCATTATATAAAAATCATGTAGGATGGGATGAGGACTCACCTCACCATAAAATACAGCTAAAAATGAACCTACTGCACAAAGGCAGTACCCAATAAAGCAAGAAGCTAAAAAACAGGTCAGGGAGATCTTAGATCAACTTGAATACCAAGGGGTGATTGAAACATGCACCTCCTCAATGAACAATTCTTTGTTTCCTGTATCCAAACCAGACAATACATATCGTCTAGTTTTGGATTACAGACACTTGAACACTTGTTCCAAAACATTTGCAGTGCAAAATGCACATAGTACAGCATTAATGAATAACATTGTGCGTAAAAAATATAAAACCACATTGGACATTTCAAATGGTTTCTTTTGTCAAAACATAGCACCTGAAAGCAGGTACTTAACAGCTTTCTCAATAATGGGGACCCATCGTCAATTTTGTAGACTCCCACAAGGGTTCAAAAACAGCCCGGGGTTATTCTCAGCGAGGGTAACAGATTTACTAAAAATTTATGATAATGAGGCATTGTCATATGTCGTTGACATCTATCTGACAGACGATGACCTGGATAGGCACTTGAACAGGGTGAGTACCATTATATTGGGCTTCGCCTCTGAAGGCTATAAATTCAACTTTAAAAAATCCAGAATTGCCCATCTCAATGTCCTTTTCCTAGGATATGAGCTTTCAAGTGAAGGCAAGAGCCTGGAGCTAACTTTTTAGAAAAGTGCGCGCTGCTCCAACCTCCAAAAACGCTGAAAAATTTACAATCCATCTTGGGTTTCCTAAATTTTAGAAGAACTTACATTCTAAATTACGCAGAAAGGGTTAAATCTCTCTACGAATTAATCAAACCTGATTTTTCAACAAAACATTGGGCACAAGAACACACAGAAATCCTGCGTTCACTCCAAGCTAACATGTTAGCAACAAATCACTTACAAACACGCGTAAATCAACGCAATTTAGTGATCCGAATAATTTCGGGTCAATGCGGATTCACCTATTTAACATTTAATGAGGGTGAAAAGTACCAATAGCATACAAATCACATTTGTATACACAAGCAGAAATGCGCTTCACTTCAACTGAAAAAATACTGACAGCAGTTCAAACCGCTGTAGCAAAAGAAAGAGCTCTAGCTCAAGGAAAACGCATTATTGTCGTAACGCCAGTACCAGCCTTAGAGGCGGTTACAAAAGCGAGCATTCCGAATGCAAAAGCTTTACATCCTAGATGGATACAATGGGTCAATTCTCTTGCTGCAACAGATGTTGAATATGTTTTTGATCCCGATTTAAAAACACAAGCGTTCCTGCAATATGAACATGAATGTCCTCTGCCCACTGAAATTTTGCCTCTAGATCAGTACGAATTTATAATTTACACTGACGGATCAGCACAACCCGCTACAGGGAGTAAGCAAGCTTACAGTGCAGCGTGCACAATCGTTAAAGGTCGCATGCGCGATGGTAACTTCAGACCAATGGTCACTAAAACTCAATCTCTAGGAGATTGTACAGCTCAGCGAGCTGAACTACAAGCATTCAAACTGGCACTTGAAAGTACAGATCGAGAATTCCCCACACTTATAGTGTGCGATTCCTTTTACTGTGTTCAGTCGTATAATGAATATATACAGAATTGGCTTGAAAACGGGTTCAAAGATGCAAAAGGTGGCACATTAAAGCATAAAACGCTTTGGGAACAAGTAGTTCAGTTAAGAAACGAACTACCAAAAGCTCACGTGATACACACGCTGAGTCATCAAAGTGATGGCGTTCACGTTGCAGGGAATTCATTGGCTGATGAAGCTGCAAAGGGGGCTGTTCAGACGGCTTCCGTAGCTGCGATCACTCGTTCAAAAACGAGAATAGACAGTGAGATATTGTTTGCTGTCAATGCTTCAAGCAAAGGCAGTGGTGCAGCGCTACCAAAGAAATTTCCACTCAAGTACTCTTATGTAATTGATGCGAACAACGTTCCTTTTGCTCGAATCCCTGGAGTGGGGGAAAGGGTAATTCCAAACATGGAACGTAGAGCAGCTTTGATTTATGAAGCACATCTGGGGGAGGGTCTGTCACATCAAGGGATCTCTAAAACAATATTAACATTAAAAGAGATGTACTGGTGGCCTGGAATGAATACACAGATTCACATCGATGACTGCATAGACTGCAATAGACAGCGTGTTGCAGAACGCCATCAGACACCAGACTACGAAGTAGCCTGCCAAGTACAGACACCATTGTTAGACAGCATTAGACTATCTACGCGCAGGCGTCCTTTTGGACAAATGCAATCCCACAAATACTAAGTCAAGGTTCCTATGGATGTGGCCTAGGCGCTCGGCTGACGCTCGAACTGTTATAAAAGATTTGCGAGTCTTTATCGGCACATACGCAATAGGCACACTACATTCTGACCAGGGCCCTGCGTTTAGCTCTCGGGCTTACAAAGAAGCCATGGCCAGTTTGGGCGTAGCATTGCGGTACTCCTCTCCGTTTCATCCTGAGGGAAATTCTGTTGTGGAAAGGAAAAACCGGGACATAAAGCAGTCTATAACAGCTAGAGTATTAGGTTCGGGTGATGGGTGGGTCAAACATCTTTATGGGGTCCAGCGCTCATTAAATTATTTGCCAAGAAGTTCTCTAGGGGGGGTCACTCCATATGAGGTCCTATTTGGGACAAGAATGTGGGTTCCTGATCTCGAATGTAAAGGCACAGTGGTGGAAAATAAACCCTTTGATATCAAAGATCGTTTGGCTGTTTTACAGGATCTAAATGAACTAAGATCGAAACAAAGCAACGTGTTCCTGAAGCCAACCACCACTGGGGAAACACCGGCAGTCCAAGCAAGGCCTGTCTGGATCCCAAAAGTTGGGGATCTAGTCAGAGAGAAGATTGCGGACAAGAAGGAATTTGGACCTTCTTACAGACAACCAGTACCTGTTCTAGCCGTCCACGGAACAAGAACAGTACTTCTGCCGCCCCTTGCTGGAAAAAAGGTAGAAAAGATTTGTGTCAATCGACCTCATCAAACCACAGTATGTGGCCAATACTAAATAGTAGGCCCCGTGGACTCCGACCCAGTAGCAGACGCACTCCTCTTGCTACTATCCAAGAGGTTCAGACTGAAAGACTCATAACCATCGAGAATTCAGCAGTAACAGATGAAGGACTAAGCAACAATGCTATGGAACTCATCCCTCTTGAAACTCAAGTAACAGTTCGTCCAAATACACCTGTCTACACCAACGTAACACGTGATCAACTGGTTCGAGCGATTTCAACAAATCCTGATGCAATTTCAACAATTGACCGAACTGCTTCTGGCTATTTCATTAACTTTGATACGTTTTCTGAGGATCCAAGTGAGCCTGAAACGACGCCAGCATCAAAAAACTTTCAAGCAACAAGTACAAGACCTTTTTCATTTCCTGAAAGAGACTTATCTGGTTTCACCATGGATTGAACTATGGATTATTTCTGGAATATTTTTCTTTCTGTTTTGGCTAGCTTTGGTTATGACTCTTAGCGTGCTTATAAATGGCAGATACATCCGTATGGACACTGAAAGTAAAAATGTGAACTTACTTTTAAAACCACACAAATCTTCCCATCGTGAAGCAAGAGACTTGTCAGCAGTGAACATCACAGCCGTTCCTATACAGGATGGTATAGTTTGGGACAAAACCGATTTCGACATATTCGGCCCGACGGAACTTTTGAAGATTCCACATTTATTTAAAATTTCATTAAGTGACTTTATTACCTCCAGTACCTATTCTGATGATTGGGACTTTGAGACTGTTAATGATATGATGTCTGATCTAGAAAGGTCTGCTGCATTCTCTAACAATGAATACTTAGAGGGTTCATCAGACTATGAACAGCTTTATTGTTACAACCACTATGGTCATCATTTCTTGCATAAATCTGCAACACCTAGAAATGTGTTTATGTTTAACCAATGGGAACATTGTCCTACACCACCAAAGGGTAGTTCAAAAACGTTTTCAAATAAGTTTCCATATTTTTCAGGGTACAATACATCTGATCCAGAAACATTTTTCTATAAGAATGTAAACAAAACAGGACAGAAAATTATGTTAACTAATACAAAACAGATTTATTCTGCAGCCTTTATTACCCAACTGTCTAGACAAGGATTTGACTTTTGGAAAGACACAATCGACACAAAATCTGTCTGGGGTTCTAAAGATTGACAAGTGCAGGGGACAGAAGCTTTGTTTAGAGCCTGTATCATCCCACATCAAATAATGTTTTTGAATGACACTGTGCAACAAACGTCTTGCCTTGGTTTAGCCAAGATCAAAGACATGAACACACCTTCTGTACCAACACCTGCAAGTAATAGCACTACACAGGGAGCTGTCACAGTAGACACAATACTACAAAACAACAGATCAGATCCTGATTGGAAAAAATGGTTACTCTGGCCCACAGACACAAACATCTGTCAAGAAAGATTCCTGAATAGAATACAGGGCTTTACTATCAATAGGCCAGACCCACGTTATGTTCAACGACAACATCCAGGGGTAGTAACAACATACAGTGTAGGAAATTGTGTCTTGACTGGTTACAAATATCTACACTTGAGGATGTGAAACAACACTTATCTTTAATTAAAGAAGACGCAGACCTTAGGGAATTCTTGCTAGGACCAAGAAAACCGCGTCAAAAACGTATCATATATGCCGGCATTTATGCTGCTTATAATGAAATATGGAAGGTTTCACAGGCAGAGGCCGCAGAAAGAATACGTGAACTTGATCGTATTAACTTAGAGAAATCTCTCACTGTGGTCGACAATGGGTTAACAACTTTGTCATCCAGAATTTATTCATTGGACAACATTGTATCCTCTGCTATTGATATACTGGAACAAGATTTAGCCATGTTACAACAAGGCCAATCTCAGTTACGTTCTATTATGTTATTAGGCTGGACGCTGCAATCTTTGCGTGCAGGCTATGTGCCTTGGCGTTTTATCAACACGTCGTCTCTGTTTGCAGAATACAATCTAACGGATAAACAGATCGAACTGGCACAAAGGGGAGCAAAGTATACAGTGCTGAGCATTGAAAAACTGGAAAAATTACCATTTACGGTAGCAGAAAAACCAGCTACAGAATGGCTTATTCATGGCAAAATAACTCTGCCTGTCACTATTTTTCAGTTTCAGTATTGCCTCAAACAAATGCAAGCAGGCAAATAAGAAAGGTTGGGTAAAGAATACATTAAGACATCCTGGGATTTACCTTACGAATACAGATGTTGGAGTGGGGATCGTGAAGTGTTTCTAAGCGGTACACACTGTGAAAATGCACTAAGCGGTTCACTCATATGTCAGGACATTTCTTTACACGGGGCTTATAATGGTTCTGTGGCAAACTTGTCCTGCCACCAGCAGGGTACACCAGCTACTGTGAATAATCCAACGTTTGGCCAACTTTCTAACGGGAGTTACCTCATGTTGAATGATCAGAGTTGCTGTGGCATGTTGCCAAGCATCCCATATCTGGCAATGGTCGGCTCCAGGATTACTTGTTGTATGCAAGTATTGTTCCCCCCAATAGACACAGCCAGGGAGTCGCCTCTATGGCCTTTATTGAATGTTTCTTTTATACGTTTTGATACTTTAAGCAGAATGAAAGCCATGCTTTTGCAACAGACCGTGCCTTTGACCTCGGCCAAAGAAATCTATGATTTACAAATTGCAAGGACTTCGGCTGAGATACAGGCTTTAATTCGTACAAACTGCCCTATACATTTCGTAGAAATTATGGGACGTATCTTAAACATGTCTGATACGAGCGGGATTGTACATGTATTTAAGACCATCTGTTCAGGACTGTTAACACCTTTTCAGGCAGTCCTTGGAATCATTCCAAACAGGCAGTCCTTGGAATCATTCCAAACTTCGCACATTCGGTGTTTGGTGGTGTGCCATTAATTCTAGCACTGGTTGCGGGAATCCTGTTTTTATTCCTACTGCTACGCTATGGCAAGCCTATCCACCGGCGTCACTCCCAGCAATTTGGAGAAAGCTCTCCTAGAACGGAAGTGCCGTGAGCGCATAGTGCAACTTTTGGGCATACCTCGTCTACGGGAACTTAATACAACATGGTTTCTGTCATTTAGACCAATCTGGCAAAATTGCATCTTACCTGTTCTACGCTGCCTGCTTTGCGGTGAAGAATGCGTGCTAGACACCTGTCTAACATGCCCATCAGTCATGCCAACGGATATCGATACTCTGCTGGACCCGATAACGGCCCATGCTCTGTGTTGTCCCCAAAGGCTACCAATCCTGATGACGGCATTCATGGAGATCTCACAGACGCTTCCTGCTGCTGCTGAGGTACGAGATAGATCAACAGGCACACAGGTAACAACTGATGCGAACATTGCTGCGGCATCCTATGCTGAAGGCGATGCAAAACATCTCTTTGCAGTTAACCTTCTAAATGAGGTATTCCAACTGTCACCGACATCGGTAGACGATCTTTTGTCTACAGAAATAGATGATTTCATGTTTACACCAGACCCATACACTGACTTTGATTCGGCTCACAGTGTACCAGGGAAGCAATGAAATTTGGCCTCCATATTTTCAAAACAGTACAAAACTTGTAACTCTTCCTAAAATTGAACTTTTTCTTTTTCTCTATTTTTTGAAAATACATGGCAATTCAATCTGCTTACAGTAGAACTATTCATATAAAACGGACTTCTTTGAATACTTCCAGGGACACATTGTCACCTTATTTTATTATAATTTCATTTTAGCACCATGTTTTGAAATGGCTTTGATTTTTGAAAACTTGTCAACCATTTCGTCATATGTATATATTTCTGTTTATTCATTCATGTTGCATTTATTTCCAATATATGCTTAGAATGAAAAAATGCTTTAAAATGTACAGTACCTATTGCATTCAACAGTTTATTTTAAACTTCTTTTAATATGCTTTTAGAAATGTTTTTAGCGACATGTGGTACTCAGTTTAATGTTTAGCATTTAATGTTTAGCATTTAGTACTATCGTTCATTCGAAAGTGGAGTGGGTGTTGTATTCCGCTTTAGGTGTCCGTATATAGGTTTTCCTGAAACATGTCCTTATATAGGCACAATTCGCATTGCCCTTATATAGGCATAAGATCCCAGTCCTTATTTAGGCATTAGCCATGCTATCCAAATACAGGCATGGTCACTTACATCCGTCCACCCTAACGTCACAACAAGTTATTAGAAACCAGACCCTTAAGCTCTTGGGAGTTACCCTAGCACAGGATTATTGATTTCTCCAAGAACTCATTTATTGTGCATGAACCGCTATACCTTAAGGGTTCATTCCTGACGTCTTCCTCTGCCCGACTTTACGTCAATGCTAACATTCCAAGGCACCTACCGGGTATAAATATACCTTCCCTTGCCCAAGCAAGTAGAAGGAGACCTCGACTTTAGAGGAGCCCGTGTCCCGGCCTGACGCACTGACAAGAGACGCTGTCATCCCTGCTCGCAGAGAATCCAGCTCCCAGTGTTCTGACTCCCTTCGCAGGGTGTTAGAGTTCGAGACCCGGAAGGAGATTCCCACCTCTCTCATTCTCAAGGTATGGAGCTGACTAGAACCTAGAGGGACTCTTGGCATACTAGACTATAGCATACCATACTATAGAATACTTCACCTACTTCTTACCTTGCACTACACTTAGGTTAGGTACACTGGGGTAGAACTAGCTTAGAGAAGCATCTTATGAGTACTCGCATTTTTAGCTTATGTTATTTATGTATATGAATATATGTGTCATAGCTAAAAGATAATGCTGGCGCAGTATTATTTCTTTCTACTGCTTACGATGTACATTATATATATTGCATACTGTCTAGTGATCATAACAGCTCATATCTCTTACACGAGAAACAAGACTGTTCAATAAATCCTTTTATTGAAACGCCCGTCTATTCTTTCTGTGTAACTCTGAAGAAACTAAGCATGCACGATTAGCTGAGTGAAACTGTTATCTATTGTTTCCACGATTCTGAGAGTGTTCCGATTCTAAAGGGAAACAAAGTTGTCATGTTTATGCGGTTGCCAGAAACTACTCCCTTCTTGTTTACAAGGAGTTTCTAGTGGCCTCTGAGTTAGCTGGCACAAAGTAATTAAGTTTAATATACTCGATAGGGACATACTGACCTCAGTCCTATGTCAAATCTATAGGGTATATTATTCCAATGCGCAGAGCCTATTAGGCAAATAGGAACTACACTATAAGATATTAGCCCCGAATCACAGCATGCCAACCCCAACAGCGTCAGTTTTAATATCCGGGTATGTAACCTTCTATCCATTAATGTTGCTATAGGGTGCAAGCTGCCTAGTGGGGTTTTGAAGGCGTCAGCAGCAATGCACCAAAAGAGCTATAAGTAGGGCTACCGGTTTTCCGTTTAAACGGATTTTTACATATAAATACAGACGGAAAACAAGTTTTCCTTTGGCTGTGCTCCAGCAGAGAGTTGCCTCACCACGCCCTCTCCCTGACTTGCAGAAAACTGTGACTTCTTTCTTCTCCTTTCCCATTCGTTCCCCTGTGAAATGGATCCAAAAAAAGAGGAAACACTTTTGCTGCAAATGTCTTTTTCTGCCATTTTTCTACTCCAAAATGCAGCCTCAGGAGGAGAGAAACAAGGTTTTAAAATACAAACAATAAATACATAAGTGGCCAGATTGGTTTTATTCACACCCAAACACATTAGCGCCACCTTACAGAGTTTGCCAGTGAAGCGCTACTTTTCTTTTCGTGTCCTTAGCTTTTCAAGCAAAAACACTCATTGATTTCTGAATAATGAGTGTAAAAGCTTTAAGTTATATTCCCTATGAGTGTTCGCTTTTTCCAGAATGTTCTTACTTTTTTTTCAGGCAGCATATTACTCTTGTCTAGTGCATAATTTGAATTGAGTTGCTTCCAGGTGTTTATAGCGGGGCACAATTGGGTTGTAGCTGAAGGCAGTGTGATTTTCTCTCAGTGGAGCAGTATGGTGTTTAGTGTGGGAGAGGATGTGGCACTCTGTGCCGATGACAGAAACTGCAAGGCTCTGAGACAAATGGCTTGTGATAGCACTTTTAAGCGTATTTGGGACATTCTGCGAATGGCAAAATTTTCAGATGAATATATTGTGTTGACCAATAACAACGGAGTGCATGTGTTCATTATCAATTTAAATTAATGTGGAAAAATACTAGCTGCAGCTTCGTCTTTTGCTTGTGGCAAAAATAAATGTAGATAAATACAGATAAAATGCCCCAAAAATAAATATGGATAAATACAGACGGAAATGGCAAAAAAATAAATACCATAAAACCGGGAGCCCTAGCTATAAGGAAGAAAGTGCACAGCTTAAGGGTGCTCGTGACCACGGCGGGCGGGGCAGCCAGCGTTTTATCCATGCTGTGCTAGCTCCACATTCACCTTGAGGTCACACTCATTAATGTTCGCTACCCTCTACAATGGGATAGTTAATTAGGGCTAAGATGCAAGACAGTTCAAGGCGAGTGGGGGCCCGGTATATAATATAGACGGTTTGTACGAAAGGCAGTAAAGAAATAATGAAAATAAATAAACAGACCAAAAAAAAACGCTTACGTGGTTGGGATGTTTGGTCTGCGTGGCATGCATGTGGCGTTGCACATGGGTTGGGTGCAACCATGGTTTTATGGTGCTTTGCTTGGAGGATGCAGGGAGACTGGAGTGGCCCACACACAGGCACTTGGCTTGTAGAGGGGAGGGCGGTCACGGAGGTTTGTGGGCTGTGCATGCAGTGCGGGCAATCAATCAATCAATCAATCACGGCATTTATAGAGCGCGCTACTCACCCGGGAGGGTCTCAAGGCGCTGGGGGAGGGGGTAAGTTACTGCTCGAACAGCCAGGTCTTGAGCTGCTTCCTGAAGGAGAGATGGTCCTGGGTTCGCCGAAGGTGAGTGGGGAGGGAGTTCCAGGTCTTGGCTGCCAGGTAGGAAAAGGCAGCGCATTGTTGTGGCCCTGGGAATGTCTGCTGTGGACGGCACTGCATGTGACCTCCAAGGCTGCCCGGTGTGCATCGTGCAGTCGGGTTCAGGGAAGGACTGTGCACCGTGTGCAAGGAGACCACAGCATATGCAGTGTTGGGGACACGGTTGCCACAGGATTTTGTGCAAGGGGTGTGAGTTTGCTGTCATGGAGCTGGCTACTGTGGGTTCCTCCGCAGTGCGTCTGTGGGGTATTTGTGTGAAACCGTGAGCTCTTGTTGCTGGAGAACCCCAAGTCGGCGCCGTGCTGTGGGGGAGACTGAGCTCCTCAGGGCTTTAAGTCGGATGAAAAAACTGGGGGTGGGTAGGATTTCTCATAAGAGGCGGGGCCTATGTAATTAAGGGCGTGGCTTAAAAACACCCAAGCTAAAAATCTGTGCTTAACATAGTGTGCTGCCCGACTGGTATTTTGCTGCTTCTGTCATTTCATCCAGATATATAATACAAGTAACATTACACCTACAACAAGCCAGGACTATTAGCTTGGCCAATGGTTTTTAGTTGCATAAGATAACTTAGCAACAACTGTGGCTTCATTGTATACAGTATTGAAAAGGCTTCCTTTCTGAAATGTTGAGACTGTGAAAGAACTACAACGAGTCTCTTTAAAGTGACATCAAAGGCAGTGAAGAGTGGCACTGCTGCACAGTTAAGACTATTTTTTTTCACCCTGAGGGTGAGGGCAGCAAAAGAGAGGCCGATAGAGACCCATCTCGGCACCTGCTTTTTAGAACTGCCGGTGCTGAGCACCGCCAGGACCCGGCCCAATTAACGCCCTGGTGCTCCTCTTGTAAGGGGTAATGCACGTGGGTGCCCAGTTCCTCTGGTAGGGGGATTTGCAGAGGTGTCCTGTGCCGCCTGCTGCGCGTGAGAGGTTTTAGCGCTGTTGTGGTGGGCTGTAAACCCTTACAGGGATTTACGGTTGTGTGGGGCCGGGATGATTGTTGTGCGCGGTACAGGTTGGATTGCGCAGTGCACATTCGGAATTTACAGATCTCGAAAGTGCCCTAATTTGGGATTACAAACAAAAGGAGGCTTGGGTAACTAAGGTGGAGGCATGGGATGACACTATAGGCCAAGCAGTGACAACAGGATTGATTGTAGGTTAATATATGTTGTTCATAAATATAATAAACATGCTTTATTTAATCTTGCATCTCCTACACTGCTTGCAAAATCCCTGGGTTATATTTTGTAATTTTCATGTCTACAGCACTGGCGTATGGTGTATACTTTGTAATAAGTAGCCTCAAATGTCACTAACTTGCCACTATTAAGAGCTTTGAGGCTAATGCAGATGGCAGGAAGAATTTTGTACTGAGCTATCAGTGGGCCCAAAGGTGTTCGGGGTGCAGGGTCATCCAATACTTTCTCTATGGGGAGCAATGGTAATGTATTCCAGTTGCAATGGGGTTTTCGTGCAAATGTATCGGACGGAGGTATACAAAGTTCAAATAATATAGCGAATGGGAAGGCATATAACATGCACTAGTTACAAGTTAGTGGGTGCGTAGCGTATTTCAGGGAGTGAAGGAAATAGGAAAGCAAAAATAAAAATAAATACATAACATTCAAGAGAAAGTGAAAAGAAGGATAAGCTGAAGGGGGAGATATAGAAAGAAAAAGGCGTATATGTTCCACATAGAGTGAACATAATGGAGTGATTGTGACACTATAAAGCCCTTTCACAGACCTCAGGGAGGTTGAGTCACACTGACAAGTGCACAAGTACGGCATATCCCAAGTTAATAATTTACAAAAAATTATTGTTTTCAGTGATGATGGTAAATATCTGATAACCATTGGCAAAGGCAGTGGTTCTGGTGGGACTTTAAGTGTACAGCCCCTATATGGAGTACAGATCAGCAGGTTATACATGCGGTCCATGGAGCACATTAAAGTTGGAACACAAAACATTAACCTGCTGTACTTTGATGATTTAACAGTGACGTAAGAGATGAGACTGCAAAGAATAATGGCTCGCCTCAGCAGTTGCATTGTCCATTACTGGTAGTTGGTCACCTTATACGTCTGGGCAAATGGCGAACTCTACAGCAGGTACCTTCGCCTCTTGGGGGAAGCGGTGCACACAGCCAAGTTCAGACCAAGTGGTTAAATAAAGCAGAATGGTCATCACAGGCTTGGGTTGCCAACATAACTTGGCTGTGGTGAGGAGTATCCCATGGCCCTCTTCTGACTGGGGTGGCTGTGCAAGGTACCTCACCAGTGGATGGGAGTGGAGGGAGTTTGGAGATACTGAGCACTCGCTGCTCCTTCTTCCCCCTTCCCAACGCGCCCACACCGGTGCAAGGTGGGTCGAGGGGACTGAGGTGCGGCATATACTATAGAAGGTCTCTATCAAAGGCAGAAAAGCTTGGGGAAAGTTAAAGGCATATAGCCGGGACACAATTAGGCACTACCCAGTGGCAACAGCGGACTGGTGAAACAGGGATGGGTAGGTAGTCGAGCACTATGGGAGCATTCAGCTTTGTCAAACTTAACTCTGCTCGAAAAAGTAATTTCAGGGTATATTAAAAGGGACCTAGGAGCTGAATTCCAGAGTTGTTGAAAGTTTTTTTTTTTTTTTGATTTTCAAAAACCTTTATTGAAACGACCAAAAAAAGGAATTGACATCAGCAGATTGCCTACATCCTCTATAGGGCCGGCCTGCGCTGTGGTGTAAATGGGGCTGTGATGTTTAGGGGGGGAGGAGTACACAGCAAGTCGCCTATAACCCCGTAGGGCCGGCCGCGTCAATGGGCAAGATGGTCATGAAGGGCAGTAGGGCATCTGTAACCATTAAATTGCAATCAATACCTTTGAACTAAACATTCCCACTTTAATACCATGCCTATTCTGTATGTGTCTATCCTATACGCACATTCCATTCAAGACGGGTATGGAGAGGTGTCCCTTGGTGACCCGTGGTCCCCCATATCTTGTGAGTGTCGCCTGAGGTAGGGGTTCCCTTTTTATCCTGTTTCCTGTCCTCTTAGATTGGGAATGGGAGAGGAAGTCCTAGTAGATGTAGAATCAGTGTGTTCCATGAGATATGTCTGTAAGGGGGCCCATATATCATGTGGGCGGGAGGAAGGGGGTTGGAGTTCTGCATAAGTGTGTAGTTGTTCCTGGCTGTATATAAGGTCTTGGAGCCATTCTTTGAATTTTGGGGCTCTCCCTCTGCCCCATCTACAAGCGATTTTTCTTTTGGCCAGGAGGAGTGCGAAGGAAGTGTATTTCCTCATTGCGGGGGGCAGGGGGTGAGTATATCCCAGCAATGCAGTCAAAGTGTTATCAGGGACGTGTTGTCCAATCATGAGGTCCAGTGCTGTGAATATTTCCGACCAGAAACGTTGGACGGGCGGGCAGTCCCAAGCTACATGTGTAAAATCAGCGCCTTCTGCGCCACATCGGTCACATCGGTCGCTATCGCGTAGCTTTAGACGATGGAGCCGCGCGGGCGTGTAGTAGAGTCTATGGACATATTTGTAATGTATAATTCTGAATCTGCTACTAGCAGATATGTCTCCCGTCTGTTTGCAGCAGTACGCCCACTGTTCGTCCGTCAGAGGGTATCCCAGCTCCTTCTCCCATCTACTTCGGGCCAGGGGGCCTCGTGTTCCTTATGATTTTGTACGGTGCGGTATAATATGGATATCGCATGTGCATGGGTCTCCTGTTGCAGGAGGGCATGTAGTGGAGGCATAATGGGTGGCTCTAATGGAAATTCAGGGGTGAGGGCTCTCACGCTTTGTCTCAATCTAAGATAGTAAAAGAGTTCCAGAGGGGTGGGGTTAGTGGCACCAAAGAATTCCGCACTCGTTCGGAATTGGCCCCCAGCATACAGTTGTCCCCAAGTTTGTATAGTTAGTCTGCGGAGAAGGCGGCGGCAGCCAGCCTCCTTTGTCACCGGAATATCCTGGCGGCCAGGCAGGGGCAACAGCGGGGAGTATAGTAATGTGCATTGTGTGGATTTTGCCAGATCTCGCCAAGCGCTGGTGGTACATTGTACAGTGGAGATGGCTAGGTGTCGCTGGACTGCGGGGGTGCTCAGGTATGCCGTGCAGGGGGTCGGGCCCATGTAACCATCTTCTATCGCCAGGTGGGGCATGTAGGGGGGGGTTTCATCCAATACGTGGCGAAGTGGGCCTGCGCGCAACTATAATAGAGCTCCAAGTCCGGTATCTCAAAACCGCCCTCGCTGAACGGCCGCGTGAGGGTGTTCCATCGTAATCTGGCCTGCTTGCCTCCCCAGGTAAGCCTGATGAGTTGGGACTTAATGGCCGAGAAAAAGTGCCAGCTGGGCGCGTACGGAATATTAACAAACAAATATAATAGTTTGGGCAATAAAATCATTTTTATGAGGGCGGCTCTGCCAGCCATGGAGAGGGGTAGGGCGATCCATCCCGTGATTTTGTCAGTGAGGGAGTCCAGTATGCGTCCATAGTTTGCTCGCATGAGCTCCTCTCGGTCACAAGAAAGGACTACGCCGAGATATGTAAGGGTATCGCTGCACCACGCTAGGGGATAATCTGGCGTGAATTTCGGGGTGGATTCGGTAAGTGGAAATATCTGCGACTTCCCCCAGTTGATGTTTACCCCGGAAAGTTGCCCGAAGAGAATAAAGAGTCTGAGAATGGGATTGAGGCTGACGTCCGGTTGCCGCAAGTAGAGGGTGATATCGTCAGCATAGAGGGAAATAAGTATTTGCCTGTCAGGATAGATCAGAGCGTGGTCGCGGTGGTGTTGTCGGATTTTTGCGGCAAGGGGCTCGACCGCCAGCGCAAAGAGTAGTGGGGACAGTGGACATCCCTGTCTGGTACCCCTAGTTATTGAAAAGGTGGGGGAGCGTCTGCCATTGATCATCACCACTGCCCGGAGTCCTGTGTATAAGAGATTTATCCAGGCTAAGAATGGGAAGGGGAACCCCATACGTTGCAGCACAAAGGATAGATAATCCCACTCCAGGTAGTCGAATGCCTTAGTGGCGTCTAGGAATATGGCGGCCGCATTCACCTCAGGGTCTATGTCCTGGAGTAGCGCAAAGAGAGTGCATAGGTTATGGGATGTGCCCCTTGTTGGGACAAATCCTGACTGGTCCGGGAGGACCAATACTGGCATGAGGGGCCTAATACGATTCGCGATTAATTTAGCTAGGATCTTGGCGTCGATGTTGATGAGGGACAGGGGCCTATATGAATCCGCTTGTGTAGCCGGTTTCCCTGGTTTGGGTAGGGAGATAATGAGTGCTTCGCGCATTGTGGGAGGTAAGATACCGGTCTCGCGTGCTTCCTCCAGCACCTGGCGTAGCGTCGGAATGAGCAAATGGCGAAATGTCTTGTAAAATTCGGCCGGTAGGCCGTCCGGCCCTGGGGCCTTGCCGGATTGTAACTGCATGATGGCAGAGGTGATCTCCTCGTCTTCGAAGTGTGCAGGAGTAGCTCTCTCTGTCCATCCCCCAGCCAGGCCATAGCAGTGTCATCAAAGAAGGTGTCAAAGTCTGCTGGGGCCTGTCTTTGAGTTTTGTATAGCGTCTTGTAGAATGTCTTAAAGACATTAAGTATGCTTTGGGTGTCTCTTTGTGTATGGCCATCCTCATCTGCTATCTCCAGGACAGTGTTAGCAAATCGGGGGGTCGTATGGAGGAGGCCAAGGCTCGGCCTGGCCTCTCCCTTCCCCATACCGGCGTGCCTGGTGGTATTTCCCCTGAATTTGCATTCTCTCTCAGCCGTGTCCTGATAATCCGTGATCAGGGTGCGCAATCGCGTTTGGAGTTCAGGGGTAGGTGTAGGTAGCATGAGCTGTTCCGTGCGTTTTATTTCCTTTTCTAGTTTCCGGAGTGTGTTGCGTATGTCTTTTAATACGCCCCCGCTCTTAGCGATGCATATTCCCCGTACAGTGACCTTGAATGCCTCCCAGATCGTTGAATAGTGTGGTACGGAGCCATTGTTACGGAGGAAAAAGTCCGAAATTTCTTGTTCGAGTTCGGCTTTGAAGGCGGAGTCTAAGAGGTTTTGTGGTTGAAGGCGCCAAGAGAGGAAGGGGGGGTTCTTCATGGGGGGGCGTGAGAGTGAGAATCACAGGGGAGTGATCTGAATATGTTCGGGATAGGTGAGACACATCCGATAGCCATGTCACTAGTCCCCTGTCGAGCAGCCAGGCATCGATGCGAGACCAGGAGGCGTGCACGGTGGAATAGCAGGTGCCCTCCGTTGTGAGTGGGTGAAGGGTTCTCCAGGCGTCTAGAAGGCTGTTGTTTTCTACTATGTGTTTGAGGGTGCGTTGTGCAGTAGTGTAATGATGGCTCTGTGGGTGAGACCTATCCAGAGCTGGGTTGAGTGTGACATTGAGGTCTCCGCCCCATATCAGATGTGTGGAGCCTATGTCCTGTATTTTCCCCCATAGAATCCGAAAAAATTCCGGATCATCAGTATTAGAACCATAGCAGGATATGAACGTGATAGATTGTGCAGATAACCTTCCCCATAATATACTGTACCGCCCTTGTGGGTCCCCGTATGAGCCAATGGGGGTGTAGGGAAAGTTGCGTTTCATAAGAATAAGTGTTCCCCTAGCATATGAGGAGTAAGACGAGAAGCATCTGCTACTGGCCCAGCGGGTCGCAAAAGTGGGAGATGCGGCGGGGGCCATGTGTGTTTCTTGGAGCATGGCACAGTGGACATTGTGGCGATCGAGATAGGACAGGATCTGTCGTCGTTTGCGTGGGTTCCCCAGTCCTCTAACGTTCCATGTTATCAGGTTGTATTGGAGGGGCCTGGGTCGGGACTCCATAGTATGTATGGAATGTAGTGGTAGAATGTGCAGCAAGATATGTTTTTTAGGTGATTATGCTCGGCTTGGCTGACGATGAGGGTGTGGTACAAAGTGGTGCGTGAATAACATTCCCCTTTCCCTCCCTCCCTCCCCCCACAACAGCATCCTAACTTTGCCGTGGACAGTCCCCCCCCTCCCAATTCTGCCCTACTCCCTCCGTCCCAACTGGGGATAGTGAGGGTGAGCTCAACAACATATAACAAATATAGTACATTAGGGTTCACCTGCGGGGTAAGAGCCAGAGGGCATCCAGGTGCGCCTCGCGACAGCGAGGGTGCCCGGGATAATTTTAGAGTTCATCTCGGTATGGCGGCTGGCGTAGGGTCGGGTCCAGTGAGTTCTGGTAGACTCCCCGTTGCCGGCGTGGGATGTTAGCTTTTTGGTCCACAGCGGGAGTCAGCCCGTGACAATGGTAAGGTATCAAGTTCCGTCCAGGGTCATGGAAAGGTACATTGGACTGATGGGTGTTAAAAGGGGAGAGTGCTCAGTTCGCCACTCCCTCCCGATTCCCGGGGGTGAGTGCAGTGTCCCAGCTTGTTCCATAGCTCGTGCATTCCAAGTCCCCTGGCTACGGGTTACGGATGGCATGAGGGGTCTTGGCTTCCCCCGGCTGTGTTCCGTTAGTGTCTAGGGGTTTAGATTCCGTGTTATGTGCCCCCTGACGAGTATGTTTGGGGTCCGAGATCTCTGTTCTGAGTTTCATTCGACATCTGATGTGTCTCCATTGTCCTTTCGCTCTGGGGTCGCCTGGCCTGTGGGCTGCCGCGGCAGAGTTTTAAGGAAGTCCTGAGCATGTTGGGGATTCGTAAAGAAATGTTGTTTGCCATTGTGTGTCACCTTAAGACGAGCAGGGAAGAGCATTGCGTACGACATGTTTAGTTGTTGTAGTTTTTTCTTTACTTGGAGGAATTTCCGTCTCTGGTCCTGTACAGCGATGGTGAAGTCCGGGTATAGTGATATCTCCGATCCGTCGTGAGTGAGCTGGCCTTTTTCCCGGGATAGGCGAAGAGCAGTGTCCCGGTCGCGATAGTTAAGTAGTTTGGCTATGATGGGACGTGGCGGGGTGCCGGGAGCCGGCCGGCCGGCAAGGGAACGGTGCGCTCTCTCCACGATGAGGACCGAGGAGAATGCCTCCCTTCCAAATAATGTTATAAGGAGACGTTCCACGTAATCTTCCAATCTCCCTGTGGCTGTCGTCTCCGGCACGCCACTAATGCGTAGGTTGTTTCTCCTCGATCGAGATTCCAACTCTTCGTTTTTTGCAGCAATCACTTTCAGGACTCCCTCCATCTCATGTGCCCAATTGTTTGTGGAGCTCGTTGCGTCCTCAATATCGGATATCCTTCGCTCCGCCTCGGTCAGCCGGTCATCGTGTTTCTCCACCCTATGTGTGAGGCCATCCAATCTTGCGTTCATGGTGTCCATTTTCGATTCTATGGATGTCAAACTCGACTGCATCACCAGGAGCATCTCTTTGAGGTCTGTGGTTGAGGTGGTGGGAGCTTCAGCCTGGTCCTCATCTACCTCCGGTTGGGAGCGGGGGGTTTTGCGGGTGTCGAAGGAGAGCTTCGGTTGTCGTCCGTCTAATTTCCCCATGGCGGCGGAGCAGTCGGCGCTGCGGCCCAAGTAGTGTTAATAGCAGACTAGCAGTGTGGGCTGTGGTGTCCCTTCTCCGTGATGACTTTTTGGTATAGCCCAGCCGGGGGGGGGGGCACCAGGGGGGAGCCGGGCCCGCAGCGTCCCCCTCTCGCTCCCGTTCAGTCGGGCGCCTCCGTGTAGGGGCAGGTCTACGCCTTCCGCCGCGTCGCCCCCCTCCGCCCCCGCCAGGTGCTCCAGAAGTCGGTAGCTGTTAGTGATTCATCCGGTGGGATTGGGACCCGCAGCCTATGTCCATTGGGCAGAGCATGGGCGTTTCGCCGGGGGGAGAGCAGTCTCAATATTGTGCCTTCTATAGCGCCGTGCCTCGTCAAGTGTTTTCCCAGTCATACAGCCCCCTCCACCTCGGTGTTCCCTCTTCCCAGCTGATCGATAAATTGGGGGGGCCGGCAGAGATCGATCCCTTATCAGGAGCGGCGCCGCAGCAGCCCCCGGGTCTCACCTCAGGCTTCCGTTGCTCTCTCAGGGTCCGGGCCGCCTCCTCCGCGCGATCCGGTATCAGGCGGCGGCCTGCACAGATGCTCTGCGGCCGCCGGCAGTATCCTCAGCAGGTCTGGGGCCTGCAGTTCACCGCCGCTGGCACGGATATGGTCGCTCCGCCAGGGGGAGGGCAGTCCCAGTGTTTCCCCCTCTCCGGTGCCGTACCTCAGTGTGTGGACCGCCTCGCGTGTCGTCCCCCTCAGCGCGGCTTCTATTCGTCCGATCAGGTCAGTGAGTCGAGGGGGGGGCGGCGGGTCCTCTTTCCGGCGTCCCCCGTCTCCTCCGCAGTTCAGCAGTCCGGGCCCATGGTGCGGGATGGGGCGACGATTCCTTTCTCCCCTCGAGGAATTCGACTGTCCGGAGCCGGGTCAGTAGCGCTGAGCCTAAAGCAGCGATTTTTGGTGCTCTCGGTTGTTTAGTGCCTCCTCCCGCCTCGGGCCCCTGCTCGTTCTTTTAGAGCCTGCGGTCTTCCCCACCGCCCGACTTCCTCCTCCGTTCCGGAGGCGCCGCTTTCTTCCGCTCGAGGGCAGCTGGATTAGTTACAGCTTCGGTTGGTGGCGAGTTCGGCCAGCCTCAACGCGTCCGTGTCGAGCGGAGTTTTCCGTCTGTGCTTTCCCCCAAAGCGGACTGCGACTCCCACAGCTTTCCTCTGTTATTTTCCGCCCGGCATCAAAAGGCCGCGTCCGCCATTTTGCGGTTGGTCGCCGGCAGTGTACGGGTGGCGAGTTTCCTCGGATCCAAGTGTTATCTTAGGCGTTATTGACCCTCACGGGCGTCCCTCCGCCTTGGCATTCGGATTGCGCCGTTTCAATGGCATGTGCAGTGGGAGATGAGCCGGATTTGCAGCAGATTAGATCCCGAGCCGCAAGAGCCTCACGCAGGTGCGGCCATCTTGCTTGGCGCCCTCTAGCGCCCCCCCAGAGTTGTTGAAAGTTAACGCTGCTTATCCTCTATTCCTTAGCCACACCTCTTTCTCCAACCACCCTACACTTCCTGGGGCAGATTTACAAGGCACTTGCGACGCATTTGCGCCGCTGCTGAGTCACTTCTCTGACGCAGCGGCGGCGTAAAGCAAGCGCCATGCTGCAACGGATTTACAACGTGATGCATCTAGGGAGATGCGTCACGCCGTAAACCCCTACGCCACATTATACCTGCGTCAGGTATAATATGGGCGTACAGTCGCAGTGTGGGCGGTCCGTCGCAGGAAAGCCTCGGAAAAGTGCCTGAGTGAAATCTAAAAAGATTTCACTCAGTCACTTTTCCGACGCCGCTGCGTCAAAACCTTGCGCCTGCTTGAAGCAGGCGTAAGGCGTGACGCAGCATGTTAGAGATAGGCCGGGTTGGAACAGTGCTGGAGTTGGGTCGCGCCCGCGACACGACTCCAGCACTGCGCCAACCTTACGCCGGCAGATACGACACGCATCTGCCAATCTGTGCGCCACGGCGCATGGGTAGTTTTGCGTGTCGCAAGTTTTCTGGCGCATCCCTGCTGATTTGCAGAGATGCGCCAGACCTTGTAAATCTGCCCCCCTGTCTCTTAAACTAACTTGTTGCAGATTCTTGTTCATACCTACCTTCTCCCATTCACTTGAGTCTTACAATAAAAATAAGTTGCGGCAACCACCGTCACAAATGAAACCCCTACGCCACATTATACCTGCGTCAGGTATAATGTGGGCGTACCGTCGCAGTGTGGGCGGTCCGTCGCAGGAAAGCCTCGGAAAAGTGCCTGAGTGAAATCTACAAGATTTCACTTAGTCACTTTTCCGACCCCGCTGCGTCAAAACATTGCGCCTGCTTGAAGCAGGTGTAAGGCATGACGCAGCATGTTAGAGATAGGCCGGGTTGAAACAGTGCTGGAGTTGGGTCGCGCCCGCGACACGACTCCAGCACTGCGCCAACCTTACGCCGGCAGATACGACATGCATCTGCCTATCTGTGCGCCACGGCGCGCCGCATTGTAAATGCGGCGCATCCGCGGTGGCGCATGGGTAGTTTTGCGTGTCGCAAGTTTTCTGGCGCATCCCTGCTGATTTGCAGAGATGCGCCAGACCTTGTAAATCTGCCCCCCTGTCTCTTAAACTAACTTGTTGCAGATTCTTGTTCATACCTACCTTCTCCCATTCACTTGAGTCTTACAATAAAAATAAGTTGCGGCAACCACCGTCACAAATGAAACCCCTACGCCACATTATACCTGCGTCAGGTATAATGTGGGCGTACCGTCGCAGTGTGGGCGGTCCGTCGCAGGAAAGCCTCGGAAAAGTGCCTGAGTGAAATCTACAAGATTTCACTTAGTCACTTTTCCGACCCCGCTGCGTCAAAACATTGCGCCTGCTTGAAGCAGGTGTAAGGCATGACGCAGCATGTTAGAGATAGGCCGGGTTGGAACAGTGCTGGAGTTGGGTCGCGCCCGCGACACGACTCCAGCACTGCGCCAACCTTACGCCGGCAGATACGACACGCATCTGCCTATCTGTGCGCCACGGCGCGCCGCATTGTAAATGCGGCGCATCCGCGGTGGCGCATGGGTAGTTTTGCGTGTCGCAAGTTTTCTGGCGCATCCCTGCTGATTTGCAGAGATGCGCCAGACCTTGTAAATCTGCCCCCCTGTCTCTTAAACTAACTTGTTGCAGTTTCTTGTTCATACCTACCTTCTCCCATTCACTTGAGCCTTACAATAAAAATAAGTTGCGGCAACCACCGTCACAAATGAAGCACTGCTTGCCACAATTGCTAAAAAGGAGCGTTTTTTGTCTGGCTTGTCTGGATTTCAGCTCTGTTCTATTTAAAACAACAACAAAAAAATAGATGATCTGAGTTACTGAATGCAGGTGCCATAAAAAATGTTCTCCAAGATTCAACAGCAGAATGTTACTTTGCTTTAAGATCCTCTTCTGCACCTTTTTAGAGATCACACGTAAAAGCAGGCACTCATCCCATCCTAGACTCCAGGGAATGAACAGTGAAAACCTTTCAAAAGCTGGTTCTGCCTTAGTTAAATCCGGCAACGAAAAACAGAAATTTCAATGCAGCTGCTATGGCAAGTCGCACTGTGACCACACGTTGCCCAGACATTAACAATCATTTGCAATGCAATAGGTCTTGCATTAGTGAAATTTGGAGCTATTGGCGTTGCAAATGGTCTTTTTTATTTTGTAAACGTAAAAAAACGTAGTTTAGCTTAAAGAATTCTTCTCACTGCGAATGATTTTTCCCATAGTGGGTTCTCCGAGGGGGCACAGAAAGCAGGGGGTGTCCTCTTACCCCCATCCCCAGGGTGCCTCATCTGGAGAAGCCGTCCCTGCAAGGTGTCGGCAGCTCTTGTGTCTGTCTGCGGAGAGAGGTTGGGAGTCCGGGGCACGCAGGGCTTGCAGCTGTAACTCATCTCCAAGGCTTGCCCATGGCTCACCTACTCTCCTCCGTGCTCTCTAAACAGAAGCTGAGAGGCTCCCCATTCGATTCCGAGCTCTTCAAACTCTCCTCACCGCCAAGCCCCTAGTGCTCAGCAGTGATCTCTGGCTTCTTGAGGGGCAAGCTGATGCCTGGCCGGACCCCTGTGAGTAATCCTTCTGTAGCGCCCACATTAACAGAATCGCCGCTAGGTGCTATGAAGGATTAGGGGTATACCTAATATGCCTACGAGTGCCTTTTTTAGAACTCTGGACATGTAAGCTTCAAGCTTGCCCACCAGTACCAATTAATTTGTCAGATAGTGCCAATTCCTCACACTGTTTACATTTCACACTGCTCACTAATGCCATTTTCTTGCACTGTCCACTAGTGTAGCTCTTAGTGCTGGTCACTAGTAGATGCTTCTTACACTGTCCACCGGTGCAGCTTCAAGCACTGACCACTACTACATACTTACAGTGGTTAATTTGAGCCGGTGGGGGGCACTGGCACTTAATTCTCCTCTTCATACTTTTCCCGAGAGCGACAGAAGGAAAGAGGGAGGAAGAGAAAGACAGAAAATCACCACCTCAGCATCACTGCATCACCACTGCACCAACTCAGCACCAGCGCAGCACCACTCAGCACCACCTCGCCATCAGCACAGTACCATCTCAGCATCAGCACAGTACAACCTCCTCATCAATGCACCACCACCAGTACAGCACCAACTCAGCATTAGTGCAGCACCACCTGTGCACCAGCACAGCACCACCACCTCAGCATATCTCAGCACTGCATCAGCATCGCTCAGCTCCGCCTTCAGCATCAGCACAGCACCACCACAGCATCATCTCAGCATCAGCACAGCACTACCTCCTCATCATTGCACAACCTCAGCACCAGTACAGCACCACCTCAGCACCAGCGCAGTACTAGTGCAGCACCAGCGTAACACCAGCACAGTACCACCTCCTCATCAGTGCACCACCACTAGTGCAGCACCACCTCAGCACCCGCACAGCACCATCTCAGCATGAGCACAGCACCACCTCCGCATTAGTGCACCATCACCACCACAGCCCCACCTCAGCAGCAGTTTAGCACCAATGCAGCACCACTTCAGCATCAGCGCCACACAACCTCAGCATCACTTGGCACCTCCTGAGCACTAGCTAAGCACCACCGAGCACCATCGCAGCTTGACTCAGCACCACAGCATAACTCAGCACCACCTAGGTATCACCTCAGTATCACTCAGCATCACCTCTGCACCAGCACACCACCACCTCATTCTCCATTCAGAATCTGGCAGCTGTTAATTCTCCCCTAGTCTCCGTCCACTGCTAGTGTTGTAATTCAACTAGTTATTTGCTATATATGTGCTATCCTATCCCCTCTCGTACCCAATGTAGAAATTATAAATTCTGTTGTACATTGCACTATATCCCGCCATAGATTTATGAGCAGGTATGAGGGAGTCAATTCAAGAATACACTCAAAACTTGCACATTCGAAGTGTTTTAACTTTAAAACACAGAAACAATGTATATAGCTTTTATGATGATATATTGTATTGTTTTTTTTTGCTAAAATGTATTGTACTGTTTTTATGTGCTTTTATGGCCTGTATGGCCGAAATAAAGCTTACTTTGACTGACTGACTGACGGTAATTCAGGTATCTTTTCACAACCTCCAACCTCTCGTTGTTTATGTCCTCACCCCCTTAAAAAGTTGCCAGCATTGCAAGGACAAAAAACTAGAAGATATATTTTCTGTTAATTATTTTTTTAAATGGGTCGTTCAGTTGTACATAATGTCTTCTTGGTTATATATAAGGTAACAAAAATGCTTATACCACGTTTTTATTATAACTTTTCAACATGCTGCACAGCAGCCACACTCCTCTACAGCATAGCTTAAAGACATTGGCAAAGCCAATCACCCTGGCTACACACTTATAAGGTCCCAAAGGCAAGACCTATTGGCTATCCAGCCACAATTTAAACTGAGATTACCAAAGCTTATCAAAGCTTGCAAAACCGACAGTAGGTGCAAGTAGGAAGGGACCATAAGAGACTGCAGGATATCGCTTCACTCCCTGGGACAAGCGCTCAGAGCAGACAGTGAAAACAAAGGGAACAGCAAAGCTAACCAAGTGACCAGACTAACCCAGCAATGCCTTTCCTTACTATCATGCACAATCGGGCAAATCGGGAGCAGAAAAACAGCAACCGGCAGCTAAATCCTTTCAAAAGCACTGCTACGCATATTAACATTGGTGGCAATCAGCATTTGGCTCACATTTGTCCGTGAAATGACCAAGAGGCAGGACTGTCACCGGCACAGGCTGTGCAGTCGATGTGAATTTTTTCGGGGGTGCGGCAGATACACCAACGTGATACTGGAAGTGGGAATAGGGTGATCAACTGGCATGGGCGGCAAATTCAGGACGGCGAGTGTAAAAATTCAGGACAAAGGGTCAAAATTCAGGACAAAAATTCAGGACAGGAGGTCAAAATTCAGGACAAAACATCGGGACAAAAGGTAAGTTTTACAGACACATCAGAGGAGTTCGCGGAATAGTATATAAGTAATCCCATCTATATCCAAACATATTCAACCATTTGCAAACCTATCCATCATGTATCCTTCCATCCATCATTTCACTCATCCATCCCTCCATCCACCCTTTCACTCATCCATCCCTCCATCCACCCTTTCACCCTATACATCCGTACACTCATCCATCAACTCTTCCGCCCATCCATCCACTCATCCATCCAGCCATTTACCCTTTCACCCATCCAGCCATCCTTTCACTTACTCATCCATCCACCCAGTCACTCATCCTTCCACCCACTCACCCTTTCTTTCATTCATCCATCCTCCCTTTCTCTCTCCATCGATCCTTTCACTTAGCTATCCTTCCTTCCATCCATCCACCCACCCACCTATCCATCTACTCATCCACTCATGAATCCATCCATTGACCCTATCACTGATCCACCCTTTCACTTCTTTACTCATCTATCCATCCTTTTGTCCATCTACCCTCCCTTTCACTCACTCATCCATCTTACATCCACCCTTTCACTCATCCGTCCATCCATTCACCCTTTCACTTATCAATGCATCAATCCATCCATGATTTCACTCATCCATCCACACATTCACCCACCCATCATCCACCCTTTTACTCATCCATCCATCCTTTCACTTATCCATCCACCCTTTTACCCATCCATCTACCCTTCCACCCATACATCCATCTATTTACCTTTTCCCTCATCTATCCTTCCACTCACTCATCCATACATATATCCTTTCTCTCATTATCCATCCATTCACCCTTTCATTCATCCATTCACCCTTTCACTAATCCATCCAGTCATCCATCCATCCATCCCTTCATTTACTCACTCGCCCAGCTTTTCATATTAATTATGAGCTGAGCCTTTGTCTGCCGAGTTGCAGACAGAAGAGGCCCATCAAGAATTTCACCCTTGCTGTAGTTCCTAAAGCAAAGGGTGGGGGTAGGGTTCACTGTGCCCCTGCACATAGGCAATCTGAAAAAGTGGAAGTCATGAGTCATGCATGATGCACAGTGCCAGGCCATGTGGTGACTGTGACATGGTGGTGTTTCCAGGGCTTTAACTGGAATGAAAAAACTGGGGGTGGGTCTCTCCAAAGGGGGTGTTTGATGTAATTAAGGGCGTAGCTTAAAACACCCAAGCCAAAAATCTGTGCTTAGTATAGTGTGCCTCCCGACTGGTATTTTGCCTCCTCTGTCATTGTATCCAGATATATAACACAACAAGTAACGTTACACCTACAACAAGCGAGAACTATTGGCTTTGTCAATAGTTGTTAGTTGCATAAAATAAAAAAGCAGCAACCATGGCTTCGTTTAATATAATATTGAAAATGCATCAGTTGTAAGATGATGAGACTGTGAAAGAACTCTAGAGCCATCTTTTTAACCTGTTTCACCGTCTTCCATCTGACAGAATGCCCTGCCCTAGGCCCAGCAAATGCTTTGCAGCCCACACTGGCCCATTGTTATTCTGTATGTGGCAATCATCAGCCGCATACAGAATGACAAAGGGCAGGATGGGGCTGCTCTTGTGCTCCGAGGATGAGTGCAGGCGGCCCCATCAAGGAGTTGAGGCTTCATGCAGGGGAACAGAGCTGTTCCCGGCAATGCTTAAAATTACGGACAAAAGGCGTCCGTAAAAGGGATCATCACGGACAACGGACGTGAGATCCAAATTACGGACGGTCCGTGAAATTTACGGACGGTTGGTCACCCTAAGTGGGAAACCTGTGGGAATGGGTAGCGGGAACGGGAGCGACCCACTCCGAGGTGCAAACCGCACCGGCCTAACGCCGGCCGCCTCTGCGCAGCCGGAAGGTACCGCGGCTCTAGCCTCTCCCCATTCACCTGGTGACCACACTTGCCACAGTGCTTCCACACAACGTAGAGCGCAGAGCAGGAACCGAGCTGCCCGAAACGCTCTCGTCTCAACCTGCGGGCCTCAGTCTCCACTCCCCGGCTTCGCTCGCCGCCTCACCCGCCCGCCTCAGCCTAGTCATGGTCCCTGCCGCCATGGTACACTCGATGCGGCATACACCCAATAGCGGCTCGTGGAGGGAGTGCCGCGGGGCGGTGGGGCGGGGCGGGGCGGGGGAGGAGCAGGGTGGGGGTAGTAAACTACGGCATACGGCCGAACAGAGGTAAGTTAACAAATAAATAAATAAAACGAATTTCGTTGCGCGCGCAGCATCGCATTTGGCAATGCAGCGCGCGCAATGAAATTCGTTTTATTTGTTTACTTACCTCTGTTCGGCGGTATGCCGTAGTTTACTACCCCCACCCTG